>CM053789.1:214963497-215393497 GCA_028749045.1 Cupressus sempervirens
GGTGTTCGGTTGTATTTAAAGGCAGTCTGAAAGACGTTCTAGGCATGTAGTAATATCTCCCTGTCAGACTACAATAACTGCAAATTGGTGAAGCAATAACTTTGATCAGGATATGGGCCGTTTGTTTGCAAGAAGTCCACGAGAATGTTCTAGTGGTGACAATTAGCACAACTGCCTTGTGTCACTGCTATGGAGAGTAATTAGATTGCTACATCAATAACTTCATTACAAGCAGGCAACTACAGACAAATCATATTTTTCCAAACAGTTTTACCATTGATGGCATATTAGAGATTCTTGATTTCAGATAAGATCTATATGTAACTTTGATAAAGCTAACAGGAAGATCGAAAGGTATATAGAATGGGGATATTTTTATTAGCACATAGTTGAAGTGGAGGCTGCTGCTGACAATTTTGAATAAATAATTTTGGCTGGTGGGGATGACATTGATTTAGATGCCCAGACATCCTCTCGGGATTATCATCTAGTAAAATAAAAGAATTCAATTTCATCGCATCTCTGTGAAGTAGGGGTATTGGGTCCTTAGCCATTGAGATGATGTTTATCGGGACGTAAAATGAGGTGCACGCTCTAGCGGTGGAGTTTGCGTTTGAGCCATCTTTCTTCATGGCAATCTTGATGTTGCAAAGTACCTATCACATCATAAACAGTCAAAAGATAAACTCATATTCAATGCATCTAACATAAATGATTTCCAATGGGATCACATTATAGTGAACAGTTAAGATTATTTCGATGGTAGTCATTGTCTCTCCACGATTGCTGACTGTTGGATGGAGAATTTGGCTCCTCACATTCAAATAGGGAACACCTATGGTGTAATTAGTCAACATTTATAGATGTTTAATCTTAATATTATATTTTAGATTTATGGTAGTTTTAGATGAATTTTTTAATGTAAAAACTATATGTGTTGTAGTTTTTATTTAGCTAGTCATGTTATGTTAGCATATCTTATGTGCTTTATGACTACATCCTATTAAATATTACTAGAGATTATCTAATAAACATTATTTATTTTTCCTTCAAACTATTTATAAGTATATTCTTCAGTTATCTTGATATCGCATTGCTTTAATGCTTAACAAAATTACAAATTTAATCAAACAAAAATGAACAAGCTCAACCTTCAATTCTAGAAATCCAAAGTGTGTGCCCAATCTCAACTTTTAATATAGAAAATGATTCATGTGGGGATTCCTATTGGAAATCACCTCAAGTTCCCACATCCATCAGAGTAAAGCCATTCATGCTAAAGTGCAATCCATAATGTATATCTTTTCATTCTACCTAATGCTTGCATCATATGGTGTTGTCTTTTCTGCCCACTTTCTTCTGAGATGTATAATAATTAGAAATAAATAATAAGGGTTTGAAACACTTTCATTTGAATTTATTATTAATTATATAAATTAGTAATCTTGCTTAGCATGATTTTTTCCAACGTTGTATTGTGATTTGTGTAATGCTTGATTGATAGGGATATGAATAATTGCTTCTATAAACTATTCCATAGCTCTTTAGAAGGTGTTAAAATTAATTTCAAAGGTAAACAATTATTACTAATTTTGATGATAATTTTTAGAGATGCTCAAAACTCATACAAGAATGTCCTACTTCTGTAGTGCCTACCTCTAGTTAAATTTTCTGATTTTATTGCCGAACTCTTTTAGGCCAACTTTATGTTTATGCTTGATAATTAGTGACATTGTTTTCCATATTGTTGGATATTGTTTCATATTCAATTGATATATATATATATATATATATATATATATATATATATATATATATATATATATATATATTAGTCATTTCATGATTGTTTGATGATGATATGTATGTTCATGTAGTGACTTTTAGTTATTTAATGATGTTTGTTAGATGGATTATTTATACGGGTTTGCTATGGTTACTTACCCCATACTTGCATGTGTATGGTGTACGTGTATGTTTTCTTTATGTTTGACATTTTTGATGTGGTTAAGGAAGGGAGTCGCAGTCACCTACTAGTTGAGATCTATACGATGCACCAGTTCTTGCCATTCCCTGCTTAGTTTAGAATATATATGTTTGTCCATGCATAGATTTTATGCAGATTGTAGGTACCAGGTATCAACTTCTCTAAATAGTCAGGATGAACATACCCTATTGCAATATCTCAATGGTAAGAGAGGGGAGATAACTCTTGAGTCCAAATCCTAACCTTAAACTAATTGTCCTAGAAATTAGGACAAGTATTTGAGATGATTACCCTTCTGAATTCATCATATGATGTAAATTTGTGATTATAACCCTTGAGTTTGATCTTGTGTGTTATATTTTATGATGGGTTTACATAGTTCCTCTTGTGGGTCTATGGTGATTTTCTGTTAATTAAATCAAATTAAAGAAATATTTAATAATTTAATTTAATGGAAAATTATTAAGATAATTTCAATATTTTATTATATTTAATTAACTAAATAGAAGAATTAAATTTAAAGATAGAATTATAGTGCTAATTTTAGAGTGTAATAATATTTATTTAATTTAAGGCAAAAGCCTACAATGCAACGGTAACTTGCGAGCCTCTCATGTGGTAGGTCTTGGGTTCGAATCTACCTTCACTTAACATATAATAATAACTAATTCTAACAAATAATAATAATAAATCTAGGCTTCAACTATTTACCGATAAAAAAATAATTTAATTTAATAATAATATATTTAGGAGATCATTTTTTAAATAAATGTTAAATATTATTATTACTTAATAAATATTTTTATCAAAAAATACTTTGAAAATTAATTAAAGAGAGAAAAAGAAATTAGTATAATAAAGATATTTTAAATTGCAAAAAGTATGCATGAATATTCAAAAAGTAATAAAATATTAAAAAGAATTGTGATCAATGAGTTCCCTTGTGATTCTACGATCAACACCCCAAATTTAGGGGAGAACTCTTTATTAGAGATTGAGAGTTCATTTTGCAGGGATCGGGATTTTGGAAATAAGATTTTCAAAAAGAAGGGTTTCAGAAGGAAGAGGATTTTTCGTATTCTTCATGCGGTTGCATATTAGCATCAGATTCAGGTAGAATCTTTTGGTTTATTTGCATAGTGATTTATGTTCTTCGAAATTCCTATCTTCATCATGTTTGTTAAATTTGTTTTCAGAGTTTTATTTAAGATGAATCTTTCGTTGTGAATTTTATTGATATTCGAATCAAATTTATCTGTATTATGAGAATTGAGAAATTAGAAACTCTCATTTTGTAAATTAAATAGTTGATATTTTAATCAGAAAAGGGTTTTGGGAAGAAATTGAATTGTTAGAATGCAAAAATTGATTAGTTTATTGGAATTTCCCTATCAGAGTATTGTTAGCATATATATATATATATATATATATATATATATATATATATATATATATATATATATATATATATATATATATATATATATTGGGGGGGCTATTTTGCTTTCTTTTATTAAACAAATTAATAATTAATCCAGGCTTCAGCTATTTACCAATAAAAAATAAATAAAAAATTAATAATAATATATTTAGGAGATCATTTCTAAATAAATGTTAATATCATTATTACTTAATAAATATTTTTATCAAAAAACATTTCAAAAATTAATTAAAGAGAGAAAGAGAAATTAATTTAATAAAGATTTTTTAAATTGCAAAAGGTATGCATGAATATTCAAAAAGTAATAAAATATTAAAAATAATTATGATCAACGAGTTCCCTCGTGTGATTGCACAATCAACACCCCAAATTTATGGGAGAATTCTTTATTAGAGATTGAGAGTTCATTTTGTAGGGATTAGGATTTTGGAGAAGGGATTTTCAGAAAGAAGGGTTTCAGAAGAAAGAGGATTTCTCGTATTCTTTGTGCGGTTGCATATTAGCATCAGATTTAGGTAGAACCTTGTGGTTTATTCGCATAGTGATTTATGTTCTTCAAAATTTCTATCTTCATTGTATTTGTTAAATCTGTTTTTAGAGTTTTATTTAAGATGAATATTTTGTTGTGAATTTTATTAACATTTACATAGAATTTATTTGTATTATGAGAATTGAGAAATTAGAAACCTTGTTCTATAAACTAAATAGTTGATATTTTAATCAGAAAAGGGTTTTGGAAAGAAACTGAATTGTTAGAATGCAAAAATCGATTAGTTTATTGGAATTTCCCTATAAGAGTATTGTTAGCATTTTTCTAATATATATATACATATATATATATATATATGTATATATATATGTATATATATATGTATATATATATATATATGTATATATATATATGTATATACATATATATATACATATATATATATATATATATATATATATACATATATATATATATATACATATATATATACACATATATATATGTATATATATATATATGTATATGTATATACATATATATATACATACATATATATGCATACATATATATATATATATATATATATATATATATATATATATATATATATATATATATATATATATATATATGTATACATATATACATATGTATGCATATATATATATATATATATATATATATATATATATATATCGGGGGGGGGGGGATATTTTGTTTTCTTTTATTAAACAAAATTTATTTAAAAATATATATTTAATACTTAAAAAAAAAAATTGATTAGGAGCAAGGCCACCAAACCTCCCACCCCCATCACAATTCTGCCACAACGACCATTAAAGGCTACACAACAAATCTTGCTGCCATGCCAATAGAAATACTGCTGTGACAGTACTCTGTTGTCATGATAGTAGAGCTGTCATGACAACGATTAGCCTATGGGCTTTAAATATTATCACAGGTAAGGTTTTTTTTTTAAATTTAAATAAATTAAATTAATAATATTAATTCTTAATAAATGTTAAAATATAAAATGTTAGTTATTAAAAAGCCTTATTAATAGTTTTTGATTAATTAATAATTATTAACTTATTAATATACTTTCTTCATTGTTAATTTTTAATTGAAATTAATTAAATGGAATTTCATTAAATTTTAATTAATGATAAATATTATTTAATAATGCTTAGGTTTATTTATTGTTATTATTATTTAATAATTTTGATTATTAATAAAATTGTAATTATTTTATTTAATGATCAATAATTATTATTTTATAAGTTATTTTATGACATTTAATTATGATCTTTGTTATTTCATAAGTTAATGGTAATGGTGTATTTTGTTTTAAAACAGGAAATGGGTTAAGTTGTAAGGGGAAATTTGTGAACCTTATTTATTCAAAAATTTACATTGAACCAAAAACTTAAACCTTACTATTAACTTAGCCTACGTGTTTTCAAAATCAAACAAAACTATGAAATTACACTGTTTCTTGAATGCTTTCTTGTATGTCGGGTTTGGGGTTGATTCAGTAGTTTGACCAAATCAGGATGTATACTAGAGGCTCAAGAGTTTTGTTTTTGTGATGTCATAATGATGTTTTGATCTTGATCTTCTATACTCAACCATGGTAATGTGTCTTGTATGCTCTATGAGGAGTTTGATCTATTGATTGTTATTGCTTTCCAGTGTTCTTGTGTGAAACTAAGGTGAATGGTGTGACCTATCTGATTTAACCTTTGAGTCTTTGATCAATTATTTTTGGATGCTCTCCAACTGTTTGTAAATGACTGAGGTGTTATTGTGAATTGTCTTTTGATGCTTTTCGGTCACTTATATATAACTGAGGTGAAAACTATGATTCTTTGATTTATACTTTTATGATCCTACAGTAAGTAATCTGTATGTTATGTTGGGAAGTGGCTTTCAATGGAGGCCGAGTCCCTAAAGAGGCTGACAGGTAACTCATTGTAGGTTATTTAATAAGTGAAAACATTACACTAAATGAGAGTAAAATGAACTAATAAGAGTCTTTGTCTTTCCTTGCCCATGCCTTGATTGCTAGTACAGACTAGGATGGGAGTAGAGAGGATGCTTGGTTGTGGTCATGCATTGTTAGTATGAAATGATAGTAGTACTGCATAGAGTCACTAGGGGGCTAGAGGATTAAAAGACTAGCCAAGTAACTTTAGAGTTAGCTTGTGCGATGACACTTGCCCACTAGCATTATAGATTCCCTACATGTCTTTGTAGCCTCTAGGTTTAGATGTCATTTTATCTTGGTACCTTTGAGTTAGATTGCTTTTAGGTTTCCCTTGACTTAGATGTTGGATTTGACTTTTGAGTTTGTTATCCTACTTGGGACTTGAGATTATCTCCTTAGCACAGTGGGAGTGGACCGTTTTGGGTTACCATGAGGTTGGGTGGTAGTGCTTTTTACTTTTACCATTGAGATCTATCAGTTTGATGTCGTGGCTAGAGTTCCTTGTTCTGCATTTCTTTTCATTCTATCTTTGTGTATTATGATAGATGGTTATACCTATATGATGGATGGTTATACTTATTGTATGTATTGAATTTCATGGATCTTAAAGAGATGATGTAATCTATTTTATGATGTATATTTTTTCAGCCTTTCATACCCTGTGACATGTTCAATGGATGATTGTGCATTCCGATTATTACCGAGTGGCATTCGAGACAAATGTATATTATTTAAATGGATTTGAACTTGTAGTTAATCTTTAATGTGGATATGTTATATATTGGATTTAGTATTGTTTAATTTTAAATGTGATTCAATGTCTTGGGATCCTTAAGGAATGTAATCTATTTATGTGTTGCTTATGTATGAATGTATGTTATTGCTTCCACTGTTTTATAATTGTTTTTATATGTTATCTTTAAAAAAATGTTTGGAAAACTTAGTGAAAACTTTAGGTTAGTTCATTTGGATCCCTTGGCGGGGCATTACAACTTCTTAATGCATTTGAATATAAATAATATTTATTTATTATCATAAATTTTCTTTATATGAATTTACTTTTTACCATAATTAATGTAAACACTTGATATGGAAATGTTAAACATTCAAATAATAAGCATCAAATATATTGTAACAACATGAAAATACATGAGTATTATGGTTATATGTTATAAGAAGTCATCAACAAATATATTTAGTTTAAAACAAAATTTATATGAAAACAAAGTTTACATTATCATGATAATAAAACTTGATATTAAAATGAAAATCTTATGATAAGTGAAAAATTGTCATCAAAACCAATCTTAAGCTAAACAAACATTTAAATTTCTCCCTTAAGGATCAATTTAGAGATAAAAACCACAACATATGGTTTTGGTAATTGTGGCAATCATGTCTTAAGTTAGGTAACAAGTGTTTGTTTTGTTTATATTGATACTTACAAGTTGATGGTATTAGGTATGCTAATGAATTTTCACAATAATGGGAAATATCCTTGTTGTAGACATCAGAGAGGAAGTGGTTTGATATTCTTATTTATCAAGAGGCTAGTTCTAGATAAAGATGACACTTACTGAAAAAAATCAATAATATCAAGTAAAGCAATCAAATTTCAGATTTTATCAATATCTTTGAAAATTTCAAGTTTGAACGAAGATGGGGTACATAGGATACAGGTATGGGTATGAATATTTTTCAAAATAGTAGTCAAAGTTACTGATTTAAGATTTATAGAAAATCTAAATAAAATTGAGTCATAACAATGGTTTATCAAAACAAGAACATTGATAAAGTTTGCAGATGTAATGTAGGGTTAGCTTGATTCAAGGAAGTAGACTAAAATTGACATTTGCATATTCTTCACTTGAAATGTTTTGTGTGTGTCAAAAATGGCAAAATAGAATTAGAATTTTGCAATTCTAATTTTACCTCAAAATTAGATTACCAATCTTCCGTCTAAAGTTTATTTGTCCTCAACCTTGAATTTCATGATTTTTCATTGTCAAACATTATTTTGGTAGTTTACAAGAACATATTATAAATTAAACCTTGTGCATAATGTCAACTTTGATGACTGGGAATACACAAGAGAATGGTGACACAAAACTATTTTATCATCTTCTTTCAAAATTTATGTGTCATTAAACATAAATATCTTCTTTTTTTGCGTTCTACATAAATTTTCTCCCATTTATGCAATGGTTACATTCTATTAGTTGCTGCCATTGGGTTTTTCTCAGCTTTCAGCACCATTCAAACATGCTCTATGATATAAGTCATGATAAAGGTGTTGGTGCTATTTATGGGATTCAATCAACTAATTTACATGCCATTCCTTGTAAAAGGTTAACTCAGATATGTGAAGATGTGAAGATTTAGGAATTTTTAAAAAATTATTAAAAAATTTAATTCCAATTTCAATTTGAAGAATCAAATGCATAAAATGTATCTTCCCACCCATCTTTCAGGTGAATCAAACAATTCTACTAAAATTCCAAAAATCATGAGGCTTATTTGATTTCTACGATTCCACATATCAAATAGACCTGTATTTTTTTTAGTTTCAGATTTGCACTATGTTTGTAACAATAGTATATATTATACACTTAGATGCATAATAGAGAAGGTAGACTTTAAACACGAACAAGAAGATCATAAATTATATAACAATAACATATTATAAATGATAAACTTCTGATTTGAACAATGATAAAGTTTATTTAAATCATTTTTGTATCAAGTTTTAAACTAATTACATATTGAAGTAAGCTTGATAAACAACAATCTAATATACAAACAAAAAAATGAAAGAAAAATTAGAAATTTGAGTTAATGTCCTTAGCTATGATGCTATACTTGGGGAAGTATACCTGATACTTGAATACACATTCTAGAGTTGTGGATATGCTTACCCATGCAACCTTGGAAATTTTTGTTCTTGGAACTTTCAAGGTTGATCGGAGTTTGCAAGGCTCTTGTCAAACAAAATTTTGTAGAGTCAATCCCTGGGGTAGCCACAATCAAAAGATTTGACTGGGAATCTCAATTCGTGGATGTAAATGTATATTGGAATGACAAATTTTCTAGAACCTATTTCTAGAATATTGCATCCATGCAATGGTTTTGCTTTTGGCTGGATATTTTTATCAAATATTGTATTTGTGCTTTCTATGGTTCTTGTGCTTGGCTTTCCAGAAGATATAATTAATCCATGCAAGTATAAAAGACATTGATTTGAGATGGATTATTCTTAATAAGGCTAGTTTAAACAAGCAAGATTGACACCCTAGTTGACAAAAGTTAACTACACACTATAATTAACATGCATTACAGGCTTGGGAATAACATATGGGCTCAACCTAAACCTTTCACAAGGCTGGATGATGTGGACCCTTTGCATTTTGAAAATCAATAATCTTTGTAGAGAGAATGGTGTAGTTCTCATGAATATCTAGCAAACCACCATTGGTTATAGAGAATTCAAGACCAAGCTCTTGTTGTCTATCAAAAGGAATTATCAACATCATTGATATTTAGACTAGTTCTTACTTGTAACAATCTATTTGTCTTGATGCATGCATACTAGAAATTCCATTCTCCTTTTCTCAAAATCGAGTTCACTTTGGGCCCCATCTCCCACTTGTTTTCAAAGGAATTTGATACACTTTTCCTAGAGAGAAGAAGATGGGAATTGTAAGATAGATAGGATGTGGGAAATCTACTATGATTCAAACCCTCTTTTGAATTATAAATCTTGATGGAGTTAGAATAGTTATTGATAGAAATCATATCTTAACAATAGGCTTGCATGCTCTAACTAAGAGAGACAAGGGGTTGGGACTTAGTAAGAGAATATGAATTAGTAAGAGATAGTGAGAGAGAAAGATTAGAAGTTAAAATGTGTGTGTGTGTGTGTGTGTGTGAGAGAGAGAGAGAGAGAGAGAGAGAGAGAGAGAGAGAGAGAGAGAGAGAGAGAGAGAGAGAGAGAGAGAGAGAGAAGTTAGGAGTTAGGAGTTAGTAAGAGGGGGGTAGGGCTTAGTCAGAGAGACAAAGGTTAAGGATTTAAAGTGATATATATATATATATATATATATATATATATATATATATATAGAGAGAGAGAGAGAGAGAGAGAGAGAGAGGTTGGGGGTTAGTGAGATAATGAGATAAGTTCTAGGAATTAGTAAGTGAGAGATCATGAGCTAGTAAGAGAAATTTTAGGAGTTCATGTGTGTGTAAGAGAGAGACGGGGGGTTTACGGGTGAGTTGAAGAGAGAGAGAGAGATTAAGGATTATGAGATACATAGAGAGAGGTTAGGAGTTAGTAAGACAATGAGAGAGGTTGGGAGTTAGTATACGAGATAGATAGATTGGGATATAACACGATGTGTGTGCGTGTGTGTGTGCGCACGCGCGCGCGTGAGAGAGAGAGAGAGAGAGAGAGAGAGAGAGAGAGAGAGAGAGAGAGAGAGATGATTCTACTCTTATCTACCTATTTGCTCCATGTTTAGAAAATGTAGATTGCCTATTTTAGACAATGTTTGATTTAAATGGATGGAAAAAAAAAATTTGATGTCCTATAAATTACTTTAGTTCCATTATGTTATAGATCTCTTCAATATCTTATTAGAACATGGTCCATGATGATCCAGAGGAGGTTGAAAAAAGAAGAAATGGGAAAATACCAAAATCTATTTTTCCAGTATTTTCTATGTTCTAGTATTTCACATGAAGGCCTTTAGAGAATTTATGGGCCTTCAAAGCATCCAATAGTTGTGTCTCTTGAAATAAGGAGATATACAATATGATTATCTTTCCAATAGTGTAAGCAACATACATTTTCAAGCTATGTACTAAAAGTTATGACTTCTATAAGTAGATGTAAAATTTGGAATAGTTTTAAAATAGATTTCATAGTTTTAAAATATTTTATTATGTAATAAACCTTATGTGAACTGTTCATTTCTTTTCAAAAGGGTGTTGGTGGCCCTTAAATTCATCAAATATTGTATAAACTTGAGTTTTGAATGAAATGAACTACTTTTGGCTTGCATAATCTGTTGTACTAAAATTGTGCCCTTCACATTAGAATAACAATACCACAAGTTTCACACCAAGTGTTGTAATTTGAAATCATAACTTAGATCAATATCTTTCCAACACATTTTGAACAGAGTCAATCAGACTCTGAATGTGAAAGTTGTGACTTCCAAAGTAGAACCTGTTTTTATTTCTTCAAAACTTGATCGGATTTTGGAGAATAAATTTTTACTTCTTCAAAACCCCATTGGGTTTCAAAATATAATGCAAGTGCATGTTTTGCAATAAAAACCCAAAACCTAGAAATTAATTTAGGTTATGGGTTTGTGGAAGGCAATTAGGAATAGGGAAAATGATGCAAATGATTACAAAGGCCCTTAGATTCTAAAACTATTAATGCTTTAGATTGTTCTAAATAGAAGGAAAATACAATAAGAAAGCTAGAAAGATGAAGAGATTGATGATTGTGGAAATTGATGAAATCCCCATGTTGATAACATTAGGTAAAAAAATTTCTAGTGTTTAATCAAGACTTTTATTTCATAAGTTATAATGACTCCTATTCTTAATTGTGAGCATTCTAATTTCATTAGAGGGATTCATTTCACATTTAGATATGACTAGTAGAACATTTACTAACAATAATGATTAGAATAATTTTTGTAGTGAGCCAAAATTTGTAGATGTTGATTAGATTGGGTATTTTATGGAGACACCCTATCCAATAAATATTTGGAAATGGATGGAGTTGAGTAGTTCTTCAGATGACATAGATGGAACTATTTTTTTCTTGTAGATTGCAAAGTTCTCTTTTAGTACAACTTGTTTCAATAGATATTGGGCCCACTACCTTCCATAGAGTTTTCACACCCATTCAATACAGAGAGGATCAATAAATGCAAAGGATTGCACGAGGTTGATGGAATACATTATATAGGGACTTTTTAAAAAATTCTAGCTAAATCTAAATGAAGTCATGATACAAGAATGGAAATAAAAAGAATGCTTTAAGTTCATGTAAAAACACATGTAAAGGACAATATTTATGCATAAGAACTTATCATTAAAGGTGTAGCTCAAAATACTTAAAAGTTGAGAAATGGTTTTTTGCCTTATAAGACTTGAACTCAACATGTATGCAAAACACATTGCGATCCAAATGAAAATGAATGAAAAATTGAAGTCATAGTTTCCTCAATGCAACTCCTCTACTTGTTGTTCTCTATCATTTTAGTGTCCAGACTAGTCGAGGGTCTTGTGTATTTGAAGGGAGAGAGAATCTCTTATGTGCAAACAAAATAGTCAAGAAAATAGAAGTTAAGACAAAGTAACAAATAAGAGGAAATTAAAAGAAAAAAATTATCTAGTTGTAAACTGTAAAAAATAAGAGGGTATCGTCAACTTTAAAATTAGGTAGTATAAAAATAAAAATTGCCAAATTTCATGAGCTGACTATGGCAATAGGAAAATCAATGTTTTTGTATTATGATATTCTCTCAAAATTTATATGTTTTATTTTATTCAAATATTCAAGATACAACCAATATACAACTTTAAAGGGCATGCCTTCATCCAAATTGAGTACCTAATTCAAGTGCCTTTGGGTTTTCCATATCACACCAGTAACAACACATCTATGGCCACTCATTCATAGAATCCTAAGATGGCCACTCATTAATAAAAAGCCTTAAGATGGCCTCTCATTAATAGAAACCCTAAGAAATGAAAAAATATGAGACAAATGTAGAAACCTTAGGGTGTCCTTAAAAAAATATTAAAACTATCCCTACTCTTACACTATGCTCACAAATCCTACCATGAACGACTTCACACCAGGTCTATAGGAATGTCTGACTAATAAATTTTAGTTGTTAATTGATTATCATAGTTGAAGAAAACATGCCTAATTTTATTTTCAAAATAAAGTCATCCAGGTGGGATTACAAGGGTCACATTGGTTATTAAATTAGTACTATTTACTTTGCTAACTAATTTAAAATTTTGAAAGATTAAATCTAGGAAGTTCATTTGGGTGGGGAGAGGAGAAATGGTATATGCACATGGACAAGTTATTTATAGTGAAAACTCTTAAAAGGTTTGTTGCCCAAACAAGAACATGGGAAAAAGAATTCAGATAAAATAATGCTAAAATACAAAAGTTGCTTTTCCAACAAAATGGGTATTAAAAAACACCCTAAGAGAAGCCCTTGAAAATCTTCATAGAATCCCTCCCAATTTAGCTACAAATTATTTTGATTTCATATAATTCTTACTCAATTTTGACAATTTGTCATCAACTTGCTTCATCTTCACAACCATAACCTAAATTTTCCCTGCAGAAGTTGAATCAACAACAAAAACATGCACTGCACCATGATACCCCAAACCCTATTCCAAGGATCTTGGTGGTGGATTTACTAATAGAGGCACACTATCTAGTAGCAAAATGTCTCTAATGATTTGATGAAAAAGGATCCCCTATTAAACATAACCACTCGTTAGCTCATTAACTTCGATACTAGAAATCTCAACTCTCCATTAATGTCTTTTTGCATAACACCATTATTCACTATAATATTTGGGGTCATTTTTTAATGGAAAACTGTTGCAATTGTTTGTAGGGCATGTTTAGAAAGGACATGGAGTTGAAGCCCAAAATATATTCTAGAAAATGCAATGGGAAGGGGTTAAATCTGATAGGCACACCTTTATGACCTTGGGTGTTTTGAGGATTCAAAACATTGTACTTTTCTCTATTTGAAACATGCAATATCATTGCTTCCTACAATTTTTCTATTCCATAATATAGAATAGGGGTTCCTAATAATTCCCCTCTTGACCTATCATGTCATGACTATTATTGTCAATGAGGGTTTTGAAACAAACTCAACATTTTTGAAATATATATGAAAACTTTGGCATCACTCCTCAACTCCTGTTGTATTTTTTAAATTTCAGTATTGACTCGACTAATGTCATGATTTTGGTGATAAAATTGGGATTACATCACAATTCCTAATAGCATTTGAAATTGATTGTGAGTTTGAAAATAATTGGCTATCAAAAGAGTCTTAGGGGTGATGAGTTGAATTTTTTTCCAGATATTTACTACAATTGTAAGTTAAAAACAAAATTGAATTATTGTGTGATGTGATTGAAAGAGTAATAGAGGATAAACACAATATAACAATCAGTTTGAAAAAAAACCAAACAAATAATCATGGTCTTTAAAATAAGAACTATGAAAATATTAGTAGTAGGCAAGCAACTACATGAATTCTAATTACCATTTAAGACTTGGGGCAAAAGATATTGCTTTAGCAAGTGGAGAGCTTGTAAGAAGGGCACTTCCACCATATTTGATGCATCAAAGAGTGATTAAGTTGTTAGCTTACTTGAATTTGGACTTATGGACAAGTCTAAAGAAAGATGTTGCTTCTTTTCTAGTAAAATGCTTAGAGTATCAAAGAATGTAGAATGACTAGTGTGTTATTTTGGAGGTGAGATATGTTCACTATCATTCATTTGATCAAACTTAATTTATAAGGCCTTGTTTCAGCATTATCTATGAAGATATCTCATCTCCAAGTGGAAGGGGACTCTCTTATTATTATTCAGGCCTGTATTAAGAGACAAATTCAATGTAGAAGTCTAGGACAAGCTAAAATAGGCTTGGCGCCTAATCGATGATTTTGAAAATTGCATCGTCAATCATACTTATCGTGAAGGTAACCAATTGGCTGACTACCTCTCAAATTTAGGATGTGATGGTAAAGATCTAGACTGTTGGGATCCAACTACACTAGCGAAGCTATACCCAAATTTATTGGATATCATTTACAAGGAATCAAGTTTATCATGATTTTTCATTTGGCACTCTCCAGGGTAACAGGGGTAGTCGTCATTTTTAATAGGAAGTAGATTATGGCATAAAGTTCTTGACACAATCATGTGGTATGTCAGTAGATGAAGATGCTGGTAGTGATTTTGAACCAGTTGGAGATGCTCCAGAATATGAGGCTATTGTTGAGGATGGGGTTGACGATCATATTGCAGCAGACTGATTCTTTTCAGTATAAATGATACTTTTGGCATGATTTGTGCTTCAGAAATATCTGATGGTAAACTAGACTTAGAAAATAATATAATTGCAAGACTAAGAGAAATGGTTTCTATTCAAGGAGACCTAACACAAAGAATTGCAGCCTACATGGTTGAGGGTCTTGTTGTATGCATAGCATCTTCAGGACAAGGGTTATATCATGCTTTGAAATGTAAAGAACCACCAAATACTGACAACTTCTCTGCAATGAAGATATTATTTGAAGTTTGTCCGTGTTTCAAACTTGGGTTCATGACAGCCAATGGAGCGATTTTTGAAGCCTTCAGTGAGGAGCAGAAAGTGCATATTATAGATTTTGATATTGGGCAAGGATGGTAAAGTCTCTCAATCCTAAAGTGGTCACTGTAGTGGAACAAGAGGTAAATACTAATACTGCACCTTTCTTGCCTCGGTTTGTGGAAGCTTTAAACTATTATTCAGCAGTCTTTGAATCTTTGGATACTTCAATTCCAAGGAATAGTAGAGACTAGATGAATGTTGAAAAGCATTGCCTCACCTGAGATATTTTCAACATAGTTGCTTATAAAGAAGCAGACAAAATTGAGAGGTATGAGTTAGCTGGAAAATGGAGGGCCAGACTGATGATGGCAGGTTTCAGTAGGTATCCACTCAGTGCCTCTATGAATGACACAGTCAAGTCACAACTACAATCATATTGCAGTAGCTACAAACTTAAGGAAGAAGGGGGAGCTCTATATTTTGGATGGCTAGGCAGAATTCTCATTGCAGCATCCGCTTGACATTAAGATACTAGTAACTTATTATTGTTCTTGTACAAAATATTCTTATTATGATTTATAGACAACATTGCAGAGGTTGCATATGTCTTTGGCATTGACATTGATCATTAATTTATATCAGACAACTGTGCACAACAGTACCAATCTTTTGATGGGAGCATTGAACCTGGCATCAAGAAAACATTTCCTTTGCTCTATTGTGCAATCAGAGAAAGTATTAGGGAAGGCATTTACATATAATAAATATTTATCATGATGCTGATGCTTGTAAAAGTTAGTGATGGAGATATAAGTTTCTAAATAGTCAAGACTAGAAAGTACTATTTAATTGGGGCAATCAATGACGAGATCTAAGAAATCTACATTGTCACAAGCATACAGTCCTCTCTTTCTAATGGATTTAGAATGGAATATAGAAAATTGATGATTTCTCCTCCATTCTTAAGGGTCAGAATGTGAAAACTTATACGGCATCTAGTCATCACCAAAATTCTATCAAGGTTCAAGAGAATAACACAACCAAGTAATGATATCCTTAGAATAAACCACCACAGTACATAGTGTTGGGTTGAACACCTCAAGGTGTGCAACCAGGAGGGCCTCATCCTCCTCTTGCTCCACATCCATCAATTGCTTCATCAAGTCAACAAATGTTTCAGTAGATGCAACATTTCTTCATCACTACAACAAAAACGACATCAAATGATTCCTCAGCTTATTGGAAAATCAAAAAATTTCAGTTGGAAAGGTGAAGAAAATGCTTAAAATGACGAGGTGACTAGTATGGTATGCAATTTTTTGAGAAAGATCTTATCTATTGTGGAGATTTTAATACATTGATGTGTAGTCTTCTGAGACCATGACCACCTTGACATTTTGTATGGAATCTCTAGGTATTTTTGTATTGGGTGACGAGTTCGGGTTTTCTTTCAGGTTCTTTCCCAAATGAACCCTTGAACCTATTTTTATTTTAATAATATATATAGTGGCTCTATCCATTTTTTTTTTAAATAAATATTTTTTTTTTTGGCAAAATATCCTAGAATCAATAACAAAGCATTCATTTGTATACCTGATGGTCATCTTTTTTTTTTTTGAATGCGGAGGAAGGGCATCAATTATCCTTATTGACTCTACTAATGCAAATATGCATATTTTTATTTGATCAAACTCAATTTCAATCAAGATTCTTGAGAAGTGCTCCAAATTTCAATAAACACACTCTCATGATTTAGTCTACACATGTGGATATGCACCATCTTTTGGATGGGAAAGACCAAAAGAATATACATTCTATGTATGTTGTTTATAACAAAAATACAATTAAGAGAATAGAAGGAAACAAAAATATCTTATAAACCAACCATATAAAGATTCATGTATGTGGATCCATACATTTCCATCTCATTTATATGCCAGGATCATATGTGATGTCATATGGAGATAGATCTCATGCCTTTATTGTAGTTTAGTCATTATGGTTTAATCCCCATAACTTACCAAAACCAAGATGACCACTGTATTGGGTTTTAAGATCACATGCTCAAAGATATCTTAGGTGATAAATAAATTTATACCATGGAGGAAACATCTTTAACACAAACATCAATCATTCTAGAATCTCCCAACATCAATTATATGACCATCTTTGCAACCATTATATAGCTCACTATCTACCATGTTCATTTTTATCATCCACTTGTGTATTCTGGAACATTTATGTACAACAAGTAGCTTTATTTCCTATAGTTGAAAGATATAACCAAAAGACAATACTATTTTTATTAATTAAAATTCCACCAACTGATTTAAATATCAACACTAGTAACCCAATTTTTTCTAATGAGACTAAAAAGAAAATAATTGATCTAAGAACATAATAGGAATTCCCTAGTGCATTGATGCAAAAGCAGGAAATGAATTGTTTAGAGATTCAAATCAAGAGCCAAATAAAACTAATAAAATATTTAACAATTATATATGAGTAAAAGAATATAGAGGAAAAAGAAATATGCATCAATTCATCACAACCAATGAGATTGACATACTAAAATCAGTCTTAGCAAGCTTCAAATGTGTTGGATCTACACATGCTCTCCTTCCTACCTCTGGCTCATAGAAGGTTACCTGCACAAATGACATAAAATTTATAACATTATTATGAAGACAAAAAAAATTGACATAGAATTCACCTAGCATCCTAGGAAAGCTCAAATCAACAATGTCTAATTTGTCCATATTTGATAGCCACATCTATAGGAACAAACTTGCATGCCTGATTTGTCACTATTTTGTAACAATTGAATTCATCTACCATTCATCAACATCAAAGATAAATTACCATGCTATAGTTCCAACAATACATCCAATTCTACAAAAAAAAAAAAAAAAAAGTTTAGAGAAAAACTTGATAACCCATAGGAAAATTATAGACTTACTCCATATTTATGAGAATAAATCTACATCCTTTTAGAAATTTGAAAACCAGCGAATAAGACACTCATTTCTTGCCTACTAAGTATCCTATCCACCATCAAAAAAATAGAATGGAAAACAAGAATCCCTGCATATTCAAGATCATCTATGCATTAATTCACACAAAGTATCATCCAAAATAACCTCTTCCTTGAGTATTTGAAAGTAGGGAGGAGAAAAAATGCATCCAACATTAGAGACCTACAAAAACAACTTTTCAAAATAATTGGTATACTATCCAACAAATTAGAATAGCCATGACAATATTTACCATAATGGCTAGATATATTCACACATGCAAGGGAAAATTAAAAAGAAACAAGTCTATCATTTGTCATTTAAAAATATGCAATGTGAAATAATGCATATATGCCCACTTATTGAATGATAGCCATGTTCAATCCCCACCTAAATTATCCTTATTCAAATCAAGGTAGAAAAATTCATTCACCATTCCCAACCTTCTCTACAAGCTTTGATATTAGAATAGCCAAAAATCAATCACAACATGCACACACAAATAAATGAATAGATACAATTATTTGTTCAGAGATAATATCATCTAAAGAAGGAAGTGATTATTTCTTTTCAAAAGGATGAAGATGGGATGATATATATCTATTCATTCTTCCATTGCCATTCCATCCAATCAATATTTTAATCTTTTATTAAAAAATGGTGCACCAAAAAATGCATGCATGTATTCATCCATTTACAACATTCAAAGTGTCTCTTTTTATTATGACTAAACAAGTAATGGAATAACCAACATTTCTATTGTATTTATTACTAATAAATGTTTTAAAGAATAAAGAGAGATAAACCTCAATTTTGGACACTAAAGTGGATATTATGACAAGATTATTGCAAGAGGCACCTTTTGTCAAGATGGCCTAAGAATGATTATATATATTTATAACCAATAAGAAATGCTAATAAATATAATATAGATTGCTTAAATTCATATGTTTTAGTAAATTATTGAATCTTATTAGTTCACCACAAGCATGACTTCAAATTGGGTTCTAACTACAAAGGTGTGATAGTCTAATTAGAGTCACCATGATTGCATAGGAAAATCTAAGCATTGGAAAGTGAATAGCTATCTAGAAAAAAGATCAAAGGTCAAGTACGTACTATTCCAAAGTGTTGTAGAGGGTATATATTTTGGAAAATTTTAAGTTGGTAGATAAACACCTATAATTTTTCACGTAGCATGTGAGCGAAGGACATCTCATCCTTATTAGTACAAGTATCAATTGTGAAGTGTATGAAATCCAGGTTGGATATCCCTACTTTTATGAAATTAATGTCATTAATGAAAAAATATTGAAATAAATATATCCATGAAAAAAATATACTCTAGAACATGTACCTTGTAACACATGTCCTTTGGTGAAGTGGGCTATCTTAGCTATCTAGGGACTATAAGATGATCAATAGAAAAAATACACCTGTTTCAACTTGAAAATGAAGGAAACAATGTTCTTAAACAATACGTGTGACAAAATATTCTTATTCATGTGGATTCTTGGGAAAAAAATATAACCAAAAAAGGTTCTATACTTGCAAAGTGACATCATTTTCCCATCTTCTGGTGCATGCCATTTTTCCCTCACATCTGAAATAAGATTTTGTCACTTTGAATTGAGAATGCACATGCAACTGCATTCCATATGCATGGACAATAGACAGAGCTGAATATAATGCACCACTTTTACCTTTATTTAATAGGTCTTTTAAGTTTTCAAAATTATAGACCATCATGACTGTTAGAACTCTAGCTACTATGGCTGAGAGAATGTCCTCAACAAGCAAGGACATAAAAAGTCTTTATTTGCATGCATGCTGAGGACATTACCCTCATTTATAAGAGTCAACGTTATAATTTTTGTAATGGTATATAACTTAAAATACCTAATTAAATACCTCTAATAAAAATACAAACCTGTTGCATTTTCCAGCTCCACCTAATGTCCTATGCATATGAATTGAGATTGCATACTGAACTATGACCTCCTTCTGCATTGCCTAAAACCAAAAGTTTGACATAGTTAGTTGTCATGCAATCATAGGTTAATGTTGAGCTTTACTTGGTTTTGAGAATAGTCTAATATTATCTACTAACCACACTAGTACATTTGGGGGTCATTTTTGACCAAAATTTTCGACGATAAGCCAATTTGGCTTGTCAAATTCTTTTTAAAAAAAAGATCCCAATAATGTTGACATTTTGATGCAAGTTAAGTTGGGCATCAAAATTTTGACATCATTAGGGATATAAA
Source organism: Cupressus sempervirens (assembly GCA_028749045.1). Classification (NCBI taxonomy): domain Eukaryota; kingdom Viridiplantae; phylum Streptophyta; class Pinopsida; order Cupressales; family Cupressaceae; genus Cupressus; species Cupressus sempervirens. The sequence continues at coordinate 214,984,072 of CM053789.1, forward strand.
GTAAAAAATAAAGAAAGTGAAACTTCATTTGTTTATGTGATAAAGTGAGGGCACACAAGAGGGACGCTTAAGGAATAGTTTTACAACAACGTTTAAAGGTAAGGGTTTTTTGAACAACCCAATAGTTTCCTAGCCAAGACAAGTAGTTGCATTTTGTTTTAAAAAAACCATTCTTTTTTCCATTGTTGGAGTTTATATACTATCAAATCAGGAAGATATTACATTTGTTTTGTTTCCTATTCCACTATAGTGGCCATATTTGAGTTTTGGACAAGCAATTATCCTACAATGGTGAGTTTTGTGCTATGGGCATTTTATCACTGTCATTTTGTCAAAATGTTGGAGGGAAAGAATTAGAAAATACCTTGATGCACAATGGCCTACAAATATTCACTAACATATTCAATAAGAAGCTACATTAGGTTCCACTAATTCATTTTCAAGAGAACAATGAACTAGAGCTTAAAAAATGTGACAAATTCATCATCCAAAAATATATGGATATCCGATAGCCAACAAATATCAACCAACCATTTTCTCCCATTTATAATTTTAATTTACGCTTAAGAGATTGAAAATAGTTTTAAGATAAAATTATCTATTATCTTTGGAAAAAAAATTTGAATCATAATAGATTTAGGAATGCAAGTAATATACCCCTCATAGAGACCCCAATGATAAGGCAAGTGGGTTGTCTTAGCATGAAGTACTTTCTTCATTTCCTCTCTATTTAGATAAGTCACTATCTTATCTCCGATGTAGAGATCAATTTCATTTATTTTATGCAAATTCTAATGAGAAATAGTAGCTAACCAAATTGAGGTGAAAAAAATAGCATCAAACAAAATATATGTTAAAATGCCTAATTAGGTTAGGTGTAGTTAAATTATTTATCTCATCATATGTATCTCTTTTTAGCTATACTGAGCAAAATTGTATCTGGGCTTTGATAGATTTTTAGTCTTATTGATTATGTTAGATGGAGTGCAAGGTTCCTTTTGAGTTTAAAGGATGATAAACAAGGTGGTGCTAAGATTTTACCATGGCATGAATCTTCCCCTTATCTCTTGATGACATTTCCTAAGTTGAAATGTTAGCTACGAATTCACCTAATGTGACATCATGTATATCAATTGCATCTCCTATATCAATTATTATATTGTTTTCATGTCATTACACGCTTGTGACCATTTATCTTTGTAGTATTCATTCAAATATCTCAAGTTGTTACACACAAATTGATCCATTAAGTATGAGCTATCTAATATTAAACCATGTGACCACATGTATTCTCCATTGTTTACACTTATCTCCAAATCCAGAAGAGGGTTCCCTATCTACAAACATCAATTTTAGAGTCCATGGTATCAATTTTATAGAAAGTTGCATACATATAGGTATCATTGAAAAAAACTAGATGGATGATTCTATAGCTTCATAGATTCTCAAGAACACTATAAATGTAACCTTCCTTTTAAGTGCCAAAAGGATTATCTAAGCTCCTGACTAATGGGTTCTTACAATGCACCACTCATACCAGATGGTTCATTTATGCAATTCAAGTTCATAGGTGATGTATTCTTGTGAATGACTAGTTATATGAATCATCTAATATCAAAGAAAGATACCTAATTATAATGTATTACAAAAATTAGACTTGATTAGTAAGGCTAGGTAGTTCAAAGTGCTTGGATATATACAATGAAAGAAGATAGGTGCATATCTACAAAGCTCTCTCCTGCTAAGTAAATCTCTACATCTTTTAGCTTAGGAAATTTCTCCAACCAACCAACCAACAAGGAAATTCAAATTGTCTTGAGCTGTAACATGATACATGCCATTGATTTGTTTTAAGCATATTTTTATAATTTGTACTATCATACTGCTACTAGGCATGTACTCTAAACATGTAGTATAATAGAAAGGGGCACATTTGTTAGAAATATAAGAGGAGTAACTAAGAGAGGAGGAGTGAATCAATTACTACTAAAATAAATCCTAGATCCCTTAGATGTCAAGTCAAATTTAGACTAATAAAACTAATTACTGCTGATACTCGGTAAGCATACCGAAATTGCTATAACTTGATAAATGCAGTGTGTGTTTAACTTTAACATATCTTAAGATGTTATCGGTAATTTATTTTTCAAGCATGAAAGAAATAACATGAATACATATGGCACCAAGATTTAATGTGGAAACTCACTTTGGAAAAAACCACCAAATGCAACTAGTTACTATTTTTCACTCTTTTGGAGTGAGCCCTATTAGGAGCCAACCCTATTAAAGGTTACAAAAAACACTATTAGGTGTGACCCTATTAAAAAATTTAATCACCCTATTAGAAGTGATCTTGCAAGAGGTCTTTAAATAATTCAAAGGAATTGCCACTTTATTAGAGGATTTACAAATGGCTATTAGACCAACTCTGTTAAGAGATTTTAGAATACTGCTACAATGGTTAAAGAGTAACAATGAAATAAAATGATTATGATGCAACTAAATTGCTGATTTTAGATCTCTATTCTAGCTTTATACTTGATCCTTCCTAATCAAATAATACTTTTATGCTCCACAAGGATACTAGCTTATCCTTCAAGTTTGCTTCCTCTCTCTTCTTTCAATTTATTCAATTTGCATATCACACACTTTGAAATCACAACTTGACCTTTTACTTATACCTTCTAGATTGTCAAGTTGGCTCAAATATAAATTAGAATAACCAATATTCATTACCTCAATTAGCTAGAATCAATAGGTAAAATAATTAAGATTTACATGCCAAAATAAGAAAATCCTTTGGTCGCTGACCTAGCTCAATAGAAACTGATTTTAAGCAATTTCCTGTGTTAACTAATAGAAGCTCGGTTAATACTGTGAACTTAAAAAATTTTTTTGGTAACTAAGTGAACTCAATTAATACTAGCACTATTCAACTTTCCCTTTGTTAACCAAGTGAGCTCAATTAACACTCTTTTCTGCATAACTTCCTTCGATGCCTGAGTGAGCTTGGTAGATACTGCCTTCTGTTCATAGTAGACTCAGGAACACTTAGCGGACTAAGAAAACTGTCTTCATTGACTAAGTGAGCTCGACATGTACTGATTGTCAACTGATATGAAATTCATGTAACATCAAAGACAACACACAATTAATCAATTGTATCCAACAATCTCCCTCTTTGGCATTGATGGCAACACAACATGTCATAGCATAATGAAATTTTGGAAACAAGACTCCCTTTGTCAGAAAGTTTCTCCATTTTGATTTTACATAGAAAACATCTCCTATAGTACTCTCCCTCAGTGAAGGAACTACTTAACTTCTTGCTTTACAAAATTTTAGAAAAATATGATAGTAAACTTCTCCCTCTTTAACAACACATGCCAAAGACAATTCTAATTAGTGCCAATTTACCTTGAGTACAAATTCATTTTCAATATGTCCTTGTCAATACTACATCAACTGATTGATCTTCAACTTAGTTCCTATTAGTGCATCACTAAACTTTATTTTGTGAGCTTCAGTTAGGGGAATGACCCCTAGCTTACCTCTTAGATACAAAAATGCATTTTTAGGTAATGGCTTTGTGAATATATCTACAATTTGTTCTTTTCTATGCACATATTCCAATTTGATTTCTTTGTCCTGAACTAATTCTCTTACAAAGTGATATTTTATAGCAATGTGTTTTTTTTTTGGAATGCATCACTAGATTCTTTGATATGTTTATTGCGCTAGTGTTATCACAATACATGACTATTGGTTCTTTGATTTTAACATTCATTCCTTCCAACAATTGTTTGAACCAAACATGTTCGAGCAATTTACTACTGTAGCCACATATTCTACTTTTTCTATGGATTAAAATGTGAAGTTTTGTTTCTTGCTTGTCCAAGATACTAGCCTTTTACCAAGAAAGAATGCTCCACCACTAGTGCTTTTCATGTCATCAAGATTTCCTACCCAATCAACATCAGTAAATACTTTTAGGTCAAGGTTGCCTCCAAGTTTGTACCATAAGCCATCATCTTCAGTACCTTTTAGATATCTCAAGATTCTTTTTATTGCCATCATGTGGTTTTCTCTTGGTTTAGCTAAGAATCTTGCCACTATCCTAACTGCTAAGGCAATATCAGACCTTATATGTACTCCATACTGTAATTTCCTAATCATTGATTTGTATAAGGTCTGATCTACTTCTTTCGAGTCATCATCTTTTGTAAGCTTAAGTCCAATACACATGGGGGTTCCAATTGGTTTTGAATCCTCCATTCCAAAATTCTTGAATAATTCTTTGATATACTTAGATTGAGTGATATAGATACCATTCTTCTTTTTTGTATTTGCAATCCAACAAAGAATTTTATTTCACCGAACATGGACATCTCAAATTATTTATTCATTTTTTTTAAGAATGCTTTGCATAAGTCATCATTTCCTGTAAATAGAGTATCATCTAGAAATATTTTCTTCCAACACAATCTTCTTATTTGGTCCTTCCTTGATATACATGCTACTATTATCATTTGTTCTTTGAAAACCAATCTACATCAAATAGTTATGTAATCTTTCATACCAGACTCTAGGAGTTTGTTTTAGACCATATAGGGCTTTGTGTAATTTTTAGACCATGTCCCTTTTGTCTAGATCAACAAAACCTTCTAGCTATTCAATGTAGACTTCCTCATCAAGAATTCCATTCAAGAATGCAGATTTAACATCCATTAGATATACTTTAAATCCTCTATGAGTTACATATGCCAGTAAAGTCCTAATACCTTCTAGTCTTGCAATAGGGGAAAAAGTTTCACCATAATCAATACCTTCTTCTTGAGAATAGCCTTTACATAACAATCTTGCTTTGTTTGTTGACACTTCCATCTTCATTTAGCTTATTTCCGAATACCCATTGTATACCAATCACATTCTTATCTTTGGGCCTAGGAACAAGAGTCCCAAGTTTTATTCTTTTTTGTCTATTCTATTTCTTCATTCATAGCATCAATCCAACTTTCATTTTCTAGTGCATCCTTAACACTTCTAGGTTCAAATTCATCAAGTAAACATGTACCTTTTAGTTTGCTTATTGCCATTGTTCCATCTAATTTGTCTCCAATGATCTGATTAGGTGTATGATGCCTTCTGACACATTTAACCAATATAGGTTCTTTGACTTTTGAATGAATTGCACTGTCTTCATTTTGAATCTCAACTTTAGGCTCAAGTCCTTCTATCTATAGCTTAGGTTCTTCAGACTCGATATGCACTAACTCGGTAGCCTCTAAAAGTGACTCGGGTCCCTATGACTTAGTTTGCAATTCCTGTAACTCGGTAACTATTGGAGACTTGGAGAGCTCATGAGATGAAATCTCCTTTTTGTTAAATGTGTTTGGCAATGTATTAGGTTCATAGTAGACAAATCTTCTATAATCGTCTAGCTCCTTTTTGCTTTCTTCTTCACTCTTTTTTGTAAACTCATCAATTCTCACATGTGCACTTTCTATGATTTTGTTAGTAGACAAATTCAAACATTTATATGCTTTACATCTACAAGAATATCCTAGAAATATACCTTCATCACCTTTTACATCAAATTTTTCTTTTCTAAATTTTTTCAAGATATAACATTTGCTACCAAATACTTTCAAATAACTCACATTGGGTTTGTAGTCATACCATAGTTCATAGGGAGTTTTGTTTGAGTCCTTCTTCAATTGAACTCAGGTCAAAGTATGAACTAAAATGCTAATAGGTTCCTTCTAGTATTTGATAGCAACATTCTTCTCAATCATTAGTGTCCTTGCACAATCCATGATGGATCTTTTTCTTCTTTTAGCTATTCCATTCCACTCAAGAGTACCAAGGGTTGATACTTGTCTTTTGATTCCTCTTTCAATGTAGAAATTGTTGAATTCATTTGAGATGAATTCACCATCTCTATCTGATCTTAATCATTTCAATCTTTTTTTAGTTCCTTTTTTTACTCTAGCTAGATACCATTTGAATTTTTCAAAAGCTTCTAATTTTTCTTTAAGATACATAACAATCATCATTCTAGAATAATCATCAACACACAGAATGAAAAAAATTTCTCCACTATAAGTTTCTATTCCAATGGGTCCACATTAATCAATATGCACAATTTCCAAGACATCTTCTGACTGATAGTTTTTGCTCTTAAAACTAGTCTTTCCCATTTTACCAATTTGACAATTTTTGCATAATCCAACATTAGGTTTCTTCAAACTAGGGATACTCTTAGTCTTTTGAGTTTTCTTATCTTGACTGTATTATCAAAGTTTACATGACATAATCTCTTGTGCCATAACTAGCTTTCTTCTACTTGAGCAATAAAACATGAGCAATCACCAAGATCAAGATAAAATAGGTTACCTTTTGCTTGTCTGATAGATCCAATCAGATTTCCTTGGTTATCCAGTAGTCTTGCTTTTCCATTCATGAATTCTACTTTGAATCCAATGTTGTTTAGTTGTGCCACACTCAGTAAATTATGTTTTAGTCCTTCAACACAATAGGCATTATCACATAGAAGTTCATTGGTTAATGAAATATGACCTTTTCCTTTTATGCAACAAGGTTCATTGTTTCCAAACCTTACACTACCTCCAGTAATATTGTTCAAAATGTTCAAACTTAGTTTTATCTCCAGTCATATGGTGAGAACATCCACTATCTATGATCCATGTGTCATTAACATGATAGACAAGTGCCATCTTATCTTCTTCATCATCAGATTCATCTTTTATAGCAATATACACTATTTCATCTTCACAGTTATCTAAATCTTTAGCAATAAAACAAGTTTTCTTACCTTTTTCTTTGTAGGATTTGTCACCTTTGAATTCCTTCTTAAATTTGTACTTGTGGCTTTTCATCTCTTCCTTGCTTTCTTTGTTTGGACATCTAGCAACAATATGACCAATTTCTTTACAAGAAAAATAGATTAATTTTTTTAAACCTTTTTACTTTCCTCTACTCCTGGAATATTTCTTTGTAAGTAGAGCTTCAACAATTTCAAGATCACTATCAAAAATTTCCTTAGTTTCTTCCTCACTTTTTGATTGATTATCTTTTATTTTCTTTCCTTTTTCTTTGAGTGAGTGTTTAGCTTCAAATGCAAACTCAATATTTTTGGAAGTAGGAACATAGTTGTCAAAGTTGTCTAGTTCAAAAGTTGTCAATCTTCCTTCTAGGGCATCCAAGCCTATCTTGTTATTTGGATCACATCACTTTTCTTGAATAGCAGATACTCTAATTGCATAGACAAGAAGCACAATTTTGAGTATTTTTCTTACAATAGTTTTTAAAAAAAAAATTATCCTCTAGATTCTCTGATTGCACTAATACTAGTCTTAATTCTTTCAACATATTTTGCAATGTTTTCATCTTCTCTCATTCTCATCTGATCAAATTGTCCTCTAAGGCTTCTTGGTTTGGATCTTCTTACATTGTCATCTCCTCCATAGATTTCTTTCAATTTGTTCCACATATCAAAAGTAGTTTTATAGTCTTTGACCTCATCAAATTCATCATAACTGAGAGCAGATGCAATATCAATCATCATGATGTTATGGTTCTTTTTCTCAGCAATATCTTCAATTGATACTGTTCCAATGAGAGATTTACATTATTCATCAAGATATTTGCATCTTGAATCACTGATGGTACCCAAATGAAGCCTCATGAGTCCTTGCCATGCTACAAAGTTGTCTTTGTTTAGCTTTGCTCAATCTCTCTTTTGTAAGACATCTTGATCTTTAGCTTAGGTCCTTGAAACCTTCTCTGCAAGCACCAAAAACTATGATACCAATTGTTGGAAATATAAGAGGAGTAATCCTTAGATGTCAAGTAAAATTTAGACTAATAAAATTGATTAATACTGATACTCGATAAGCATACAAAAATTATTGTAACTTGCTAAATGCAATGTGTGTTTCACTTTAGCAAATCTTAAGATATCAGTAATTTATTTTGCAAGCATGAAATAAATAACATGAACACATATGACACTAGAATTTAACATGGAAATCTAATTTGGGAAAAACCACCAAATGCAACTAGTTATTATTTTTCACTCTTCTAAAGTGAGCCCTGTTAGGAGCCAACCCTATTAAAGGTTACAAAACACACTATTAGGTGTGACCCTATTAAAGTTTTAATCACCCTGTTAGGAGTGGCCTTGCAAGAGGTTTTGAAACAATTCAAAAGAATTTCCACCTTGTTAGAGGATTTACAAATAGTTGTTAAACCAACTCTATTAAGAGATTTTATATCACTGCTATAATGGTTAAAGAGTAACAATGAAATGACCTGATTGTGATGCAATTGAATTGCTGATTACAGATCTCTATTCTTGCTCTATACTTGATCCTTGCTGATCAAATAATACTTTTTTGCTCCACAAGGATACCAACTTATCCTTCAAGTTTGCTTCCTCTCTCTTCTTTCAATTTATTCAATTTTCATATCACACACTTTGAAATCACAACTTGACCTTTTACTTATACCTTCCAGATTGTCAAGTCAGCTCAAATATAAATTAGAATAACCAATATTCATTACCTTAGTCAGCTAGAATCAATAGGTAAAATAATTAAGCTTTACATGCCAAAGTAAGAAAATCCTTTGGTAGCTGACCCAGCTTGGTAGAATTTGATTCTAAAGCAATTTCCTATGTTAACCAACATAAGCTCGATTAACACTATGAACTTACAAAATTTCTTTGGTAATCAAGTGAACTCTATTAATACTAGCACTGTTCAACTTTCCCTTTATTAACTGAGTGAGCTTGGTTAACACTCTTTTTTGCATAACTTCCTTTGACACCCAAGTGAGCTCGGTAAATATTGCCTTCTATTCATAGCAGACTCAGGAACACTTAGTAGACTAGGAAAATTGTCTTCACTAATGAAGTGAGCTCAACATATAGTGACTATTAACTGATATGACATTTGTGTAATATCAAAGACAACACACAATTAATCAATTGTATCCAACAACATCACTCATACCAGATTGTGTATCACTAGAATTATTGCCTACAATAGTATTGGAATATGAGAATCCCAATCCAATAAGACTATCTACATACAACATGTTTTATTCTGTCCACAAAAAGATTTATATATCAGCTACAATATTCTTGCAAGGAGAATAGAAGGTAAAGGCAAAGCATTTTCAATGTCACTTCCAAAAGGCTAGACATAAATTTAGCTATGCATTAAAGCACATGACTTTCTTTTGCATCTTCATTATATCCAAAAGTTTTAATTGATTGAACCTATTAAATTGTAGAGATTGGTTCTAATTTGGATGCTTCCTTAGTTGTATTTCTAACATCAAGCATAAATCCCTACAACCAACTATTTTTTTTGAAAGGAAAGCATTATAATATGCTATACATAACCTTAATTATTATAGGCTATGGAACCTGTTTGCACATTGGAACCATGAACTTTCAATTTAAAATTCAAGCATAAACATCATATTCATGATTTTGAAAATGAAAATTCTATAGAAATGCTTGAAAGACAACTTTGAAAAACAAAAATTGAATACAAAAATTTAATGAAATTTCTTCAAAAGCCTATTAAGGAGCAAGTAATTTGCAGATACTATTGTTGTACTTCTTTGATACCTATGACAATTTTACTCTTACACACATGATATGGTGCAGACAAGATTTTGAATAATATCTATACCAAACATGTTTTCATCAAGTAGTACATGGTAATGCGTATGTTTGCATGGCCCCTACAATCAAATCATCAAATGAGTGATTCTTGCATCTTAAGAAACAAAATAAAACCTTTTTTATATAGGTATTAGAAATAGTAAGGATTTTATATATGCATATGTATGTATATGCTATGGTGGGATGAAGACCAAACCAACAAGAGTAAGGATTTTCCCACCAAAAGGATTGCTATTTCATTCCAAATTTGTACAATACTATTCCAACCCTAGACTAGGTTGAAGATAATCAATTTATAGTTCACAACTCTTGACCTTACAACTTCATCCTTCCATGTTTGATCAAAATAATGATCTAACTATTACAGTTCCAGATTGCAAGAAAAATTGCAAAAAGTTGCATGACAACTTTTATTGCATTCTTTGCACAATTTTTACAGTTTTTACACAAATTTCAAATAAAAGACTCCACATGTCTTCAAAACTATACCAGAATATGCAAAAAGATTATAAAACATAAAAATGGATATTTTTGGTCAACTCACAATGTTTGACCAATTGTTGACCAAAATTTAACTTGCCTATAACCTTGTTACAACATGTAAACAACTTGCCTAAATGCATATTTGAGATTGTCTAAACTATCTTGTGTCAACTTGGATGCTTATTGATCACCTTCTATCCTTCATGGTGTTTGACCACCTTATTTAGGACCTAGGCCCCTTGCACCAAGATCTAGGAGTTCATTGCAGTGCCCTTTTGATTGATGTATATGTATGTATGTATGTATATGCATATGTGTGTGTGTGTGTGTGTGTGTGTGTGTGGGTATGTGCACCAAGTTGTGGTGCCAAAAAGGTGACACCATTTTTTTTTCTTCTAATTTTCAATAGCACGCACACACTATGGCTTGGGTAACCCAAGCCATAGCGTATACGTGCTATAGTGCGTACATGCTATAGCGCGTACATGCTTTAAAAAAAACCCAAATTTTATAAATGGGCTACATACCCATAGCCCATTCATTTTAACCCTTTTTTGCTACTTCTCCTCGCTACAATGCATACACAAATTGCATTCAAATAAGTTTTATGCCACCTACCTTTCCAATATGCCTCCTCGTCATCAAAGATTGAGATTACGAGCACGTCATATGTTATCTATCTTTATTTTTTCATTGTTTGATATGTTTTTTATATTGTTTTGTAGGTTTTTTTTCAATTTTTTAAAAATTTGTTTATTTATTTAGATTTCAATTGATTTCTTATTAGGAAATGTCAATAAAGAACTAGCAAATCCCCAAGAAGGTCAAAACCAAAACCCTCAAGATGATCAAAACCAAAACCCAACACAAGAAGAAGAACAAATTCCACAACCTGAACCAATTGCAAGAACTCCTCTTGGCACACAAGAAAATATAATAAATGAAATAGAAGGAGGCAAGAATGAATTAGAAGGACTCATTGGTTAGTTGAAACATTGTGGACAAACCAATCCAATGAGAGCTCAATTGGCATCGTCCCTCGAATCCATTAAGACCCACATAGCTAATGTTAGTGGTTAGTTAGATGTTTGGTGGGTTAAGAGGGAAGAACAAAAAAGATATTATGCAAATAAATTATCATATCAAGATGTTAAGAAATAAGATATACCAAAAGGTAGAATATGTGCATTATTTAGAAAACATGGTGAACAAGATACTATTAGAGAGGGTACTAAATGGTTCCCCATCCATTGGTGCATACACGATGCTATTAGAAATAATTTTTGGGATAGATGGTGGATGGTTTTTGATGCCCTTCCTTGAAATGATCACAAGGTCCCCATGTATTTCTTAAGGAAATTGTATTATGAGTTTGTCCTTGGGGAAATCCCCAGTTATTTTGATATATTAGACTCTCAAGGTAGAGGTGGGGGGTCATCATTTGAGAGGTTGGGGGCATGTCATGGCCCTAATGTAGTTAGCGCACCTGTGGTCAAGACATAAGGTGAACATGTGACTATTCCTTTAGTTGTGAAGGAACATGTAGAGGCCAATTCTCTAGGGACTATTAGAGCTTTGACACAGTCCCTCATTCATTGCACAAGTCCATTAGTTGAGGAGGAGCCTTTTGCACATCATGCAGATCCTTATGCACATTTGGCAGTCATGTTGAAGATGGTGTGGATGATGGGCTAGTGACTGATTGATTCCTAAATGAGACATGTGGTATTGACACACAAGTAAATTACAATTATAATAAATTAGTTTGATCACATTTCATATGTATAGTGAATGAATAATTAATTAGCATGTATTGACTTTGTTCAAAATTCAGGGTTAAAGTGTTGGTAGGCCTAGTAGCGATCCCCTGGCCCCATTTTTTGTCCCCTCGATGAGTCTAGAGGTATGTATCAATTTGATCATTTAAACGAATACATATATTTATTAAGTAATCATTTGAAGGATTGACAAAAAAAATTATGCATGTGCATTAGTTCTCTACAAGACCGTCGACATTTGCTACAGACTTTGAGCCTAGATGCAACACAAGCTTCATAGAGGTACATTTGTTTCATGTTAATTTAATTCATTTGATAATATTTGTTTCATGTTTCATGTTACATTTAATGTGTATTGTATGACATGTATCTCTTGACATCGGAGACTCCTCCTCATCTCTGGCAGTTCATTGATCATGGAGTGGCTACAGTTATGGCTAGTTCATAGCCATTGACTAAGGTATGAAAGAATTTTCTTGGTTTTAGTTGTTGTTTATAATAGTTAGTATTGAAATCTCTAATGTTATTTATAAGTGATTATATTTATTCAATTGTTGTAGGGTCTTGTCACACCTGATCATCCACGAGCCTTCGAGGTGGACTTGCAGAGTGATTATATGATGGTGGTAAGAAAATAATTAATTTTGTGTGTACATATATTTGATTTCAATGTATAATAATTATTGATTCATATCTACTTTTTTTGTATCAACTCAAGTTAGAGAAGAGCCTCAACAAGAGGACAAGCAAGCATGTGAGGAGGACCACATCATTGCCACCGTCTCCCTCCACACGACAACCGAAGGCCTCTAGAGATTTGTTTCCTTCCCCTCGTGGGAAGGAGAAGATATAGTTGATAGACATGTACTTACATAGGCATCAACAAAGATATATGTTGGATTTTATGTCAATGGACATATTCAATATACATTTGATGTATATATGACATTTTGTATTTGATGTATGACATTTATTTGATGCATGACATTATTACACATATGAAATTATTAGTTAATATATGATATGTTTGTTCATGTATGACATTATTGGTTATCATAATATATTATGCATTTGTTAATGTACATGGCATTATTGGTTTTCATTTTATATGATATGTTTATTCATGTATCACATTAAATTCAATACCTAATTAGTTTGAAACTTTGATAGAATATTGATTAAGAATAAACTTTATCACTGTTTAAGCATAAGTTTATCATTTCCAATATGTCATCATCACATGATTTATGATCTTGTTCATGTTTAAAGTTTTCCTTCTCTATCATTTGTCTATCAAGCTTAATTCAATACCTAATCAATTTGAATTTTTGATACAATATTGATCAGCAATAAACTTTATCAGTGTTAAAGCCATAAATTTATCATTTTCAATTTATGTCATTGTCATATTGATTTATGATCTTCTTGTTCATGTTTAAAGCCTGCTTTCTATGTTATGCATCTAAATATTTATCATAAATTATTATTACAAACATATAACAAATTTGAAACTAAAAACAATACATTACATTAATTCCAAGGTTTAGTTATGATGTAGAGCCTAATAGGATTCTAAAGGTTTCATTAATTTCATATGTTAGATCTGCCCTCATAGAATACCAATTGTAATGGTCACTCACATGTATTCCAATGCATATATTTCCCTGTATGCACAATCCATCAATGTTGTACCTTATAGAAGATATAATTTTATAGGTAGAATTACTTAATCTTGTACTACACTAGATAAGATGTTCTCTATTATGCATAATGTTTAGCTATAACATTGTTTATAAGAGTGTTTCAAGTTGGGAACCACTTCAACATCCTTTGCATGGTTTAGAGGTAATGACATTATGGCAAAGGCTTATGCAAGGGAATGAGCCTCATGATTTTGGCATTTACATAGAAGCAAAACTTGCTTCTTCAACTCCTTACACTCAACTCTTCATTGAAGTTAATCTTATAGTACTGAGAATAGCTACTACAAATTCTTGGGAGCCAAGGGACCCTAAACCTATGCTACATTTTCTAGAGACATAGGAGAAGTTACTACATGCTTCAATACTTCATAACATTCTGGATCATATAGTGATGCCCAAATTAATAACAATAGTAGACACTTGGGATCCTCGCAGGAAGACTATGCCAATACATGCATGGTTACATCCTTGGCTTCCATTTTTGGGCTACCGTATGGAGCCTTTATATCCAACCATTCATTATAAGTTGGGGAATTTACACGTAGGTTTCTTATGGCTCATTAAGTGCATCATTCTTGAGATTTTACTTCAACCCAAGATCATGTCATATTTTCCATATTTTTCCTTATTTATGAGTTGGGGATGGGAGTGTCAATAATGTCATGAAGTCCTCCAAAAGTATCCCTAAAAAACTTTTAACTAGCTTGGTCTCATTTAATGGCTATCGATCAACAATTGGAAGCTCGACATGAATCTGTTAACCAATCCAAATGAATTTGACCAACTAAATATATATAAGTAACACTTTCTTATGATTATAAAATGATTAAAATTACACACAAGTATTTGTTTTAGTTTTATTCTATTTAGTATTGATACTAACTTTTTGTACCAGTGAAACAAATAATAAAGAAATCAATTCAACAATATGTGATTTCTAAAACAACTTCTTAGGATGAAACATTAAAGAAAATAATTCCTTATTAACAAACTAATATATATAATTTATATGGTAGGTCTAGTCATCAATAGTTTTTCATCATTTTTTAAAGAATTGTAAAGTATTTATATGTGTTGCCAAATGGTAAGAATTACCTTTGAAAAAGTTAACCACAATTCAAATGTGCTACAAAATCAGTAGAAACAAATGAAATCAATTTTGAACTACATAAAGGAAAGACAGAGAAATTTAACTTCTAATTCTCTATCTAAATGCAAAGAGCTATTATCATTCATTCATTATGTTTGAGCATATCAAAATATTATCCTAGAAACAACAATATGATCCATCCCATAGCAACTTGTGGACTCAGACTTGTTGCAATTAAGGAGGAGAAGAACTTTGAAGAGGAATACTTTTATGGCATCATGTTGAGACAATTATGATGCAACTAGTTCTTAGTTCTTTGAATCTAGACTATCTTGGCGTTTCACCAATGCTAAATACAACCCACCTTTAGCCCTAATGTGAGTGGAAAAGACAACCTCACATTTTTTATGAGAATTGGACAAACATGCTCCCACAAAATTTCCCAACTTCCACCCCAAAACTGGATGAATATTTTTAATGCTACACTTATGTTGATTCCCAAGATAATAGGATTCCCAAGATTTAATGAAATATTAATGAAGCAAAGATCTAACTACTACAAAGGTTTAAAAAGTTGTTCATCACACTCACTATTGTTGCCTTGAATATTTTTCTTTGATCTCATTCCTTCATAATGCCCTTACCTTATGCATTGATTATCATTAATGTTGTCTCTATAGTGATGTAAAATAGTGATGCATTGATTATTCCTTCATAAACCCTCATAATGATGCAAAATAGTGATCTCTATCATTCCTTTCATAGTTTTGACACAATCTTATAAACCTATGGCACATTAGAACATGTGCCATATTAAGCCTACCTCTAATAAACCCTTAAGATTGTGAGTTATGACGAGGAGGAAAAGTTATGAGCCCTTTATAATCTTATCCTTCTACACATCACACCATGTTTTCTCCATGATATTTTCAATGAGAGGGAGATAAATAGAAACTTATGAACTCTTGTAAACCCCTTAATGTTTCATTATCTTTGTTAGGGACATTTTGATTCGACATGCCTGAGAATGTTTGATCACTCAAGGGGATGGGAAGAGGTTGGGGCTAGTGTTTACCTAGCCACCTAGAGCTAACAAAACAAACAATTTGATCCTAGGAGGAAAGGTGAGAGAGATTTGACAGAGGGCAACTTTGTACTAGCCAACACTACAAGTTTTAGCATCAGCTGAGATGGCATCGCAAAATCAAAATGGAGTAAGATCTCCAAAAAGTGAGAGAGGTTATTGTAGCTCTCTACAACATGGTCCTATAGAAACAAGAATCATATCCATCCCTCACACGAGCTCTGAGATATGCCCCATCAAAGATCCTAGTTCTAGGGCATTTAGTGACCCTTAGGGATGTTCGAGTTCAACATGCCCAAGAATGTTTGAGTGCTGAAAAAAAAAGGAGGAAGTTGGGGATAGGGTTTAACTAGCCACCTGGAGCTAATGGAGCAGATAGTTTGATCCCATGATGAAAGGTGAGAGAGATTTGGTAGTTGGCAACTTTGTACTGGCCAACACTACAAATTCCAACATCACTCGAGATGCAATCGCAAAATCAAAATGGAGTATGATTTCTAAAAAGTGAGAGAGGTTATTGTAGGTCTCTATAACATGGTCCAATAGGAACTAGAATAGCATCCATACCTTGTACGAGCTCCAAGATATGCCCCGTTAAAGATCATATCCCTATGGCATTTAGTGACCCTTAAGGGCATTTTGGTTAGGTGTGCCTGAGAATGTTTGAGCATTGAACAAGATAGGAGGAGGTTGGGAATAGGGTTTACCAAGCCATTCGAAGATAATGGAGTAGACAATTCGATCCCATGACAAAAGTTGAGAGAGATTTGGTAGTTGGCAACTTTGTATTGGCCAACACTACAAGGTTCAACATCACCCAAGATGGTGTCACAAAATAAAAATGGAGTAATATCTCTAAAAAGTGAGATAGGTTATTTTAGCTCTCCATAACATGGTCCTATAGGAACTAGAATCACATCCATACCTTGCATGAACTTTGAGATATGCCCCATCAAAGATCGCAGCCCTATGACATTTAGTGACCCTTAGGGACATTTCGATTCGGTGTGCTTGAGAATGTTCGAGTGATAAATTAGATGGGATGAGGTTGGGGATAGGGTTTACCTAACCACTTGTAGCTAATGGAGTAGATATTTTGATCCCATGACGAAAGGTGAGAGAGATTTGGCAATTGACAACTTTATACTGGCCAACACTACAAGTTTCAACATCACCTGAGATGGCATCCCAAAATCAAAGTAGAGTATGATCTATACAAAGAAAGAGAGCTTATTGTAGGTCTCCATAACACAGTCCTATAAGAACTAGAGTCACATCCATACCTTGTATGAGATATGAGATATGCCCTATCAAAGATTGCAGCCCTATGGTATTTAGTGATCCTTAGGGATGTTTCGGTTCGGTGTACTTGAGAATGTTTGAGCACTGAATGAGATGGGATGAGGCTAGGGATAGGGTTTACTTATCCACCTAAAGATAATAGAGTAGATAGTTCGATCCCATGATGAAAGGTGAGAGAGATTTGGCAGTTGGCAGCTTTGTACAAGCCAATGCTACAAGTTTCAGCATCACCTGAGATGGCATCATAAAATCAAAATGAAGTATGATCTCTAAAAGTGAGAGAGTTTATTATAGATCTCCACAACAAGGTTCTATAGGAACTCAAATCGCATCCATACCTCGCACGAGCTCTGAGGTATGCCCCATCAAAGATCACAACCCTATGGCATTTAGTGACCCTTAGGGACGTTTCGATTTGGCGTGCCCGAGAATGTTTGAGCATTGAATAGGATGGGGTGAGTTTGGGGATAGGGTTTACCCATCCACCTAGAGCTAACAGAGTAGATAGTTTGATCCCACGACAAAAGGTGAGAGAGATTTGGCAGTTGGCAACTTTGTACTAGCCAACACTACAAGTTTCAACATCACCCGAGATGGTGTCACAAAATGAAAAAAAAGTATGATCTCCAAAAAGTGAGAGAGGTTATTGTAGCTCTCTACAAGATGGTCCTATAGGAACTAGAATTGCATCCATATCTCACATGAGCTCTGAGATATGCCCGGTCAAAGACTGCAACCCTATAGCATTTAGTGACCCTTAGGGATGTTCTGGTTTGGCATGCTCGAGAATGTTCGAGTGCTAAATGGGATAGGAAAAGGTTGGGGATAGGGTTTACCTGGCCACCTAGAGCTAAAAAAATAGATAGTTCGATCCCACAACCCTTTTTCCACTAAGTTGCAAATTTGAGCAACTTTTACAACTTTCAATAATGCAACTTTGCACAAAAAGTACAATTTTAACATTTTTCACTTGATTCTAATTCTATGACTTGGAAAAGGTTCAGAAATAGTAAAATAACTTATTTCCAAATGCTTAGCCCTTCACCAATTCCCAAACTCTTGCAAAGTTGTCAGCATTTTTGCAATTTTTCTTTGACAACTTTTACAATTTTTTGCAATTTTTGACATCTTAACTCCTAGATGCCTAAAACTTAACCTAATGACCATAAGGTCCTTTATAACCTTCTAAGAAACATAAAAATATTTTTTACCTTGAAAAATCACTTATATTGCTCATTTTTCTACCTAAAAAGTGGCCCATAGTGTAACAACAGAGACTTGGTCCAAAACAACCATACCTCATCTTTTGATATGTTATAGAGGAGAAAAATTGGTATCCTAATCCTCAATTTATTTTCTTAATTTTTTGGAAATATGTAGAGAAAAATGCAAGAGGACAACGTTTTATGCATTTTTTCTCTTTTTACATCATCACAAATGGATCAAGGTCTACAACCTAAGATTGCTCCTCCTTAAAGGTATTTCTTCCTCTTTAGTAAGACACATGGCTCTGATACCACTTTGATGCAATGGAACATGTAGTGGAAATGGACAAGTTTCCTAGATTCCTCTTCATGAAGGTTAAGGAACAATGAGTGTTGTTGTTAATCCAGTCAGCCCCAAAACACCTATCACAAGTGTTTTATAAGATGGTATGGTTATCACAACCCAACCACTGCTAGGAATCCCCAATCACAAGGTAAACCTATCACAAAGACAACTAATCACTAGTTGCTCTTAAGGGCATCACAAGGCTTATTTGACACAAAACTCCAAAAATTCTAATAAGGACTAGGGGTGAATTCCAAGCATTTAAAGGGTCTATTGAGGTCCAAACTAACATGAATCCAACATAAGATTCAAACTATGCAACTTTCATTGGCTACTTGCTTCACAAACTCAAGACTAGGCTTGTAGCCTTGAACATGGAAAATTGCAAACATCTGCTCACAACCCAAAGAAAATAATCACTAATTTGGATACCCTTTTGGGTTTTATATAACATACTGAAGTCTTGGGATCTCAAGAGAAATATGCAACAACTGAGTATTTTAAGGCTCAAATAGGAATGTAGGCAATTAAGCATTCATTAACAAAGGAAGTACCCTACGCCTTGAGTAAAAATTCAATCTAGAAATTGGAACATGAGGGGGATAATGTAAGATGATCACATACCAATTTTTAAGCCTTGAAACCCTCTCTATAGCAAGTTATGGAAGATGTTGCTACGAATTTCTAGCATGCACATGGATCTTGCATGCCTAGGGCATCCGATTTTTATCTCCAACCTCATTCTTTTGACCTAAAACCAAAAGGAACATAATTTTTTTTTTCCTAACTCAGATTCCACCAAGGGTCATTAATTTCCCATAGTGGAATCTCAAGATATGAGGGAGAATAGATGAAACCCTACATAACGACACAAAATGGAGACAATAGTTAGTAAAATGGGAATATCTTGAGTTGTAGAGCAAATTAGAACCTCATTCCAAGTGCAATAGAAAGAATATTCACAAAGATATGCAACTATACTAGATATATATAGTTATATGTGATCAACTTGACCAATGAGCTAGTGTTTTTCATGAGTTTGAGTATAATAATCTATCTTTTGTTATGATTGGGTTCAATATTTTAGTGTTCTTGTTGATTAGTATTGAAAATAATTAGTTTTCTTGTTGATTAGTTTTTATTAGTGTTGGTTTCTCTCTTCTTTGGTATGGAGTAAGTTAGGGTTGTATATTATCTGATTTTTGCAGTTTTGGAGCAAGAGGATAAGTTGGTGAATTTTGGAAGGAAGCCCTAGGTCAAATATCTACATGTATTTGACCTTGTTTTGGAGAGATTAGAGTGGATAGAATGATGGAAATAATTTGTGGACTTGGTGTCAAAACAAAGTGCCCTTGTTTGAGCCTAGAAGTGGAGATTTGATTTCCTGCACCCATTTTTGACCATTTGTCTTCAAAACCAAGCCTAAAGTGGCTAATTGGGCCTAAGGACTAGGTGTTGGTTGGGATATGCTACAGTGGATTTAGTCTCTAAAAATTTTCATTTTGTTAGAACTTGGAAAAGGGTACTTGAATCAACATTTTATTCCCCAGGTCCTTTGATGAGTTTTAGAGATATTGGTAAAAATTAGTTTTAGGAGACCCAATAGGCTTTTAGGTCTAAAATTGCAAGTTGAGTTGTGAGTTGTTGGGAGTACAATAAATGGTTCGTTTTCCTTATTTGTGTTGAGACTAAGCTGTCCCAAGCCCTTGCTTGTGGTGGAAAAGCCTAAAACAAAAAAATCCCCATTTTGCCCATTTTGACTAATCAGTGCGTGTACGTGATCTCCATGCATGTGTGCCTATCTACCATGATCCAACTCTTCACAATGGTGCAAAGCACCTAACTAGTGTAGGGCACCAAGACAAAGTTGAATAGAAATAGGTTAAATGACGTAATCTTGAAGAGTCAAGACCACATGTAAGGTCAAATGAATCCTTGGTGCCATTATAAGCCAGGATGTCATTTGAAGCAAAGGTCATTTCTTTGGTCAATCTAGGTTGTTTTAGGTGGGAATAAGGAATTTTAAGTTCCCTAGGAGGTTTTAGGCACCTTAGTAGTCATTTGGCATGATTTAGAAGCATAGGTGGGCAATTGGGACAAAGATTGTCAAAAGAGAAAAAAATTACAAAAATTCAAGAAACGTTGCTAATTGCAAAAAGTTGCTAAACAACAATTTTTGCAAAATAAGTTGTGAAACTGCAAGGGAGTTGTATGGTCCTCCAAACCATTTAAAAAGTGGTCATGACCATTGGAGGACATCTATTTAAGGCTTCCACAAGAAGAGAAACTCATTGTACGAACGGGTGAAGAACAAACATTAAATAAAACTTAGAATTTTTGCCATTTTCTCTATTGTTTCAATTTTGCACAACCTGTACAAATTGGTAGGAATTAAATTTTGGTATTTTTAGATATAGGATTGAGTTAGTGTTCCATTGCATTTGGTTTGAAGTCTTTATTTTATCTACAACAAAATTTACATAAGCTTTTGTAGAGGTTGGTCAGATTTACCCTAAATCTTAGGGTTTCTTCAAGATGGCCTCCTAAATTGTAATTCCACCATGGGATTTCAATGCCACTTTGGGGAATGAAAGTTAAGAGAGGTTACTTCAAGATGGAAAAGATTCAAAACTATAGGTATAGGTTACCTATTTTTACCAGCAAGCCCTAGACTAAACATTACTATATGTCTAGTCTAGATTTGAAGAAGAAAGAAGGTTCAGGCTTCCAAACTGTTGATTTGACCCAAGTGAAGGGTGTAGGGGATTAATTGGATGTGAAGAAGATTTCCAAGGTGTGGAGTCAAGTCTGTGAATCCATTTACTCATGCTTCCTTTGTAACCTAGCCTAATCTAGCCAATTAGGTCTGTGACTCAAAGAGGGTGTTAGTTGGTGCTAGAATGGAGTCAGAGTTTGATCTTTTGGAATCTCTAAGAGGTGCTTAAAGGGTGTCTATAGATGTGAAAAGATAGTCTGTCCCTTTTCAAATTTTGGGAGTTTGACTGAGAAATCTAGGATTAGCCCTATTAGAAATGCTGGTAACAATTATTCAAATTAGTTGTTGGGGGTTTGAGAACTTTAAAGTTGGGTGTTTTGAGAGATTAGGTCCATAGAAACCTTTTCTATCAAGAAAGTTGAGTTCTAAACCCATCTAGGGAGAGTTTTCCTTTTTAGGCCTATTGGAGAAGGGGAGTCCCTAAGAAGTTTTGATTGATATAAGTCAATTGAGAACCTTAGGTTTGAGGGTTGGGCATGTAGAGTGGAGTCCACTTGCAGGGTAGAGTATACCTTTGTTAGAAGCCCTTTGGATTAGTCTGCAACCTTTAATGAAATTTAAGGTGTTATTTGGAAATTGGAAGTGCATTTGGTGCTTTTGGCTGCAAGCTCTACATCAGTAACCCTCTTGCTTTTCATGATGTAATAAGGATCTCCCTATGACCCATTCACCTTGTAATGGACACAAGACCCCATGGTACAACTATAAGCCTTGGGTATCAATTGGTCAAATAAGTCAATTTTTGGTCATTTTTATGTTTTCTAGGTATGTCTAGGTGTTTATAACATTAATAAGGTTCCTATGAGTGAGTAAAGTCCATTTGCAAACATTCTTGCAATAAAACTTGTCATAAGCACAAAATTGCTAAAAAGTGGCTAAGCAACTTTTGCACTTTTCTTGACAACCTTTTGAAATGTAAGTTCCAATGGTTCAAAACTATCAAGGGGTGGTTAAACCTATTGGAAATGGCCTATTTAGGTTCAGAGCATTCAAGGATGGTGAGGGTGTGAAGATTCAATTGTATTTTTCTCCCAAAATCAATAAAATTTGCTGATTTCCTATGCAATTTACTTTACTTTTTCTTTTTTCCTATAGTACAAAATATAAGGTCTACAAGATGATATTTCGAATCTAAGAAGTTGAATCTATCTTTTTAGAAGATTTTGGTGTTGGTTTGGAGTTTTCATCATTTATCTTGCAAAAGTTATCAAATTTTTTAGGGTGTTGGTCTGTGAAACCCTTAATTTTAGGTTTTGGTCATAAAAATGATGCTAACTTGAGTTCCTACTAGTGGATTTACTTATTCCCTAGTATGGAGAAAGTTAGGGATGTACTCTATTAAATTTTGGTAGTTTGGGAGTAGGAAGTTGTGTTGGTGATTTTTGGGGACGAGCCCTAGCTCAAATATTCCCATTTATTTGACCTTTGTTTTGGAGAAATTCGAGTGGACAGAGTGATAGAAAGGGTTTGAGGACCTAATGTTTGAACAAAGTGCCCTTTTTTTAGCCTAATGAACAACATAGAAGTGGACACTAGATTCCATGTACCCATTTTTGACCACTTTCCTTGAAAACCAAGCCTAAAGTAGTTAATTAGGTCTGTGTACTTGGTTGTGGTTAGGATATGTTGGACCGGAGTTGGTCCTTGCAACTTTGGAGTTAGTAAGAAATAGGAAAAGGGTGCTTAAATTTTTAATTTATTCCTCAAGTCCTTCGGTGAGTTTTAGAGTTATTGGTCAAAATCAACATTAGGAGACCTAATAGGCTTCTAGGCCTAATCTTGCAAATCTGGTTGAGAGTTCTTGGGAGTGCAACCAATAGTGGATTTACCTTATTTAGGTTGAGTCTAAGTTTTTCCAAGCCTTTTCTAGAAGTTGTAAAGCCTAGAACAAACAAATCCCTATTTTGCCCATTTTGAGGGAGTTGGCTCTATTTGCTCAAGCTGGGTTTAGATTAGCTTTGTGTCTTGCTTGGAGCGGTGAGACTTGAAACTTTCCTCAATGATTCCTAGGAGGGATATACACTTGTGAGAGTAGAACATAACATTAGTTAAACCCTTGGAGAAAATTTGAAGGTTGTGTGAGATTTGGCTTATTTGTTGGAGCCCTTCAACCACTTAAAGTAGTTGTAAATGTACATTCTAATCCTAATGCCCTATTTTTGAGCATGAAAATGGCTAATTTAACAAAGAAACTCCCAATATAATAGACTCCCAGACCTTGTAACTCTCAACATTCATCATTCATGGCATAAAACCCCCAATTCTATAAACAATCTGTCCTAGACCTACTAGAACCCCAAAGTCCCAAATTACCCTCTTTCAAACCCTCAAATCTAGGGTATCACCAATATCACCCTTCCCAAAATTTCCAGATCAAATTGGTTGATCATACACCTTTTCATTGGTCATATAAGATGATCCAATTCAAAAAATACTCCTTTTACGTGGCTAGAACTCCTACTAGTGTACCTAACCACCATTTCCATGTTGATTTCTTAACTATTTCAGACTGTGATCACATTCCCATCCATTTTTATTAAAAGATCTCATTCCATGGATTACAGTGCATCCCAATAGACCATTCCAACCGTTATCTATCCCCTCTAAGCATTCAATCATTCCTAGCCATGACTTGTATAAAAACAAGCACTAGTTTCTACAACAAACATCGACAAACAGTGATCCTCCAAGGTCCTTCATTTTCTTGCAATAGAACATGCCATTTCAATGTGTTGTTACATTAATGAACCCCCTCCCACCAAGTTACAATCACCATAGGGGTGGAAGGGTCACTCCATGTTGTTGGCTACAAATCTAAATGTTGATTGTGCCTAGAATGCTAGTCACTGGCACAATAGTCCCTTGCTTTAAATCAATAAAAGGAAATCAAGATAACATAACACCAAAGGAAATGTCTTAATGACCCCAAGAAATGCACTTAAAAAATTAAATAATACAAATTACATTCAATCCAAAATACAACATTTTGTTGCAATGACTGTCACGGGATAGTGAACACTATGAAATGTAGAGAATTAATTTTTTATTGCTGCAAACCATTGCAAATTCGTATCAATGCTTATCCCTTAGGATTCCCTCTTCATTCTCGTGTTTCTATTCCCCAAATAGACTCTATAAATTAAGAAAATGATAGTAACTACTTCCTAATTATCCCTAACAGTGACTTTGATGAACCAAATACATTACATTTGACTGTGGCATTAACATTCAATGACTTTTAACTCCTTAAACCTCACGTGTACCATTTTGGCCTAAGTTTTCCCAGTCTTGGCAATGTATTACAAATTTGACAATTTCATGCTTCAGGTTTGTGGGAGAATATGGGGTCTATGATGCAGAGATGGCAAGGGAATATGGTGGATCAAAGGTCCAAATACAAACTCAATCAAATGCACAATTGAATCTAGTGACCAAAAGTGCCTTCAATAAGTGAAATGGTAAATTAGCCACCAAAAAGTCTTATAATGTGATTTGATAGCCCTAAAATATGCAATCCAAGGTACTTGAATAGGTTTCAGACTTTCTTCAATGGTTTAGACACCAAAACTTCAATATTCCTCAAGCTAGGCCTAATAGCATGCCTTGTAGTCCTGCAATAGCACTCACAAAGATTTTTCTTCAACATTTTCCAAAATACAATGTAAATAAATTATATATTTGAGTACCCTTTATGGAGTATCTTAACATACCAAAAGGATAGGGTAGGTTTCTTGGCAAGGTATATGACTATTTTCACTATTTCTCAAAATTATAAGGCCTAATTCTCATGCATTTAGAAAGGAAGTGCTAACCATTCTAACTCCCAGGCTCCAAATATTTGCATAGTGTCATAAATAGGTTCAAATAAAAGTAATATGAAGTCAATTTTACTCCAAGAGGTTTCTAGGTACCAAAGCCCAAAATTGTACCCTCGAAACCCTTAAATTTAGGGCTTCCTCAATGTCACACTTCCCAAAGTTTCTTGCAATAAATAAAGGTTGGAACACCTTGTATACAACATGTCTATACACATTCCATCATAAAATAGTGTCCTTGTTTGGCCAAAACTCTCTAACCTTCAGCTTATCCTCCAAATTCACTTAGTGTCTTCGTCTTCTTTATGGTGATCACCACATAAATTAATCAAACTTGCATTTCCAAGATTAGTAAGATGCTATACATGTTAAATTGATATTATGTATGTCAATAAGATGCCATTCTATGAGAATCAGAGTGCTACATTCATAGTGTGAAATCTACACAAAACTGTCTTAAAATCAGATTTTCCAAAGATTGAACAGTACCAAAATGATTAACAATGACTATAGTAGGGTTTTTAGAACATGAAATAATTCAAAGAGATGAAATATGAATGATCAAAACATTGTCCAAGGCAATCCAACCAATAAGAACTTTGAATCATACCAAAAAACCTTTTAACTTTGCAAAAAATCAAAATTGTTTAATTCAATTTGTTGTAGTAGTCCGTACCATGGATTCTCTGCCCATATAATGGATTTGTGAAACATTTAATAAACTCCTATAAACTACCCCAATTGATCCAAATTTGATGGATGGTTTAATTTGGCTTAAAACAATAAAGAAAAAAATTCCCTCCTAAATGTCCATGACCGTCATAATTTGAAAATTCAAATTTATAATTTTGTAACTTTTGAATTTTTGAAATTTCTAAGTGATGAAACTTTACAAAATAATTTAAATGGATTTATTAACCAATTAAAATGACTAGTTTATCCTAAGGACCCGAGGACCTAAATTATCCTTATTTAAGGTATTTCTACCTATTTCCCTAGATACTAAATGCTCTATAGGTCTTAAGGGCTCAAGGTTTAGAGAAACACCAATGAGTCTCAAGCCTTTACAAATGGGCTAATATCAACTTGAAACTAGTCCTAACATTCTAAAACATTATAACCTACATCATGAGTCTACTAATTAGTGTGTGCATGTGATCTCCATGCATTCTGCATTTTTAGGATAAATAAGTCAAATGCATACTCAAGTTTATTTTAAAATCAAAAATGGTATTTTGGAGTTTACATACCAAAGGTTTTTCATTTGAACTCCTTGCACCTGTATATGATGATATCCCTATTTGGTCCTGATCTATTATAGTTTTCACTTCCTTATCTCCCTTAGATTTTCTTCCACTTCCATTTGTAGGTGTGTTCATAGATGCAACTTGTTTACTCTTTTTTCTTTGTCCTCCTTCAGTTACAAACCAATATTACAATCACATTAAATGCTAGAACAAAATCAAGAAATATAGTAAAAGTTTTTAACATAGGAACCATTTTATGGAAGAGTAAATTAATTATATGTATACTTTTAATTCTTGTCAAATCCATCAATAAAAATTTTATATCCAAAAATATCAAAAGTTCCATTTGTTTTCAATAGACCTAAATAGTATTTTGGTTCCATCAACTTATACATTAGCTAAACAAAATTATCCTTAGAGAGAACTATATCTATAACTGCCCCATTATCATCAGATTGAGACCTATTTTCCTTCTTACTTTTTTATGATTGTGATCCTTTGCAATCCTAGGTATAAGATGATTAACAAACAACGATACTTGAACAAAAAGAACTAATAAATATTAGGGATGTGAATTGATAATACCATTTCGTAGATGATTTTGGCATCTCACCCTTTATCACTGGTGCTTTGACTTTATTAGCCCTCTTCGTTGGTGACCTGCAAATGAAGAATTAGCACAGTAAAAAATCAAGGATAAGATTAATCCACTAAAATTAGAGAATGACAAAAATTGAATCTAGATTGTCATTAAGATTTATCCATTTGTACAACTCCTTTCTTTCTAAGTTGTATGATAACCCTTGCTTGATGAGTATTGGAAACTTCTCCCATTGTATCCTTACTTTCACCAGTTTGAAGTTTTTGGTTACATGCACATAATCATGACTTTACATCACAAAGAATTCACATTCTAACAATTTTCATGTTCTTTCATTACATTTTGATCCAAACAACAAATTTTAAACTTTCACTTATTCAAATTACTAATCTGAAAATGGGTCATATTAAAGAATCTAATATAAATTCAAATAATGTATCTAGATTCTAAACAAATAAAAACATAAAATCTATGATTTAAACTCATCTCATCACTTACACATAATAAAAATACCCACCTTGTCATGTGGACAGTCTTGGGGGAGAGGTTACAACATTTTATTTTGATCCAATTCAATCTAATGAGCCAACCAGATCTGCTCTACATTGTAATGTCTCAAGTATTGCCTCATGGTCTAACTCCTGAACTTTCCAAAGAATCTTATATGTGGTTTTCCACCATATTTTATCAAGTGAAAATTTGATGCGACAACAAGTTTTGAACAATGAAGAATCTTCTTCTCTATTTGCCAATCCTTGAATAACCACAAGTTAGGGTTCTTCATAGAATATCATCTAAGCCATGTGCCAGTTACAACCACTGCACTGACATGGTACTCTAAACCTTCACCATCTATAATTGAGTGATCCAATTTTTATTTGGCTTGGACACAACAACACAAATAATAAGATGTCCCTTCTTCATTATCTTTAGGTGCAATAACAATAAAAACATGGCCTACAGTGACAAATGTACAAAATGTGGTCATTAATTTAGAAAATACATAGGTAAAAGTTATAAAGTTACATATTGAAATTACAAAGATATATAAATATATATTACCAAGTTTCACTAGATCAGACAAGTGGTCAAAGTCAATAGATGAATCCATCTCTACCATTTTCAGTGCTTGTGGGGGATGATAGGTGTCAATTGGGTCCAAAACCCATATATCCCATTTGTCCACCCATTCAATTGACTCACACTCATCCCAATTTTTCTTTGCATATGATGGAAAATAGCATGCCATTTTTTATGTGTGGATACTCCATGAACCTACATTAGAGCTTCGAAAAGAGTGCAACTCACTAGATCCTGTTAGTGTGCAACAATTCTGGTATGGTGCAATGTTAGTATTATCTATCAATCAAAAAAATATATGAACCGTAGACTCACCTTCCTTACCTAGACCCATTGTAGCATTACACCATTGGACGATGGATTTTTCATCTGTGAATATTGCTCCATCTTTGTACTTTAGTTATTCACAAGCTAAGGCTCTTTTGATGCATGCACCTGCACCATCATGCTCTCTCTTTCCATGACCAACCCCTATGAAATTTCACATATTGAATTCTACACAACTTGTGCATCCTCCTCAACCAATAGAATCCATGCATTCTTGAACTAAGATGTGTAACTGTGTGACCAAATAATGTTCTAATGATATGTGATGCCCTTGTTAGCCAAATCTCCATAAAATAGTTGAAAACAACCCTATACAAACTCTGTAGAATGTGATCGATCATCGCTGATGTAAAAATAGTACTCCCTCAAAATCTTCCTATCATCCTTTGTACTTTTAGGTGAATGCATGAATGTTATGTGAAAAAATATGGAAACCTATTGAGAAGTATAATACTTTTCTTGCACCTCATTTTGTGGTTGTAGTGTGTACTTTTCTGTGAAGTCTACAATTGAAACAATGGTATCCAGTGGAAATGTATCCTTACACAACTTGAATTGCAAATCTAGCCATTGAGCTCTATGTGTATGACTTGCATGCTCGTAAATAATCTTTTCACAAAAAATCTTCATGAACTCATGCACTAGAATCTTGTTAATGACTAAATCACATCTTTTACCATGTTTCCCATCTTTTAGAGCATATGTCACTATCTTGAATTTTTTGTAATCTACTATTTCATTTCCAATTGCATGTGTACTATCCATATGTTCACAAGTTGATAAAAGTTGCAAAGAACCACAAAATAAGCATGTACCATCCAAGCATGATGTCTTGTAAAATTGTTGGTTGTCTCCTAATTCACATAAAATGTTGGCTATGAATTCTCTTGAAGATCTTGCTGGCTCATTCATGTCACAATCTTACAAAACAAATTTAGAATGCAAAAATACACATATATGCCTAAAAACATCAAAACGGTTATAAAATTCAATATGTATCCTACAGAAACAAGTCATGCGTGTGTGATTTATCTTGACATAAAAAGGTTTATCCATCTCAAAAAATCTTTAACTTATTCGAATTTGAGGATACATACCAATAAATTTTGCAAAAATTTTTGTTTGAGTTGAGTCCAAAAAATGTTTTGCATATGGTCACAATTTTGGCTACCAATCCTCCTCCTTACAACATCTCTTTGATTAGGGGAAACACGTGTGTTATTTTTCCAAAAATCTTTGATCAATGATTTCAAAGCTTCACTAATTTCTTTATCCTTTCGCGGTATTCTAGTGCTAAATGTCCATAACTCATTTTTTGTTGGATCTTCCAATCTCTCATGCCTTAGCATGGCTCTTCTTAGAGTACCTCTACCAATTTTTAATGTTTTTCTTGTCTTTCTCATGAGTTGAGCTTTCATCACTTGGCTACTTACTATTGTCAATGTAAGTACTCATCTTGTGATATTACTATCTTTGGTGCATGATTTAGAACCCACTTTGTCATAAGCACTCATTAGATTCTTTACAATGCTTTTTTTAATTTGAATTGTCCATCATTCTTAGCTCAAGAATCTTCATGATAGGCCTAAATTTCAAATTTCTCGTCATTTCAAAAAATAATTGGCATTGACTTGTAATATTTAATTCTTCAAAAAATAATTTTCACATACGATTAACTTTTCTTTGACAAGTACACTTGCTAATCTTGTCAGGCATTGATTTTAAAATATTGGTATCAATATCAATCAAATATTTTGGTCTTCTAAAATGAATTCTAGAAGGTGTTATAATCTCTTCCATTCCTTCAACATTTTGAACATCAACATAAGGTTGAGTGTATTGCGTACCTTGAACTGAAGATGATGTGCCTTGGTAATAAGATGCAAAAGACGGAATACCACCTACTTGATGTATTGATGTTGTGTCTTCAACACGACATGATGGAGTGTGTACATCATTGGATCTACAAATTAGTGTCTCTTCAACATGAGAGGATGATATGAATCCAACATTGGAAGATGGTGTAGCTTCACAATTCAATTGTCTTCTTGAGTGTGACAGTGTCACTCGTTCTCTTTGTCTTTCCAATTCTTCCTCTTTGTTTCTTTGTATCGGTGGTTCTTGATCCTCTTTGAAAGTCAATTCTTCATTATTGCTTTGCAATTTTCTTTGTTCACATAGTAGTTTCATTTTATCTCTTTTAATTGCCAAATCTCTCTCCCTATCTTCATTTGTTTGAGTTTTTGGTGTCTTCCTTGGCATGATGATGATTTCTACATGTCAAATTATTCAAACATCTAAATTACTTACAATGTGTAAATTAAAAATCATTCAAATACATATAAAAATTACAATTATTTGAATGAATGCACAATATATATCAAACAACTTGTCAAATTTCTAATCATTTTGAAATACAATTTCATTCAAACATACAAATTTCAAAGAATTCACTATATATTGAACATGTCAAATTATAATCAAATATGTATCTATATATCAACAAAAAATATTTAAAAAGGATTGCACTAACCTTTTCTATACAAAGAATATTCAAAAAGTCTTCAAATCACGTTTCCAATAATTGAATTTGGTGTTTGCTAGCTTCAAAAAGTCTTCAAATAGTGTTTGCTATGTTGAAACCCATGTTTTCTTTCATAACAACAAAATGCACAACAAACCAAAAGTAGAGAATGGATGAAATGAGACCCAAACTTGCTTTTTTACCATTTTTGAGTGATTTGACATAGTGCATACACAATATGTCAAAACACATATCTCCCTATCCCACCATCCCCCATCCCCTACTCTCTCTCTCCTTTCCCATCCCCTACTCTCTCTCTCTCACTCTCCCTCTCCTACTCCCTCTCCCATTGCCTACTCTCTCTCACTCTCCCTCTTCTACTCCCTCTCCCATTCCCTACTCTCTCTCTCTCTCTCTCCCATCCCCTACTCTCTCCTCTCCCATCCCCTACTCTCTCTGTCTCATACACTCCCATCCCCCCTCTCTCTTGGGCTACTCTCTCTCTCTCTCTCTCTCCCCCCTCTCTGATTTTGTACTCTCTCTCACTCTCCCTCTCCCACTACCTACTCTCTCTCTCCCTTTCCCATTGCCTACTCTCTCTCACCCTCTCTCCTCTCCCATCTCCTACTCTCTAGATCTCTCACACACACTCCCATCCCCCTCTCTCTCTCTCTCCCCCTCTCCTATTGCCTACTATATCTCTCACTCTCTACTCTCTCTCTCCCATCCTCTACTCTCACTCTCTCTCCCATCCCCATACTCTCTCTCACACTCTCTCCCATACCCTACTCTCACTCTCTCTCCCATCCCATTCTCTCTCTCTACTACCTCCTACTCTCTCACACTCTCCCATCCCCTACTCTCTCTCTTACACACACTCCCACCCCCTCTATGTCTCCCTCTCCTAGTCCCTCTCCCACCACCTAGTCTCTCTCTCTACTCTCTCTCTCTCCCCTCTCCTACTGCTTACTCTCTCTCTCTCACTATCACTATCACTCTCTCTCTCATTCTCACTCTCTCCCTCTCTACTCTCTCTCTACCACCCCCTACTCTCTCTCAAAATTTCACACTCTCTCCCATCCCCTACTCTCTCTCTCTTACACACATTTCCACCCCCCCTCTCTTTCCCTCTCCCATCACCTACTCTCTCTCCAATCCCCTACTCTCTCTCTCCCCCCTCTCCCATTCCCTACTCTCTCTCTTTCACACACATGCACTCCCATCCTCCTCTATCTTGCTCTCCCTCTCCCACTCCATCTCCCACCACCTACTCTCTCTCTCTCTCATCCCCTACTCTCAATCTCTCTCTCCCATCCTATACTCGCTCTCTCCCCATCCCCTAATCTTAATTTCTCTCTCCCACCCTATACTCTCTCTACAACCCCTAATCTCTCTCTCTCACTTCCTCTCTCTCCCATCCCCTACTCTCTCTCTCTCTCTCTCTCTCTCACTCACTCTCACAGACATTCCCATTCCCCCCTCTCTCTCCCTCTCCCACTCCCTCTCCCACCACTTACTCTCTCTCTCTCTCCCATCCCCTACTTTGCCTCTCTTACACACTCCCATTCCCCCTCTCTCTCCCACCACCTACTATCTCTATCTCTCTCACACTCTCCCTCTCTACTCTCTCTCTCTACCATACCCTACTCTCTCTCACACTCTCACACTCTCTCCCATCCCCTACTCTCTCTCTTACACACACTCCCATCCCCCCTCTCTCTCCCTCTCCCAATCCCTCTCCCACTGTCTACTCTCTTTCTCTCCCATCCCCTACTCTCTCTCTATCTCTCTCTCCCCTCTCCCATTCCCTAATCTCTCTCTTTCACACACACACCCATCACCCCTCTCTCTCCTCTCCCATCCCCTACTCTGTCTCTCACTCGCTCTCCCTCTCCCTCTCCCTCTCCCACCACCTACTCTCTCTCTCTCTCTCTCTCTCTCTCTCGCTCTCTCTCTCTCTCTCTCACTCACTCACTCACTCTCTCCCTCTCTACTCTCTTTGCCACCCCCTACTCTCTCTCTCACATTTTCACACTCTCTCCCATCCTCTACTCTCTCTCTCTCTCTCACACACACACACACACATTTCCATCTCCCCTCTCTCTCCTTCTCCCACTCCCTCTCCCACTTCCTACTCTCTCTCCCATCCCCTACTCTCTCTTGAGCTACTCTCTCTTTCCCCCCTCTCCCATTCCCTACTCTCTCTCTTTCACACACATTCACTCCCATCCTCCTCTCTCTCACTCTCCCTCTCCCACTCTATCTCCCACCACCTACTCTTTCTCTCTCCCCCATCCCCTACTCTCAATCTCTCTCTCCCATCTTGTACTCTCTCTCTCTCTCTCTCTCTCCCCTTATCCCCTACTCTCAATCTCTCTTTCCCATCCTATACCCTCTCTCTGCCACCCCTACTCTCTCTCCTATCCCATACTCTTTTTTTTTTTACACATATTCCCATTCCCCCCTCTCTCTCTCCCACTTCCTCTCCCACTACCTACTCTCTTTCTCCCATCCCCTACTCTCTCTTTCACACACACCACACACTCCCATCCCCTCTCTCTATCTCCTCTCTCATCCTCTACTCTCTAGATCTCTCACATACACTCCCATCCCCCCCTCTCTCTCCCTCTCCACTCCCTCTTCCATTGCCTACTATCTCTCTCTCTCTCTCCCTCTCTACTCTCCCTCCCTTATCCCCTGATCTCTCTCTCTCTCTTCCCTCTCCCATCCCCTACTTTCTCTCTCTACCACCCCTACTCTCTCACTCTCTCCCATGCCCTATTCTCTCTCTCTCTCTCTCACACACACACACACACACACACACACACACACACACACACACACACACACAAACACACACACACACACACACACACACACTCCCATCCTCCTCTCTCTCTCCCTCTCTCCCTCTCTTGCTTCCTCTCCCACTACGTAATCTCTCTTTGCCATCTTTTACTCTCTCTGCCACCCCTACTCACTCTCTCACACTTCCTCTCTCTCCCATCTCCTACTCTCAATCTCTCTCCCCCATCACATACTCTCTTTGCCACCTCTACTCTCTCACACTTCCTCTCTCTCCCATCCCATACTCTCTCTACCACCCCTACTCTCTCTCTCACTTTATCTCTCTCTCTCCCATCCCCTAATCTCTCTCTCTCTCTCTCTCTCTCTCTCTCTCTCTCTCTCTCTCCCCTCTCCCATCCCCTACTTTCTCTCTATCTCTCTCTTTCTCTCTCACACATAACCATCCCCCCCTTTCTCTTGCTCTTTCTTTGCATCTCTTCTTCCTTCTCTATGCACTAATTAGGTCTCAATAGTCTGTGCGCACTATAGCATGTGCGCAGCATAGCAGGCACTCTCTATAGGGCATACACACTATTCAAAGCTTTGTATTAAAACCAAGCCTAAGGCTTGGTTTTTCCTTGGAGATCCAACCCAAAGGTTTGGAGTTTATAAACAAGTCTGAGATGTGTTTTGCTACAAACATACAAAAAATGATTGATTTTTCTTGTGTGCTCTCCTTTAGGATTCCTCTTGGTTGGGCATTGATAAGATCAAGTTACATGACATTGTAGGTCTCTGTGTTAGCTATATAACCATATAATTTATTTTTAATTTGAACTATTACAAGCCTTTCATCTATAATTTCTTTTGAATGTATGTCCATTTTTTTTCAAAAACCACCATGTACTAATTGGGCTATAGATTTTAGCTCGTTCATCAAATTTTGCAACAACTTAGTTTTTTAGAAACTAGACTCCATTCGACACACTTTGAAAAAATAAAATTTGATTTTAGATTATTTTTCAATTATTTCTAGGGGGAGCACATAAAAATTTCACATTTTTTGGATGTGTCTAGTTAAAAAATTCATAAAAAAATATGCATTATAAAATTACCCAAAAAGTCTAGGATAAACTACATAGTGTTAAGTAACTTTTGACTAGAGCAATTAAAGAATTTCAAAAAAAATGTTAAAATTTTAGGGGGGCCACACTTTGTAGTATGTTATATTTTTTTGGAATAAACAGTACCACTTTCTATGGCCCCCTTTTTTGAGGACCTAAAACTAAACTATTTTGAAAAAAAATTAGTAGTTTAGAAACTAGATTCAAAGGACTGTGGCTTTTTTTTTTTTCATAGCTTAAAATTTTGAGCGTAACTATCTTCAAATTCTTGTTGAAGTTCAAAAATTACTGATTTCAAGAAAAAGGTGTCCACTTATACCCCCCTTTTGGCACCACAACTTGGTGCACTTACCCGTATGTATGTATGCATGTATGTAAATAATAAAAGTGACTCAATAGGTAGCATGACCATAAGATTTTAAACATAACTATATAAAGAATGAGTTAGGACATTACAAGTCGATTGGTCTAGTTGCTAATTAGCTGGGTTGATTACAAATTCTCATAGAACTGTCATCAGATTAGGTACAATAAAATGAACAATCAACTATTCCTAGCTAGCATTAACTTGACTAGTTTATTTAGATCCATTGATTATTGTCACAAGCTTTAAAACAGAACTATATAAGGATTGAGTTAGGACATATATAGGTTAAACTTAAATTAACTATAAACTACAACACAAATGTTGCACCAGGGTATTATAGGATTGTAATTATAGAAAACCACCTGATTCACCCTAGTGGGTGTATGATGGAAAAAAGCTATATTAGGTGACTAAAGCTCACTAGTGGTTATAGGAATACAGTTACATCAAAATAATTAGAAACCAGAACTACACATTTGTTAGAGTGAGTAGTTCAAGGGTCTTCATCATGTGTATATGGGTATGCAGGTAGCCTGGTAGGTAAAGTATGCCTCTAGTGTGTAGACACCTTAGAAATAGTTAGGTAGCCTTGGACATAATTAGGTAGCATGGATCACCACAATGCAGTATGCACTTTCTTTGGCCTTATCTCGTGATGTAATAGTTCAAAATCTTTTTACCAAGTTGAATGAAGTCTAGTGCTAATGTTATATTGTTCAAAATCAATGCCAATATTTATATTGTATAATTTATTTGATTTTTCTAGATGTCATATGTACTAAAGAGATCGTAATATTTAATTGTTATTGATTGTATAAAAAATACTACTAATGCTTGTATGCTTATATTTGTTACAATTTTATAGCTCAAATATTTTCTTTTGAAGAAAGTCCATGCCTAACA
The DNA here is from genome assembly GCA_028749045.1 of Cupressus sempervirens. Lineage (NCBI taxonomy): Eukaryota > Viridiplantae > Streptophyta > Pinopsida > Cupressales > Cupressaceae > Cupressus > Cupressus sempervirens. Next base: position 215,020,332 of record CM053789.1, read on the forward strand.
ATATGGACCCAGAACAAAATAAGACGACAATCACTAGATTGTGGTCTTAGTTCAAAAGAAATGGTAGTTGAAAATGTTATTGTCCTTGCAAAAAATGCAATGGCTTAAAGAATCAAAGAATTCTAATAACAAAAATTGAGAGACATTGTAGGCAACATGATCACATTGAAGGGGGAAATGATTATCGTCCTTTGGTGAATGTGAATTTTTAATTGGTGGAACATGGAGGTGTGAATATAGAAGTAGAAGGCAATGCTCATATGGAAGAAGATGATCATGAGACAGAGAACACAATTGAAGATGTTGGTATTGGTGTAGCTAATAATGTTCCAAAGAACAGGATTGAAGAAGATGTTAATGACGTAACTAATGAAGATGATGAAGACGATGATAGTCGTGCATCTAATGATGATGATGAAGAGAACCTTGATATAAATTTAATTGAAAAGCAATAAAAGCCCTTGTACCAAGGCTCCCAAACAACACTTCTCTTCGATGTATTATTGCTGGTAAACTTCAAGGATATGAATGGTATATCCAATGTAGCAATCTCACGTATGCTAAGGTATATTTTTATTTTTATCATCTTCTATGTTAGCATACCATTAATGTTATTTATATTAATATCAATATTTTTCCATAGGATGATAGGTGAGTGTTTGTTACCACCATCAAACATTCTACCTTGTGCTTACAGAGAATTATCAACCATTATGAAAGATATTAAAATGGAGTATCAAACAATACAGACATGTCCCAATGATCATATTCTATATCATAAACAACATGAATTTGCAATAGAATGCCCTAATTATCACATTAGTAGATGTCATTAAGATCAAATAACAAAAAAGGTGCCTCACAAGGTTCTTTGATACATTCCCATTATTCCACGTTTGCAATGATTATTTAGGTGTACTAGCTTGGCACGATTTATGGATTACCATGCACACAATAGTAGTCAAGATGACATTATGTGAATGCCTATGGATAGTTCTACATTTAAGGACATAGAAGATAGGTGGCTAGTATTTAAACAAGAACTTCATAATCTGAAGCTTTGATTAGCAATAGAAAGTGTCAATCCATTTGGAGAGATGAGATCTATTTACTCAGTCTGGCCTGATTTTGTTATTAACAATAACATTCCTCATTGGATGTTCATAAAGTGAGAGCACATAATGTCGGCAATGATTGTACCAAGAATTTTTCCATTTAATAGTCATGTAGATTAATTTATAAATATAGTATCAAAATGGTCATAATAATTATGCCTTGTTTATGTTCATTCAACTAGATAAGTACCAAGTGAAAGATATGAATATATATATTGAGCCATTGATTGATGAGTTTTTGGAGTTATGGAATGGGGTCACTATGTATGACATCTCTAGACCAATTGGTGAAAGGCAATTTCAATTCTATGCAATGCTTGTATGGACTATACATGATGCCCTTGGACTAACACATTTTTATGGTATGTAAACCTATTAACACATATGTTTTGTTGCATGTTTAAGTTGTGTGTGATAATTGTAAATATGAATCTTATAGTACACATGTCATCCAATTATACAAAATCTTGTAGGTCTTCAGACAAAAGGAAAATTTGCATGTCCAATTTGTGGTTCAAAACTGAAATCTCGCCATTCAAAAGTTTAGGCAAGAAGGTGTCTGATGAGCATAGACACTTTCTCCACAATAATCATAAGTATCAAATTGATGAAAAAAATCTTTTCAATGGAGAAGAAGAGACAACATCAAATCCACGAGGAATGAGACCTCACATGTGGAAGTTGGAATACAATAGAATCAATCATCAAGGTAATGTCATTTCATCTGATGTAGGTTTTTGTATGAAATGTAAATTTGGATACTATCTTTTGTTTACTAATGATATAATTGATGTTCATGAAGGTCATGAAGGCATTGATGAGAAACTTCCAAAAGGACTTAAAAGCTATCCTAGACAATCTAGTAGGTTGTCATACTATGAGCACCTCCCAATCATGCATTTATTTGATGCTATGCATATTGGAAAGAATGTAACAGAGACACTATAGAAAATATTAGATGGAAGGCATGGAAAAGAAAAATGGTCAAAATTTGCAATGACATTGATGAATCCAATCATGCATTGAAGTTTTTCATTGAATTAAATAGAGATGGAAACCAGATTAATACAAGTGCCATTGCTTGGTTATTAATGCAACAACAAACTGATGCCAAATATGAAGCCATAAAAAAAACTAAATTTCCCATAGGATTATCTACAAAGATAAGTAGTCTCATATCAAAGAAAGGTGATTTTGGGTCAGGGTTAAAAATGCATGATTAGCATACCTCCATGAAGGTAAGTCATGTTCTTCTCTATTTACAATAAATTTGTAAAACATCATGTACTTTTGATTGTTTTATTTTATAATATATTGAAAAGATCATTTTATTATTACTACAGTATGTTCTACCTCTATCTCCCACACAAATTCAACAACATGAGTGTCAAATATGTTATATATGATCTTGAGAAATACTTGAGGTTAGAAGTGTTATTTTTTAGATTTATTGTATAGAAGTGTTACTAGTCTCATTAATATATTTTTGCATGATGAATATCTTCTAGGTGGTTGTCATTTAAAGAAATTGATAAAAATACATAAAGAAATGGAAGAGAAAAATTCCTCAGCTTTTGTGTGAGATGCAAAAGTGTCTACCTTCAATTTTTTTTTTTGATGCACAAGAACACTACCTTATACATCTAGTTAAGGAGATTGAATGGTGTGGATTTGTACTGACTAGGTCAATATGGATGGTTGAGAGGTACTTAAAATTTTTGAAGGGCTTGGTTCGATAGAGAGCATGTCCTAAGCATTCCACAGTCGAGGGATATGTGGTCTACTAGACCATGGTTTACATTAGTGAATATCTTCCCAAGTTTGCATCAAAGACCTATGTAGATCGCATTTGAGATCCCAACTCCATTAACATATTCAAAGGGGAGTACTTGATCAGGAAAGGTAGATTGAGGAAAGTGAGAGGTAATTATAAGATGTTATTATAGTAAATTAATTTGTATCTATCATCAATATAAGTTGTTTCTAATTGAAATATTTATTTTATATAGTTGCTCATGAGTGGGATGTACTTCATTTTTATATTACAAAAAATCTTGATTAGATGATGCTATGGATTGAATGATCTCAACAAAATGGTCTCTCATTAACATGGATAGGTGTTGTTTCATTGGTTAAAAAAGCTCATCATAATGGAGATCCCAATGTTACACTAATGGTAATTGATCTAGCAAATAGTTTAAGAGGTGGAAAGGTACATATAAGTTAATCTATCATGACCTATTTGATTAATATCAACTCAAGCATAGATGCATAATTTTGACATGTTTGAAAAATATTAAGTCAAGCACCATAGAGCTATGTCCTACAATGGCCATAAATTTTGCATATAAAAGGTGGACGAGACTAAGAGAACTTGTGATTCTGGGATAGCTACAATATTTGAGGTCACCAATATTTCATCTAGAAATAACATGCATCCTCAAAAATATAAAAATAGATACTATGGCATTTTGGATGATTTAATTGTGTGTGACTTTAATTCCTTCAAATAAGTTATATTCGGTGTCAAATGGTATAGGCTATGACTGAATCAAATAATCTTGATAGAGCTATTATTGAACATGATAATGAATTTACAATGATTATTACAAGGTCATTTGAGCTAGTTGGAAATAAGCCCTATGTTCTTTCAAGCCAATGTGAGCAAGTGTTTTACTTTGGCATTCCAAATAAACTAGGTTAGTCATTTGTCATTAGACATGATTAAAGAGGAAGACTAGTAAAGTATAATGTGATTGAAGAAAAAGATGAAGAACAAGATGATGATGGTTATGGAATTGATGATGATGATGATGATTATGATGATGATGATGGTGTCAAAGATGATGATGGTGGTGATGGTGATGATGATGATGACAACGATGACGATGATGGTCATAGTGACAATCATGATGTTGACGATGGTGATTCTTATGATTTGGATAATGATAGCGATAATGATGATGTTCATGATGATGAGATGGATGAAGAAGATGATCAATGAAATGATCAATGGAAATGTATTAGTTGCTGATTACTTATAATATGCTTTTTGTAGAAGTAACCAATTGAAAATATACAATGTTATGTTTTTTTGCGATGTATGCATATTGTTCATGTTATGTTCTATGCATAATTTGTAGCATAAGTATCATGTAATTTGTAACTAACTTAAGACAAATGATTTATATATATAGGAAACTATACCCCTTTAATGAGGATTGTATAAAGTGACATGGATCGAGAGGTATAAATTTATAACATGCTTGCTTTCTCTTTACTTTCGACATTAACTTTAGGAAAACTTTATCAATATTAGCCTCATTTTATATCTTGATATTTTGTTCCTTCAATTGTATCTCTCATTTGATGGGCTCTAGGTACCACCAAATAGGTATTTGTCAAATTTGTCTTCCTCAAGTGAGGGAAATGCAGGAATAGAAGAGGATAGTGAGACATGTAGTAGGTCTATGAAAGAGAGACAAATTAGAGGGAAAAAGATTAGAATAAAATTCATGAAAAGCTTGCAATTTTTCCTTGCTTGAGGGGGGTCATGTTCTTATGACGATGAGACAAAGAGCGACATCAACATTCCCTTGAGGTACACACATCTTGAGAAAGAATGGATACCCAAGGAATTACCTCCAATTGATACTAATTTTTGTGTTAATGAGAGTATATATCACATAGCTCCATCATCATTACATGGTTTGGGCCTATTTTCCATGGATGGCATAAAGGTTAGTTATAACAAGGTTATTGAATTGATGGAGTATGTAGGACCTTGTTACAATTACAAAAACTGGATGTGGATAGTTCAATAAGAAAAAGTATTCATAAGTATGCACTGTCAGCAAATTATCTACAATAGAAAGAAAATGATCAAAGTAAAAGACTTGTTGTGTACATTGATGGAAGGCTAAAAGCAACAGGGAACATTGTAGGTTTTATAAATAGTATGCATCCTAGGTCAAAAAATAAGCAACCCAATTGCATTTTCAAGGTGCATGAGGGAGATCATGTTTTAGCATATGCAATAAAATCAATAAGTTTAGGGGAAGAGTTGTTAATAAATTACAATTTGAGTCACATAGATATAAAGAAAGTTACTATCATGGGACTTGTAAGTACTATATATGTAAAATTTTAACTAATTACTTCCAATTATAACTATAATATATAATATACCATTTTAATAATAAGCTTTTTTGCTAAGTGGACTATTCCTTTGATTGTGGTGATGTTTTATAAATATTCTTTGTCACAAGGAGACATGGTTGAGCCATCAGATGACAGAGCCAGGGATGTTACTCCCACCCCTTCTCCAGCGTAAGTAAACATTTTATATGAAAATTAATGCAATTTTAATTTTACAAAATGTTAGATTATTATGTTACTTTCCTGAAGGTTTTGGACTTGTTTTGATTGTTTTACCAATATTTTTTGTCACAATTTGGTTCATAGGGAAAGGGAAAGGGAAAGGAACAAATTGCACAACAACAATTACTTGTTGATATGGCAGCCACCGTATTATGTGATGATGACATCGCATCTAGCAGTGACCCTATTAGCCTATGTAAAAAGACCCTAAAGAACATCAATCTACAAATTCTTGGGCTTGTATTGGATCCAAATTCAATAGAAGAAAAAGAGGCCACAAGAAATGAATTGTGTTGGAGAGCATGCTATCTAGAAGTAAGCAACAATATGACTTTTTTTAGGACAATAGTTCAATAAAGCTTTACGTTTTATACTAATTTATGGATCATGAACCACAATATGTGTGTTTTGTTACAAGATTTTTTGAGACCACATTGAGTTCTTCCACCTAACAAGGGTATCAATGTACATCCTATAGGTATGTTATTTCAATTCTCAATCAACAAAAGGGACATTATTTTCTACATGATTATTATTGACAGTTTTATATTACTATTTCCATGTTCACTCTTATCCTTTACTTAACCACTTGTATTCATTGTTTGATACTTAAGATAATTGTTGTATGTGGAAAACTCATATATATCTTTTCTAATTATAATTGGTGAGCCTTTATGATGATATAGTCTTAAATGTATATCCTCTTGACCAATTCCATGTCCATGAGCTTGTGATGATATGATTCTAATATCTATGTTGTACATAATAGTCCTTCATTGGTCATATGGTTTATTTTATACTATCTGCTAGCTTTGAAGTGACTCAACATATGATTTATAAAGTTTCTCTTTCTCTCATTTAATGCATAGTACCCAATGTTGTCTTCTCTTCATTTCTTCTAATTTACATTTCTTGGTTAATGAATAATGAGACTCTTTAAATATAATCCTGTCGTATATATACATATCACTCCTAATTTATGTGCTCTTTAATGTTTAATGTTCAATATGCCATATTGTTATTAATGTCGGTTGTTTCCATCTTGGCTTGCCTTGTCTTATGTGTCTCTCCTTCATTTGCTATCTCCAATAATAGTGAACTATATTTGTTGAAAAATGGATCTTATTTTTATATCTACAACTGTAGATGATGTTTCTTCTTGGTTATTGTGAGGAACATATCACTCCATATCACAATCTTCAATGCACCCTTAAGAGAATTAGTTTGTCCTTCAAGTTCAATTACAATTCGTGTATTCATACTTATTTGCAATGCTCAAATGCCAAGTAATGTATATGTTGGTCTTGATATAAATTTTCTCAATAAGCATACTTTTGACATCAACAACAACTTCTAACAATCACTCAAATTCTTTTGACATCAATGACAATATTTCCATCAGCTTCCTTATCAGATTGTGATAATTTCCATTTTCATATATTAATTTTCATATCAAAAATAAGATATTTTTGGTTCAAGTTTGATTAATTGCTTTATTTTCATCCAATTAGCATAGTAGAAAGGGAAGTTGAAGTAATTGTCCCTATTTCCTAACATAGCTAAATAGAGGACATTACGAGAAGGGCTTTCAATCTTCCTTCATCTCTTATTATTTATTAAGTCTGTTAAAAAAGAGTACAATTGCTTTAAAATAAAAGAGAATGTCATCATGCTGAATATTGTAGTAAATATAAAAAATAAATATTTTGGTAGCAAACTTGGTTATGTTTTTAGTTCCTATTTTGCCAGGTTTAGTTCTGTACTAGTCATTTTCTAATGATGGGTAATTTGGTTGATTGTTTGGCCTTTGTTTAGAAGTGTTAGTCTTATAAATAGTAATTTTAAAATAAGGTTTGGAGTATATTTAATACTATTTATACAATTAAATCATTGTTCTCTTTATTTCCTGTATGACATTCATTGGTCATATGGTTTAATTGAAATATGAGCTTTTCATATGGTGTTGTACATATGCAATTATCTTTCAAATATTGTTTATTGTGATATGAAGATCTATTTCTCGTGATATATTGCTATAGGACTAGCTCTACTTATAGTGGTAGAATGCTTACACTCGACTTGATAATATTTATTTGAAATGACTCATGGGTGGAGAGTTTCTCCTGATAGCAATGCCATTGTTATTTATTATTTAGCTCTAAATTCTATTAGAGTTAAATAGGGGACATGAAAAATACATTGTATATATTTATGATTATTTTTCAGGTGCTGATGATTTCCATACACCTACTTCCATTAGGCCGGCCAACACTTTGAGATTGCTGACTATAAGATTGAGAACAAGGAGCATGCAAACATCCACACCTGCTACAACTAGAGATGGTAAATTCCTTTTTTGCTACATTTTTTTATGTGCTAAATGTGATAATATTTGTATTTTCTTGTTCATTTGAGTATATTATGACATTGTTTAACTTTTTTATGTGATAGGTACACCTTGTGATACTGATGATAGAACTGATAATAGTACTATTGATAATTTACCAGCCTTTCCTAGAGCAGCCCATGTTACTTGTACTAGATTGTTGGAGGCATAATTGTTGATGGCTGAGAAAGATATGATTCCCTTAAAATTTCCTAAGCTTCTAGGTACTTTAAAATTATAATTATTTAGAGTGTAATTGTAGTTGACCTATTCACAACTCATTTTTGAGTAATGATGTGTTGATGATTTTGCAAAAAATGATCTTTCTTATGAAGCTTTTTATGATTTAACATTGAAGATATTTGGGCCCACATTACATAAAAGGTACGTAGCTTGATATAATTGGTTGTTACATTTTTTTTGTTCATCCTTGAGCTAAATTTTTTATTTAACAATTTTTTAAAAAATGTTTTTAAAGTTGGATTGATGAAGCCCCTGAATTAAAAGATCATCTCATAAAAACTATGGAGGAGTTCTTTGGTCAAAATATTTTGAACATAACCTAGCTTCTAAAAAAACTTTGCAAACATCTAAAGAATGTGAGAGACTAGTAAAAAAGACTCTAAAGCTCAACCCAAAATACAAGCATCCTCCTATGGTGCCATAGCTAGAGTGGAATGAAATCATTGAAGATACAAAAGAGAAGAGACTAAGGGATAAAGGAATTAACCCACCATCCAACAAAAATAGGTATGTGTCTCATAAACTTTAGTCACATTTTTTTTCAAGAATGTTGATTTACTGTATTCTTCATATAGTGAGAATCATACAATCAATGCAGTTCTACACTACAAAATAGTTTCAAGCACCATTAATTTTAGGTAGAAAAGAAATATCATACTTTAAGTAGCCTAAAAATTGCAGGAAGCAAGCTTGTACTCCACTAATACAAATTTTCATTAAGACCTGAAAATAGAAACCAATATATTATAATGTCTACTCTTTAGATATAATGTCTATTAAGAGAGTTGATATATTGTCATATTTGTAACTCTTTTCTTTAGTATATAGAAGCTGATTCACTAAATAAAAAGAAGACACCCCTTAATGAATTATTCCTTATAAGTTATTATATCTGACACATAAAAGCAATTCTATAATGTGTTGATTTTAGAAATGTCTAAGTTATACTCTAGATATAGAATGCATCTAATTCAAGAGTTTTTTCTTTTATTTCAAATGTTAACCTATTAAAGAGTTTAATAAAGAAGATCAACCATGTTGATTGTGGATTTATATAATCTAACATATTTCTAACATTTTTCAAATTTTACATAAACAAGTTGTAGGATACATCGAAGGTGACACAAGCTAGAAAAGAGAAGGTTGGTCAGCACCATCTTGGCTCTAGTGGATATATGAAAATTCAGTCATGCCTTGTAAGTAGTAGTAAATTAAATTTCATCTAATTTTTTTATTATATAAAATTAGAAATAAGAAATACATTCTATATTGACAATATTATGCAAAAAATGTAGGGCATTGAACTTAATCTAGCAACCATAGAAGAGGACAAACGAATAGCCTTCAAGCAAGGCTATAAAGCAATGCTTATTTTCCACCACATAGTTTCCAATGGCCAAAGAGGTGTACAATATTTTGGTGCAATAGTTGAGGGTGTTGAGTCTACATGAGGAGTAACAGCCTTGGAGGTGAGATGCATGAGGAGTATGCCAATGTTCTAAGAGTGGATGCACATCTAGGGGTGGGAGGTTATATTGAGTGCTTGGGAAGTACTCATGTAGTGATCAACAACATAGTTGAGATTGATGTAGATTGGGCTAGGGGCCATTGTTCAAAATCAATAAAGCTACTTGTTACCCTGAAATACTATGTTCAAAAGTGTGTTGAGTTATTTCTGTTGTGCAAGTTATTTTGTGTTTGTGCTAACAAGGGTGTGTGCAGGTGTTGAGATTGGGACTTTGGAGTTAGGCATAGTCTAAGATCGTCCTACCTTGGGAGATCGCCAATGCCATGCGGGGTAAAAACCTAGCCCCATGATAGTTGGTATTAGAGCTAATCAATCCAAGCATGGTAAGAGGTCTATGCATGAATCTTGGAGAGATTGTGCTTTGGTTTACCCCAACTCTTGGCGAGGAGATGATAGTGAGCGTGTTCTAATTTGATGTGTTGAGGATGAGTAGATGTAGGGCATGCTAAGGGTCAATCAATAGTCAAGCAGAATGACACAACGAGAAGTCAAGAGGTCGAAGGTTGAACATGTGAAACTTGGAAAAGTAGGTTGGCTTGTGCATCAGGGTGGTGGAAAGCTTGTCTTTCAATGGTGTCATGAATCAATGGAGTTGGATGATGTAGAACCATGAGGTGTAGGTTTATGTGAAGTGCATCATTTGATGTGAAAATGGGGCTATGTCATGTGCTAGGCAAGCATAGTTGTGGTGTATGATCTTGTCCTAGACATGATCTGAGGTGTATTCTTTGGTGCTGTGTTGCGAGATGTTCCCTCCAACATAGTTGTGGTGTAGGCATAGTGTTCGATCTGGGCTGAGGTGCAATCTTGGGGCTATGCTATGAGATGTTCCCTCTAGCATAGTTGTTGTGTAGGCGAGGTGTGTGGAGCTAAGCTAAGGTGTAACCGTGGAGGGTAAGTGCTAGTGTGCATGATGGGTGACTTGGAGAGTCGACCTCCTTCAAGAGGGACAAAGAAGAGTAGTCCTTCCCGCTAGCCTCTAGATGGGATAGAGGTGATGCAAAGTTGATAGGAGTAATGAAGTGTTGCTCTGCCATATCATAATGTGGTGAGGTCTGGTGAGATGATAAGGGTCACTAACTTAGTGAAGAAAAGTAGCTGAACCAATGTTGGCAACCTACCTGGAGGTTGTTTGAAGTCTAAAAGCTAGGGAAGCGGAGTACCTAGTCCTATGGTAGGAGGCAAAGTGGTTTGTCTAAGTAGGAGCATTGGGGCTTATGGTTAGCTATGTGTGGGAAGTGTTGTTGAGCCAGATATCTAAGTGGTACGATATCAGTTAGGTGTGGCACCGAGTGCACATCCAAGGTGCTTGATTGAATGGGTTTGCATTGAGGTGGGATCTCAAAGGCCAAGGTGGTCTAGTATGGAAAAGGGAATGTAGTGTTCTGGTTTAGGTTCATAGTGAGTCGAGTCACAAGTCAGATCTGTATCAAGTATCTGAAGAGGTAGTTGTTGGGCATGGTTCAAAGAGGTGAGTCATGTTAGATGGCTAGGAACAAAGGTTTGTGGTGCATGATTGAAATGAGTGACACAGATGAGTGAAGTGATTCAGAGGTGAAGCTATGGAGTGCTAGCCAAGTTGGAAATGGAAGTACATCATCCAACAGGGTTGGTGAATCATGGAGCTAGGGTGTGGAACTCAAGTAGGTTTTGCAATGCAAAGGGATCCATGGATTGGGCATGAGACTGTGTGGATGCATGAAGGGGTTGGTTTGAGTGCACTAGGTGTATGAGAATAAGAGGTTCACCAAAAAGGGCATGTAGACGTAGACATGGTGTCGAGGTAGTCAGAGCTCAGTGTTTGGATTTAGAGTTTGGCTAAGGCAGTCAATAGTTCTGTGGGGAATAAGGATTGGACTGGAGGACTCTAGGAAGTTTAGAGAGGTGCCATGGTGGTGTCGAGCATACCTTTGGAGGTATGTGTATTGAGCTATAAGGTTCAAAGAGGTGTCATAGATGTGTCAAGTATACTCTAAGAGTACGCATATTGAGCTAGGAAGTTTTGAGAGGTATCAAGGTGGTGTTGAGTATACTTCAAAAGTATGCATATGAGCTAGGGAGGACTCATGGGGTCTAAGTTAGCCAATGTGGATGTAGTGTTTAGAAAGGGAGTCATAGTGGTTCTCAACATAGGGTTGCAGTGGTGCAACATTAGGCTTGGGGAGTCAACAGAGTTGAACAAGGGGAAGCTGTGGTGGTTCTATGCATTCCTAGAGTTGTGTTGAGGTGATCAAGGGGGATCATGAGGTGGTCAAGAGATTCATGGGAGTTGAGATCGCATATGGCCGATGTTAGAGTATGGTGGTCTTATGGGGGACACTAAGGCAAATATATCATAAGGGCTAAGTAGGGGTTTAGTGTGGAGGTTGAACAAGGGTAGAGCTAGTAGCTTGAGGATTTGTGTGAGGAGAAAAAAAGGAAGAGAACTAGAGTAAGGGTGGTTTGGCATGCACTTCTATTCCATAGGAGTGTATGTTTAGGTAGTCAAGTGTGTGGGTGCTTGATGAAGTTAAAAGGAGACGTAGTCTGCATGAATGAAAATGGCTAGGCCATATAGTCAATCAGAAGTAAGGATCGCCAGTGCTACGTGTGGGTGGAGATTCTAAGGAAGAAGGCTTAACCTAGGCATAAGCTAAAATCTAGCCTCGTAACACTATCACGGGGCTAGGTTTTCACCACGCATGGCACTAGTGATCTCCCAAGGTAGGAAAATCCAAGACTACACCTAACTCCAAAGTCCCAAGCTCAACACCTTCACACACCCTTGTCAGCACAAACACAAAATAACTTGCACAATCGAAATAACTCAACACACTAATGAACACAGTATTTCAAGGTAACAAGTAGCTTTATTGATTTTGAACAATGGCCCCTAGCCTAGTCTACATCAATCTCAACTATGTTGTTGATTACTACCTAAGTACTTCTGAAGCACCCAATACAATTTCACACCCCTAGATGTGCATCCACTCTTAGAACACTAGCACATTGCTCATGCACCTCACCTCCAAGGCTGTTACTCCTCACATAGGCTCCACACCACCAACATCTTGTGTCATTTGGAACTTTCTGAGGCAACCCTAACTTAGATTGAGCCTGATTGACTTACATAGAAAAAACTCAGGCCCCACCCTTAGTGAGGGACCCAAGTCACACTGCACCTCTACACTTCACTATCACTACACTACTCTCTTCACCACTCTACACTCTTTGAACTTTCTACTCGTTGAATGCTATTGTGTGCCTCCTTGGATTTCTCCACCATGACACTTCGCCTAGTGAATAAAAGCAATCACATGTGGAATGTTCCTCTCTGAATGTTGGGGTTACTCTTCTTCACCTTATAATAGCTATTAGTGCAAAATTGACTCTGCATGTGAGGTCAGTTGTATAATTGGCAACTCCCTTAAAGACCTCTATCTCAACCTAGAAGCATCCCTTCCCCTTATGCAAATCAACCACCCCTTACATCCTTCCCCACTCTAAAATAGGCAATGTCCCTAACACCGACAAAACTGCCCATACAATGTTGTGGAGGCACCCAGCTCCAAGCTAGATGTTCAAAGAGGTAAACTAGAGTACCGATTCAAGAACTCCAAAACTTTGTCTTCATATTTCCACATGTTCTTAGCTTGCTCCCAAGTCGCTTCCACCTTTGTCTAGCCCTGCCAATGAACTAAGAATTATCTCCACTTTTTGTTACCATATTGTCGATCCCTAATAGCAATCACCTCCTCCACCTCTAACCCTGGCCTATCCCTAACAAACATTGGTCCTCATGTTGGAACATTCCTACTGTTGTCCTCCTTATCCTGATGATACAGATAGAGCTAGTTGACGTGGAACATATTGTGAACTCTCATGTGGGCTGGTAACTTTAGCTTGTATGCCACCTTCTCAATCTTTTCAACAACTGAAAATGGCCCATCATAACGATGACCCAGTGTTGTACTCAACCCTTTAAATCTAATGTACACTATTATTAATTGAGACTTATGGTGAGTGTGTAAGATCTATATATAAAGAGATGTATGAATGGTTTAAAAGGATGACATGAAAATAAGTCCCACTTCTAAAGGGATGCATTATTTTAGCATCAAAAGATGCAATATCTTATTAATTTAGTGGGAATGGTTATCAATTAAAGATGACATGAATCAAAACAAAACTTATTATCATTATTATAAGAGTCTTCCCTTAATTATAAGAGTCTAGGAACATCAAAAGATGCAATATCTTATTAATTTAGTGGGAATGGTTATCAATTAAAGATGACATGAATCAAAACAAAACTTATTATCATTATTGATTTGGGAGAGAGCTTGAGTATTTTGATCACCTTTAGCATATATGCGATGGTTGTCTCTATAGTAAAAATTATGTTCTTTATTCAATGATGATAAATCTAAGGTTAAATATCAAAGTGATCAAAGATAATATAAATCCTTTGAGTGGAATATCATTCTCTTGTGGGTGCTAATCTATTTATGAAGTAGCAATGAGTAAGTAAACAAAATAGTCACTGCTATTAGGTACATCAACTACATATTAAGCTCTTAAATGACCAAAGGGTGAATGGATGATACATAAAGGCTATCAAATAATAGAGTATGTATAATGCGACATGTATGAGTGTTTCCCACCACTAAACAAGAGGACGTACACTTTCTTACTACAAATTAGCTTTGTATTATTGTTATTATTTATATGGTATACTATTATAAGTTTTTATACATTGTTTAATGAGTAGTTTTATATATGACTTAGTATAACTAATTTATTTAACAAATGATGGAGTATATATATATATATATATGATTTTCATGACTATATGAGTAATAAACCCATCATGCCAATTCAAGAAATGAGTAACTTTCTTATAAGTGGCTAGTAATGTCAGAATTATAGGTCAATAGAGTTTGCATATAAATGTATACATAAGAATATGAAAGGTTCTAACTTCTTATTTTACCAAGTATTATTTTAGGGCACGAGTTAAATTACTCACTTTTTTATTTGTATATCTATATGTACTACAAGATATATGCCTTGATATTTTCTTCTAGTATGTTCTTGTAGGATAATTATGACTTATATGAGATTTAGAGGAAGTCTAATATTTCATTAAAGACAACCCTAAAAGAGAGAGAGAGATAGATAATATGTTTGATTTAACCTTTGATGATCTCATTCATATTGATTTAGAAGGAGTAGTCTATGCTGAGATGGTAACTTTACTAATAAGAAAATTATCACAATGAAAGGGATTATGATTCATGTAATGAATTTCCATGTCAATCAAGGATATCTAGACCATAAAAATCCTAGATAGATGGATAATTTCTGAACCAAGGAGCATAACAATTTATTAGAAGCAACCTTTGACAAAGAGAGGGGCCAGATAGAGGAAATGATTTATTCAAACTTTGGTGATCTTGATCATATTGATTCAAAGGGAGTAAACCATGACAAGATGGGTTCTCCTAGTGATTAGTAAATTAGAGAAGTCAAGAGGGTTGCAATTCATGAATATATCTTGTGTCTATGTGATTTAATGGGCCTACCCCTTATGTACATCATAAGGAAGTGATGACTTCCAAATGATGTCACTTGCATTTGCAAAAGTTACTATAAAGTGATGATCTTACGATAACTTCTATTATATGATATCACACCTTAGTTGAGTACTTCATGAATATTGTATTTTGATATTCTAGGAGACCAATACTCTTGATATCAAATGTGATAGCAAAACCCTATTTGAGTAATTGACAAATATCATATGTTGATATTCTAGAAGATCAATACTCATGATATCAAATGTGATATCTTAATGATGAATAAATTTTGATCAAAGAGATCCTTAAAATCTATCATTTCTAATATTAGAAATGGTGTAATATATGTCTTATCTTTAGCCTTCCTAGCTAAGAGGGTGTGTTTTTGTGTTGCAACTTTGGTCGGCTAAAACTCTATGTTATACATTTTGAGTAAGTGTTGTACTTAAATCATGAGAATATGCATCTTGTGAGACTTACAACTGAGTGCCTAGATGTCTTTAAATTGACTATCTTTGAGTTGTTTGTATAGATGCATATTGGGTATGAGGTAGGTATGCATTTTTTGAGTCCAACAACTAAGAGCTTAGATGTCATCATGTTGATTATCTTTGGGTTGATTGGTAAATGCATGCTAGGTATTTTAATAACTAAGAGCTTAGATGACAAATGTTGATCATCTTTGAGTTATTCAAAATATTGATCATCCTTTACCTTTGATTATCAAAATGTATTTATCCTTCTTGACTAAGAGGGAGTGTTAAAGTTTTAGTCAATTTGGATGTATTTATCCTTTATATATGTGTGTTCATTATATGAGATAATTTAATATAACAATAACCTATAACTATGATTTTTATTATAGTTTATTAAAATTATATAATAATAATATTATAAATATGTTATAATATTAATTATATAAATTATCAAATAGACATGTCTATTCATGTCCCTATAAGGGACATGTCTATTCATGTCCTATGGTTATTAATACAAGGAGAGATGCATTTGGAAAATACATACCAAATACAATGGCAGTGTTAATACATTTGCAACGATCCATAATTTTATAGATGTTAATTTCAATTAATGATAAGAATGCACGCATGACATTTCACTATAGCCTACTACTCCTAGTATAGATCTTACTCATGATGATGAAGGCACAAATCCTGCACATGACAAAGACCTCGATGTGCATCACAATGATACAAGTACATATTCAATTTTTATTTCAAATTAATCATGTAATTATTAATAAAATTTAATCTTTATGTGATATTTTTTTTGTATGTAGAGTATGATGTTAGTATGGAGCATGTTGAGGCTGGGGCTAAATAGAACGTGACAATAGATGATGTGGCAATATCAGGTAAAGAAAAATCCTTGATATGTTCTTTAGATTAATGAGATAGTTATAACATAAAAAATAAGTTTAGAATTAACCCATTTAATTCTTATTGTAGGGGTACATCAGCCTCATCCTTGATGAAAGAAGAGGAAGCCTCATGTCATAAGATTAGAACTAGAAGAGCCATAGGATGCTGAAGATAGTCAGGATGTCCCTATTAGCCTTTATCTTCAAAAAAGAAAAAAGAAAAGAAGAAATGAATGTTGCAAACCTTGTTTGATGATGAATGTATTGATGGATATTTATGAATGTTGCTTATTAATGGATTTTTATGAATTTTTCTTATTGATGATGAATGTTGATCAATTTTTATGAACATTGATGAATTTTATGTCATGTTATTGAATATTGTTATGTGATTGTAATGATTGATGTGTTCACAAATTATTGATGAATGTTTATCGGTATTAATGAATTATATAACATGTTAATGAATATTATGTGATTATAATGATTGATGTGTTCACAAATTATTGATGAATATTTGTATGTATTAATTAATTATATTTTATGTGATTATAATTATTCAATGATATACTTCTAAAATGAATGAATGAAATATATATTTACTTAGTTGTTAATGGGGAATTTAGAGTGATTATAGGGGGGGAGAGGCCACATGAGCTTTCACCTTCATGTGGTTGGCCTTGTTAAGTAGAGAATATGAAAGGATTCTTGAAACCAAGTGAAGCTCAAACTAAACCAAGTGAAACTTAAACTAAACTTGTTAAAAGCATTTTAATTAAAAATTATTTTTGTATCATGTCATTATCATAGATCACGTGGATGCTCAAACTTTGAAGTCTCCAACATGGTACTTACTTTTAGTGGGTGAACATAGCAGGTTCTAGGTGAATGCCTTAAAATGGCCTTAACATAAGTACTATGAATTACAACATGCTACTTTATCTATAAGTTGTATGCATGCCTTTTTTTTCTTCTTACAAATAGATAAAAAAGACAAGGTTTTTGTGATGATGCCCAAAATTTTCACTATAATTATTCTCACATTTGGAATTTGAAATGTGGCTATAATGCATGAATTTTTGAATATTTTATTTGATACTAAACTATTCATTCAAATTTAGTTGACCATGGTCATGTGATTTGGAGTCGATTTGCTGACAGTGCTTACTTTTTCCTATCAAATTTTTGCAGAGATGCAAAATATTTTTTTTGGTGAATTTCATCTTCTACAATACCATCCAACATTATATTTGATCATCTAAAGTATGCAAAAGGCCAATACAATGGCCACCTATTCCTCATTCAAAATCTAGTTTTTACAATGGACCATCTCTAAGTATAAGCTTTTGTTCATTGGGTCTAGTATAAAGGTGGCTAGATTTCAATCTCATTGAATCCAATTCAATAAAAGTATATACTGTATTCACATACAAAGTCAAAATGTCTTGCTATGAATTATTTTGTTGATTTCACCAGCCTTAAATAAAACAAGTATATTTCAAATTGTCATAATGGTTAGAAGTTAATTGCACATCTTACTTATAGATTAATAAAATAAATGCATATTGCAATATTTGTTTAGGTAGTTGCACCAAACAAGACATAATGCCAGAAAAGAGATGAAATATAATGTTAACGTAAATTTAACGTAAAAGTTGTTCCAATGCTTCCTCTATGGCTAGTGAGTATTGACATTTTCTAGAAACTTATCTATACCATATATCCATATTATGTCTAAAATATTTTAAGATCAAATTAATCTATATAATCATATCACAAAGATATTATTGCTTTTCTTTAGTCTAATATTTATAAAAGGACTTAGTGTTAAACTGAGGGATGCTATCTTTGATGAATTTACAATTTATGCTGATTTGGTTCTCATTGCTTTAAGATATATTTAGTTTAGTGCATTTCGAGAAATGTTAGCCTACACTACTATATTGATAATTTGGTTTTTGATCTAAAGTTGTATTTTCATTGTTTGCATAGGATTTAAGATATATTTAAGATTGATCTCAAGTAAAAATATTCCTTTTGGTCTTAAGTGTACAATAACAAAATCTCAAAATTTCATATAAAGCATACTCTCCAATACAAAACCACTTCAACAAACAAACCCATCCTACTACTTTAATGAAATAGATAACCAATCCAATTGCCAATAGAGATAAGCCTTTTTGACACTTCTAATGGGAACAAGTTCATATTCAAAGAAAAAAAAAGCCTCAAACTTGCTCATGTCAAACTCCTCCACCACACATTTCTGAAACACCTTCCAAAATTTTTTCATGAACTTTTTCTTACCTGCCTCTTCCATACAAAATAAACTCAAATTCCCTCCACCTAATAATCTTGTATCAATTAGATCCATTGCAATAGATACCTCCATATAAATATCTTCTACCAATATTTTACAAATTATACCATTAACAGACACTAGGTGACCATACACTTGGACAATAGGATGAAAAAGCTCAAAAATCAGTTTCCCATCATGCACATGCCTAGCCAACCGATAATCCACCCCCAAAAGATCAATAATGGTAACTTTCTCTTGATCATTAGTTTTCTTTAAAAGTCTTGCAATTTGCTCCTCTGGAGCCTTTGCCAAGTCTAAAACTTGCATACATTTGCACCTTATCCCTAAAAATGCCATCAGATTACTGCAAAAGAAAGAGCACAATTCCTTTAAAAAGGAAACAAATTGATTGTCACTGACTCTTAAGCTGAGATTCAACAACTTATTCAGTCAAACTTGTTGTCAGGATGTTGAAACCTTCTAGAAAAGTAGTGGACCAAAACTACAAAAGGATTTAGTTCATGAGAAACACTCCTTTCAACATATGATCTGACTTCTTTTGTATTAACCTATATCCTTTCTTGTGAAGGCCTGTCTATCTTCTACAATAGTCTCCTACAAGGATGTCAGCAATAGATCTACACAATCAAACCTTTTCAACTCTTTGATTTCAATCCCCAGCTTTTCTAGTTTGTCAGCCACTTTATTCCCTTCTCAATATACATGCTATATTTGCACCTCTCAAATAGATCTTAGATGCTCATCAATTTTTAGAATCGACTCATCCAATTGCCACGCTAGAATTAGAGAATCATCTCATGTCTTCAACCATGTGGGATAGGGAAAGTAGAATGTAGAAAAAAAATCATAACCTTAGTCTCAAATCTTCCATTGATCAATTGAACAAATTCTTTAAGCTCATATTTCAATTAAACCATATGACTAATGGATGTCATATAGAAAATAATTTTGATAGTTCTATAGTTATGATTTCAATATCAAATATTTTATAGAATTCTACTTGTTGCTACATTTTTTTTAAATTAAAAAACTCTAACTACCGTTGCTATTTTGAAATTTACTATCATTGATGGTATAAGAAACTTGTCAAAACATCTCTATAGGTCATCAATAGCTTGACAGATATTACCATCAAGAGTATGACAAATCTATTACAACATATCTCTAGGTCATCGATAGTTTGACACCTATTGTCATCGATGATGTGGACAACCCATCGAACCATCTCTTATAGGTGTTGATAGTTTGACGTTTTGAACCAATTGTCTAATGCCACCATGGGACAATGATGGCAATAATTTCCAATGGTTTTTTCCATCGATACATTGACACTCATCTTGGTTGTCAAACTTTTTATTGCAGTTTAGTGATGGTAATTTTTGACATTTTTGAATCAAAGAACCAAAAAATAGGTCCAAATTTACTAGTGCTAGTTCCAAATTTACTAGTGCTAGGGCCAACCACATGAAGGTGGAAGCTCATTTTCCCCCTTGTTGCCCATCCCCCTGACCCCCAACATCTAAATTCCTCATTAATGTCTAAAATTCATTCATTCCTTCATCTATTATTAAAATGTAACATTCATGAATTCTCACATGATAACATTCATTAACACATAAAATTCATTAGAACATGAACATTTACATTAAAACATAAGATTCATTAAAACATTTCCATGAACATTTAATAGCACATAATGAAAACATCAAGACATAAACATTAGTCATTATCAAATAAGTTACATAAATGAGAATCATTTCTTTTTTGTCTTTTTCTTTTCTTGTCCTTCCCTATATTGTTGTAGAGGCATATCCATGTCGTCATTGATATTTCTTCTCACCTATGGATGTGATCTTGCTATCCTTTGTAAATGAGGGTCCTCTACAAAAACAAAAAAAGAGTTAAAGTTAAAAAATTCAAGACTATAAAGACTTTAAAGAACATAATCATAACACTCTTTACCTTGTCCAACCACATCATCTTACTTGGTGGCTTGAACCTCAACAGGCTCATCAAGAACAACGTCTACATCCTTTACAACTATAATACAAGATGTTTTCTCAATCCCAACACATAATACAATTAAATTTGTATTACTACACCAAATTCAATTTAAAATGTTTACTTGTATTAATAATTTAGAAATAAAATATCAAATAGAAAATATATACCTTGGGTAATACAATGCACATTCAAATCAATACCTCCATGGTGCTTGGATGGTGTATTAGGATTGGCAGGTTGCAATCCAATGTAAATAATTAGTGCATTTATCAATAATATGTACATATAAATACAAGAAAAATACTAAGAAATGTTAATCATATATATATATATATATTCACTTTAAAGTTTTAAACAAATATATAATCATTGTTTCCTTACTTAAAATAAATATAATGACTTATATTTTGTAACTTAATATTAAATATAGTAATTGGTAAAGTATTAAATCTGAAATAAAAAATCAATTGACTTATTCACTTGATCGATAGATCCTATAGAAGAACCTTGCACACTCATTTCTTAGAGTCATTCAACCATGGCTATGTACCCTTGTTTGTAGGCTATTTTCTTGTCCTCTTCATAATTTGGTTTTTTTTTAAAGTCCAAGGTTGAAATTTTTGCTTGGTATCATGGATTTTAAATTTGCAGTGAATTTCGTCAAGACCAAATTGTTTACAATTTATTAATACTTTCATATGGTTTTTTATTTACATATTCTTATAATTCATGCAACAAGTTTTGAATATCCACCCAAGCCGAGCTTGTGCTTCCCATGCTTCTATTTTCTTGCTTTGGTTACCTTTGATGTGTCAAGCAACCTATGTGAAGTTTAAAATATGTTAGATCACATAAGTATTAAGAGTAATTAGTACATAATTTCATTCTTAAACATTCTGTCCTCAGATGGTACTATTTCTCTATCATGTCTTGCACTTTTCTCAGTGGCACCCTTTTTAATATTCTCCCACTTAATAATAGGAATATAGGGGTTTCTCTTGTAATAAGGGTTGTGTTTCATTTGGGTCCTATAGTTGTACCTAATATACTTCAAAGCTTGACCCACTTTCTCAAGGAGCCTAAGTTTTTGAAAGATGTTGGGTCCAAAAAGTGTTGTCATAGCATCAATGAGTTTATCATTTAACTTTTAACTTGTAAAGTCCACCTTTTAAGGGAAAACAATTGTTAGATTCATAAATGAATTGAAGCTACCATATAATTTACTTGAAGAAATGGATCAAAAGATATTTGATGTAGCAATGAAATCAAAATATGATAGTCTGTGTTTATGGTCAACCCAAATATACACAAACATTCATCATTAACTTTTTCATAAAATAGATTATTCCTTGTAAAATAATAAAGGGATTAGTAGTTATTGCAAGGGAATACAAAAGAGGTTAGTGCATTTGATTATGAACATAAGATTGTATGGTAAAAGAAAGGATCAATCTTTAAAGTACTTGGAAATTGGGCTACTCTAAGGGGAAGTCCATCTTCATTGCTCACAAGAAATTGACCACAATTCTTTATTGTTCCCATACATATAACATGAGTACATCTAGGAATGCCCTTATCATCTCCTACATAAAATGAATCCTATATTAGAAAATGCTTCCTGAGAAATAATATTTCAAGTGAAATAAACACATAAAAAATAGGAATCTAAATAGGAATCTACTTACCAATAGTTGTTTCCATCGCATATGTGGCCATGCTACATGTTACTGACATTGTTGTTAGTATTACCTATGTAGTTCTATTCTTCATGGTAGGTAGCGTACTGAACATAGGATCAATGCTAGGTGCTGAAAAATAAGATTGTTAGACCTATTAAAAAAATTATTTTCAGAGCAAAACACAAATGTAGGATAGAACATGCAATGTACTTAAACCACTTGAGGTATCTTCGTCTGGGGCATGGCCCTTTAAACTATTCTACATCCTCTATAAATAACACATATGCGATTTATATAATAACATAAATAAACAAGTATACTATAAAAAGAATTATTGAACTTTTATTATAATAAAAAACTACATTAATACTTACTATATAAGTCTAAACCAAGTGCATCAAATCATTCTATCTCATCTGTATTTGAGGAGTTTGAGGTTGAATTGTTGCCAATTGAGTTAATGTTCTTGATAGTGCACGGAGGACATTTTGCAGTGCATCCACGAGATCAATGACTGGTGCAAAATCAACAATGAATGGATCTTGCCCATCCTTTGGTGCCTCATGGACTACTTGTTCCTTTCCCTTTTCTTGATCAACACTCATTGTGAGATTAATATTAAATTAGTGCTAATATTTAAAATCAATCCAAAATAGTAGTGAAGAATAAAATATAATAAAAATTAACATATTTCTTGTATCTAATTTGTACAAAAACAATGAGTTTTTCCTATTAGGAATAAGAATTCCCATGAGATTTATCATTGCCATGTGTATCATGTGGTTGTTGATCCATACTATAGCCCTATATTTAAAATAAAAAAATATTCAAACATGTTAAAACATTTTTTGTTATTCTAAGTTAGCAGAAAAAGAAAATTAATGGTGTGCTGGATTCATTGATTGGAATTGATTTTAAATGTGTATAGTATATACCACCTAGCCCATAATAGTGGCTTTGTTTGTATCAATTTTATTCAAATAGTAATCAATAAGAAGCTCTTTGCCTCCATGTATTGAAGTACTACACATACAAATACACCATTTCCCTTGTGTGCCTCAAATATGCAGTTGGGTTGCTTCTTAGTTGACATAGGTCATGTACTATTTATAAAACCTACAATATTCCATGATGTTTTTGGCCTTCTAACAATGTATATAGACTATTTTACTTTGTCTACTAAATTTTTGTTGTATATAAGTTTTCATGAGTGCATATCTACACATTCTTTATTTTATATCTAACAGTCTACATCCAATTACATCTGTAATCATACAAATGTCCAACATACTCCATCAATTCAAGAATGTTTTTGTAAGAGACCTTTATTCCATCCATGCAAAATAGGCCCAAACCATGTAATGAGGATGCTATTATGCGATATATCCTCTCTCTAACATAAAATTTGGTATTTATTAGAGGAATTTCATTGAGGACCCATTGTTTATGTAGATATTTATACCTAAAGGGCACATTGAAGTTGTTTTCACTCTCATCATCATAACAACATGAACTCCCTTGAGAAAGGAAAAATTCTATGTGCATATTGAATTTATTTCTAATCTTTTGACCTCGAATCAATCTCCTTGGTTTAGGCATACTGAATATCTCACTTTCTTTTTCCATTCCTACATTTTTCTCTCTTGAGGAAGACAAATCTAACAAATTTCCATTCACTGATACCTGCACTCCATGAAATGAGAGAGATGGGTGGTAATGAGAGATATTTTACAAATGGTAAAAGACATTAATCTCTATGGGGTACATAGTTACTTATACCTGATGATCGATGAGACTGTGTGGGATGCTCATGAAAGGGATTCAAGTTTCTTCATATGTAAATCAATTGTCTTATGTTAGCTAAAATATTCATGATATATACTCAAAATTGCATCAAATATTAGCTTCACATGTGAAATATAAACATTAAAAGGTTTCATGACAAGTTACTCAAATTAATAATTGATCTATTAAGAACTTAATATTGAATAGCATACCTACATTGGTCACATAACTGTGCATTTTATTCATTTCATTGATAATAAAACCCCCTTCAATGCTAGCTAATCAACACCTCCCCCCCATCATTGATATTATTATCCATCAGTCTCCTTGAGATCATCATCGATGACAATATTATCACCACCAATATCATGGTTGTCATCATCATCATCATCATCATCATCATCATCATTGTGATTAGTAGAAGCTCATCATCATGATCAATAACAACATAATTTGCATTAGGAGCATCATTGACTAACTCTCGACTGTGATCCACTTCTTCCTCTTCCTTAGCATCTTCTTCTTCCATTTCATTATACCTAATCAACCTTCCTCTTGGATCATTTCTAACAATAAATGAACAACCTAATTTATGTGGAATCTCTAAGTAAAATACCAAGTTTTCACATTGGCTTCGAAGAACATAGTGCTCACCCCAACTGACTCAATCAACCTTGTATCAATCATTGGAAATCCATTTGCATGCTTAATAATAGTTCTATAAGGATCATTTCGATTGAGTTTTAGTCTATACCATTTGACTACAAAGAGAACTAATTTGAAGGAATTAAAGTCACAGTCAAGTATATCAACCAAAATACCATAGTATCAGTTTTGAAACTCTCAAGGATGTAAATCATTTCTAGATGAAATATTGGTCACTTGGAGGGCTGCACTTATCCCATAATCACAAGTTCTCTTCTTGCCATCAAATTTTTTGATGGAAAATATTTATAACCATTTCATAACATAGTCTTGTGGTGATTCATCTACAATAATGTCAAACATATATAAATTATTGCATCATGAGTTTAAAAACATATAGTTGATTAAAAAATTTATAAGTACTTGGAGATTTCTTAAACCATATGCTAAATCTATATCCTTTTGTGTAACATTGGGATCCCCATTACAATGATCTTGTATAACAAATGAAGACAAGGATACCCATTTTAATATATGAACAAAATGTTGACATCATTCAATCAATACCGCCATCCAATCTTGATTATTTGCAATAAATAAATGTATTGCATCCCATTCTTTAGCACTTTTACAAAAGTAAATAGATGACTTGCAACTAATTTATTTTTTAGATTAAGAATAAATTAACTACAATAACATCTCATAATTTATTACCTTTCACTTTCTTAAATCTAGTGTTCCCCAACAAGTACTCCCCTTCATATTTTTTAATGGAGTCAAGATCCCAAATGCAATCTATATGAACCTTTGCTACAAGATTAGGAAGATATTGAGTAATGTATACCATCATCTAGTATACTATATACATCCCTCAACCATATAACCCTTAGGACGTGATCTTTGTCAAACTAAACCCTTTAAAATTTTCAAATGTCTCTCAACCATCCATATTGACCTAGGTTGTACATGTCCACACAATTCAATCTCCTCAACTTGGTGTATGAGATAGTTTTTTCTTATGCATTGAAAAAAATTGAAAGTAAACACTTTTGCATTTCACACATTTGTCAAAAAATTCTTTTCTTCCAATATTTTATATCTTCTTTATGGATTTCTTTAGATGACAAACACCTACAAGGGATTCAAGATACAAAAATATATAAATACAAGACTTTACAATATATTACTTATTTGATATATTGAACAAATATCACTACTTACCTCATGTATTTTCCAAGATCATATATCACTTGTTTTATATTATTGTCGAATCCTTTAGGAGTGATAGGGGTAGCACATACCACAACAATTTTTAACTAACCATTTCATTCTTTTGTAGCGTAATACAATGGAAATTGAATGTAGTTACACAAATATCTTATAAATATAAAAGACCATGACTTACCTTGATGAAGGTATTCCAATAATGCATTTCGTCCCTAGCCTAAATTCATTTTTCTTTGATATGATATTTCTTATATTCATAGCTAATCCTGTAGGAAATCAATTTTTTTATATGAATTCTTTTATGGCATTACTTTTCTACTCCATTAATAACCAAGGAAGGGCACTTGCATTAATCCATTTTTCATTGCTATTTGATTTAATGATATTTTTCATTGCATAATTGGAATCATGAATGTCACTAAAAATTTTGGCATGTTTTTCTTTGTCATGCCTTCCATCCAATATTTACCATAGTGTCTCTATTACATTCTTTCCAATATGCATAGTATCAAAAGAATACACAATTTGTAGCTGCTCATAGTAAGGAATACTACTAAATTCTCTAGGATAATTTTGTATTCCCTTTGGAAGGTAGTTAGTGATGCCTTGACAACCATCATGATCATTAATTACATAATTAGCCAACAAAACAAATTTGAAATATATAATTTCCAAACATAAACCATTAGATGGTGCAATACTACCTTGAATTCTATTATATTCCAACTACCATAGGTGAGGTGTCATTCTTTGTGTCTTTGATGTAGTCTCTTCTTTCCCATTGAAAAGATGTTTTTCGGTACTTTTGCCTATACTCATCAAACACCTTATTTCTTAAACTTTCGGAATGAGGATTTTTCATCTTCGGAATGCAAATTGGACATGCAAATTTTCTCTTTGTTTGAAGACCTACAAGATAATGATATGATTCGATTAAATGTGTTAATTTTTAGAATTTGAGTTATTGTGTACAACTAGAATTCAACATAACATACCATAGAAATGTGTCAACCCTAGGGCATCATGAACTATCCATAAAAGAATAATTGAAATTATTTTTGTCCAATTAGTCTAGAGATATAATACATAGTGAAACCATTCCATAACACTAGCAACTAGATGAGTAGCATCCTCTATATCAGGATAGAATAGATTACCTTTAGTTTGATCACCTTTTCCAATTAGTTTTCCATTAATATCATATATCTTAGCAATTTTTTTCTCAAACTCAAACTTACATCCCAAATTATTTAGTTGTGACATACTCAACAGATTATAGTTATGTCCTTCAACATATTAAGCATTGTCACATAAAATCTTTTCAGTGAGCTTGATAGAAAATTTTCATTTATCAGACATGGTGCATCATTACCAAATCTTGCACTATTTCCATCATAATAGTTCAAGGTAATGCACCTACTTTTATCTTTAGTCATATTATTTGAACACCCATTGTCAATGATCCATCTATCATTCTTGTTCACACAAGATAGTAGTGCAGTTGCCTCATCCTTCATTGCAACATACACTACTTCATCATCATGATCTTTAGATCCATCTTTTGTTTCCTCTTTAGTAATGTAGCAAGACCTTTTTCCCTTTTCTTTGTTGTCTTCTTCTCTTCTACTTTTGTACTTGTCACCACCTCTGTAATTCTTCTTCTATGGGCATCTAGAAGCAATA
The DNA here is from genome assembly GCA_028749045.1 of Cupressus sempervirens. Taxonomy (NCBI): domain Eukaryota; kingdom Viridiplantae; phylum Streptophyta; class Pinopsida; order Cupressales; family Cupressaceae; genus Cupressus; species Cupressus sempervirens. Next base: position 215,048,266 of record CM053789.1, read on the forward strand.
TGACTAACCTAATTGCAATTGAAACACATGATAGGTAGCTTACCTTTAAACTTTCCTTTACCTCTATAAAATCTCCTTACTAATAGTGCTTCAAGTTGATCTACATCTTCCTCATATGTATCACTGTCACTAGACACATACTTTTTCTTTTTCTTCTTCTTCTTCTTCTCATTAGGTTCCTTAAATGAAAACTTATCTTTGAAAGAAGTTTCAATATTTTTAGGTTTGTAATTATCAAAATTAGATAGCTCAAAAGAAATGAGCCTACCTACTAGACCTTCAAGAGTTAGATCATTCCCTAGCATACGTCTTAGTTCTTGTATTGCATAAACTCTAATAGCATAGATGGACAATACTATTCTCAAAACTTTACTTAATATAGTATCATCATCTAGTTTACTAGTAGCTCCTCTTATTGAATTAACAAGATCTTTTATCCTAGAGCAATATTCTCACATTCTTGCATTCTCATGTCACCAAATTTACCTTTGAGACTTTTAGCTTTAGCTCTTAGAACATTCTTGTCACCTCCATAAATAGTATGTAGAGCATCCCACATTTTATTTGCATTCTCGCAACCTTTGATATCATCAAACTTGGTATGGCTTAGGGTAGAGGCAATATCCAACATTGCTTTGTTGTGTTCTTTCTTCTTTTTCAAATCTTTAGCAGTTAGGGCTCCTGCATGATCAGTATGCTCAATAGTAATCATAGATTGTACACGATCTCCAAGATCACTTAGGTGTAGCTTCATTAGACTTTTCCATGTAATAAATTTATCTCTATTAATCTTGTGTACTTCTCTTTTTGAAATCTTCATCTTTTTACTTTTAGTACCTTCAAACTAGTCTTCTTAAGCAGATGGCTTTGATACTGATTCTTGGAATTCTTTAGAATAACTGGGGGGGTGAATTAGTTATCCAAGGTCCAGATGTACAAATAAAACTTTTCATAGCTTAGTGAACCCATATCCATAAAACATTTTCATCATGCATGCATCCATTAGATTATGCAATCACTCAAACTTGTAGTTTACTATCAAATCAATTTCCAGAAATGTAAACATGAAACATAATAAATTCAATAACATATTTGACACAATGATTTAACATGGAAACCCAATTTGGGAAAAACCACTAGTAACATGCCAATCATTCTTACTCTTCCATTATGAAAGTCCAACCCTATTAAAGGTTATAATGCACATTGTTAAATGTGACTCAGTTAAAGGATTTTGATCACCGTGTTAGGAGTGAGCCTTATTAGAGGAAGTTAGATCATTTACTTGGAAAGTCACCTAGTTAAAGGATTTACAAATGATTGTTAGGTAAGCCTATTGATCTTAGATTGGTTTTGATGAGTGAGTGTCAACACACTTAAAACCATTTACTTAGTTCATACTAAACTAGTAATACATGTCGAGCACAACATGTAAATGTTAGACCATGTCGAGTTTCAATGAGTGCCAAGTCACTCATGTGTCAAGTCACTCTAGTGTCGAGTAGATAGACTATGTTGAGTGATTCAAGTGTCAAAGAAAGAGTAGATGTTGAGCAATACAGGTTCTAAGTAAGAAACAAAAATACAATGTGTTGGCATTATGATACATTTTTGTCATTAGTTACAACACTTATTGGATTCTGAATGCTTACCGAGCTCTCACCGGAAGCCAAGCTTTACCTAGTTCTCAGTGTTTACCGAGTAATCAAGGTGAACAAAGAAGTCAGTGTTTACCGAGTAATCAAGGTAAACAAAGAAGTTAGTGTTTACTGAGTAATCAAGATGAACAAAGAAGTCAGTGTTTACCGAGTAATCAAGGTGAACAAAGAAGTCAGTGTTTACCGAGTGATCAAGGTGAACAAAGCAACCAGTGTTTACCGAGTGTTCAAGGTAAAGAAAGGAATCAGTTTTGACTGAGTAAAGATGTACTAAGATGTAACCGAGAACTTCATGATAACCGAGCTCCTGAGGTTATCAAGGAAATTAATTTTTACCGAGCTTAGACGGATATCAAGGAAACTAACTATCACCGAGTCTCAAGGTTCTATCAAGTGTTTCCTTTGATCATCGAGCAACAGTTCAGATAGAACTATTCACCGAGTGACATCTCTTCTACCGAGTCTCCAGTGGTTACCGAGTTCAGAACTACTCGAAGTGTTTAGTATGAACCGTGCCTTCACTTCTACCGAGTGCATGACGATGCCGAGTAACGCAGTGGACGCCGAGTATCAGAAGGACACCAAGTCAGTTCAGTGAACTCGAGTTTTTACCTTGGGTCGACTTTGTATAGAGATTTGCACTTGTTGTTTTAGCCGACCTTGCATGTATTGTTTATATGGATGGTATATATATGCAATGTATTGTATCATTCAAACAACAGTTGTTATGGCAATGGTAATGAATGGAAATGTGAAAGTGTGAAAGTGCAAAAGAAATACATGCGTGCGAAAGTATGTGGGCTGAATTGTGAAGATATTCAGCAGGTCGAGTTTTGAAGCAGAAAAGTTTTATCTATCACATCAAGGTGAATCAGAGCATAGCGGATCTTATCAGCAATCAGTTGTAATCAGAACCACTGTTTCATTCTAACAGGTGAATCAGTTTTTGTAAATCCTTTAACAAGGTAGACTTAACAGTATTTTGTAAATCTCCTAACAGAGTGCATACTTTATTGTATGTTTGGAAATCCTCTAACAAGGTGGATCTAGCAATCCTTTGTGCTCCTAACAGGGCAGATCACCAGAAGTGGTCATTATAAGCCTTAACCGGCCAACTTCATACTGCAGTAACGAAGCTTGTGGGTTTCATCCCCACCCTAGTTTTACTTTCTATTTGGAAGGTTTCTGGGTCACCAAATCTGTGTGTTCAAATGTTGCAAATGATTTTGTTTCATGCTTACAGTAGGTTACTTGGATGAATGGTGAATATATCAGTATACAGTTTTATTGTTTGAAATTTTAGAAGTTACTGATTCACCCCTCCCCTCTCAGTAACTTGTCATATCTTGAATATTTCCAACACAATGTATGTCAACCATTAGTGACTTCATATGCTGAGTGACATAGTTTTGACATATTTGTTGGTAATGACACAAACAACTATGTAAACCATTTCTGAGATGAATTAAGGATAGATTTTGATTATTTAAGAGATAAGGATGAATATATATGCAAATTTTGTATGCAATTACATGCAATCGATGAGGAAAAGCAAAGGTTTAAGAGGAAAAATGGATGAATCTCAGCCATAGATTCATACCTAATCCTAAGCCACTAGATTATTCTTTAGGAGGATGAAGCCCTAAGCTTTTAACAAGTATATAAGGGGTGAATGATCAAATTGGAAGAGCAAACAAGATAGTTTGCAGAGCATTCAAGGTGACTTAGAAATAAGAGTGAATTGTAGAATCAATTAGAGAAGAATAGAGGATAGAGAAGGATGCAACATTAATACATTAGATTGTGAAATATCAATCAAAGGTTATGTAGAGGTGATATGTTATTAGGCAAGCAAGTGCCAACTGTAGGATCTATGCAGAGACATTTTAATAGGTGATTTAAGTTAAATCTCTTAAAAAGGTAGTCCTAATAGGTTGTATGAAATCCTTTAAGAGGGTGCTTACTTAATTGTGAGTTGAAGTCCTCTAACCAAGCACAATTCTAACAGGGTGTTGAAATCCTCTAACAAGGTGAGACTTAATAGTCTTTGTAAGCCTTTAATATGGTAGGCCTTTAATAGGGTAGACCATGGTTCATGGTCGAATCATTGTACCCTTCATTGGATACACTTCATTACTATAGTAGTAAAGATTTGTGGGTGTCATCCCCATCCCATTTTTACCTTCTCACTTGAAGAGTTTTCTGGGTAATCATATCTAGTGTTATGTGTGTGTTTGATTACATGTTTACATGATTGATGCATATGCTTTACATGTTATGTCAGTATATTAATGTATGTGATATATGAATGGTGAAATTTTTATGGGTCCAATTTTAAATTCCTAATTCACCCTCCCTAGAAGTTTGGTCTATTTCCACTTCTATTTCTAACAATTTGTATCAGAGCCTTGTTTTTTGAAAGAGAAGCTTTGTAGCTTAGAGGAAAGATCTTGAAATGGAAGTCTACAAGTTGGGAAAGACTATTGAGAACCAAGAGATTGAAACACATCTCATACTACATCAGATAAATGAGGAAAAAGAGGAATTAAAGAAGTCCATAAAGAGAAGGAAAAATATTGCTATTGTAGAGAATGACACACTATACAAAGAGATAGACACCACCAAGCTATTTGCAGATGGTAACTCCAATGAATTTGATGTAGTAGTTGCAGATATAATGGAAATGAATAGAATCTGAGCTGAGGAAATTAAAAATCTCAAGCTAAAGCAAGAACCACAAGCTATACTACTATGTGAGGTGACTGAACAAAACAAGAAAGCCATGGAAGACAATTCCATGATTGAAGAAGACAAAATAATTCTAGAAAATGAATTGGAAGAGAAGTCAATAGAGCTGACCAAGATCTTCAACATGCAACTAGACACTCTAAGTCAAATGATGAATGCCAACTATGAACTGAATGTCAAGGACATCAAGATAAGTACATTAGAGTTATAGAATGAACAGTTGTAGAGTGACCTAAAAAGAGAAAAGAAATTTTCTAAAAGTCTCAACAAGCCAAATGAAGCCATCAAATACTTTGAGCAATTACTAAGATCCCCTAAATCCAACAAAGATACATCAGGACTAGGCTACACAAGCACTAAAGAAGGAGAATCATCCAAAGTTGCTAAAGAAAGGAAAATCAAAGGTATGAACTCCAAACTTACTTGTCATAATTGTGGTAAGAAAGGACATAATGCTGATGTATGCAGGAGCAAGAATGCAAATTAAAATGTCAAGCCTAAGAATGTAACTCATTGTCATAAGTTCAACAAACAAGGTCATAAGACAAATGAATATAGAACCAAGACCATGAACACACAAAGATTTGAAGAATATTGCTACAATTGTTAGAAGTATGGACATAGAGCCTTTGAATGCAAATCCAAATCCATGTGGTCATCAAACAAGCCAACAAATGTAAGAAGCTATGGAAACCTTTATAATTTGGATTACAATAGAAGATATAGTTGTCACTATTGTAAAGAATATGGACATATTCTTGAGAATTGTATTAGAGCACACTTTAGTGGCAACTACAAAAGATGGTTGAGTCAAACTACATGTTTTAAGTATTTGAAGATTGGTCACATTAGCAAACATTGTCCAACTAGGTCAAAGGCACCAAGTCATGAATTTGATAAAGGTAAAGGGAAGGTAGATGTTGAACACATCAGAGATGAGATGAAAAAGACATTGAAAAAGAAAGATGCTTGTAGCACATCAAATGGAGAAGGGATCACTTTACCCAATGGTTAGGTGATCACACCTCATCAAACTAGATAAGTAAGAGGTATGTGGGACTGATATTCAAGTGTAATATCATACATCAGTTCCAAAGGAGATAGTACTAAAAATACTACATTAGCATGAATAAAGATGTAAGATGTTGAAACTTCAAGTTAAATCTTTAAAGTTTTCATGTTGTTGTTGAGCATGAAATTTTTTCTATGTATGCTAAGTGGAATGCTAGTTGATGTCAAGCCTATAGTAGTTGTTGAGTGTTGGAAATATCTATAGATGCCAAGTGATTTTAAAATTGAGTTGATGCCAAGTTTACAACTATACAAGAACTAAGCATTAAACGTAAGGTTTTTGAAGGGTATATGATCATTTTTTTCTCATTATTCATCATTTCAAATTTGAGCAAGAGTGAGTAGAGTGAAAAGTGATTTAGAAACCTGTCCAAAGTACTTGTAGAAAATTGAACAATGATCTCACACTAGTTATTTAGATTTCACAAGGTATTTATCACAAGCCGAGCTACACAATTTTACTTTGCATAAACCCTAGTTTTACAAATGGTGTCTAGCTTGAAAAATATAGAAGGGAAAGAGGTTTTGAATTTTTAGCTTGTCAGTAATGAAGTCAAATAACCTATATTTAAGACCATTCCTAACATAGCTTACAAACAAGATCTTTCTAATGCTTTATCCATGATCCCACTAAATGTTATAATGGTGCAAGATGTAACGATATGTTATAATTGTAAAATTGGTAGCATTGGGGACTTAGAAATCAGAGAAGCATATGATAAATTATGTGAAAATGGTGTTCTAAAGGAAGAGTATAGAATTGTTGAGAAGAAGGGTTTAACTTGTGCCCTAGATTTTCCTAGTGTATTTAAAATTAAATGGATTAGAATTTTGTTGAGCTTAATACATGATGGATCTTTATGGCTAGATGGTGGACCAATTAAGATTACCAAAAAAATAATTCATATGGTTACTAGCTACCCAACCCTAGATTGCCTCAAGACTCTGAGGAGTGATTCGAAGGAAGTAATAAAGAAAAACGCTTGAGCAAAATAGAATAAAAGAGTCATGACAATAGATACTTTTATTGATCCATTGTTGAACTTTTCTGTAAGGGTAATTTCTCATAAATTCTATCAATCTAGTAAATTGAATAGTGTATCCTATACTACTATGGATGTTGGCTACAAAATTGTAAAGAAAGATCATACTTGTGATTTGGCTAAGCTCTAACTACAACAACTAATAAAAAATCTTGGAGCAATCAAGAAGACCAAGAGTGTTCAATGCAAATTTGGTTCAATTCTAGTTTTTATATTCTTCTATGTGCAAAATACATTCCTTTTTTTGGTACTATAGGTTGGAAAACAAATAGTTCAATAGCAATGTAGATTAATGAATTCATTGAATAGATGGGAGAAAACTTTAAGACATTGATGACTAGTTATTTTGAAGATTTCAAGATATCAATGAAGGAAAGAATGAGGATACTTGTTTTATTGGTTGAGCAACATAATAGTGATATATTTTTTTGGTTGATGCTGATTACACTTTTGTACAAGCTGCCATACCAAGGGTTAGATGGTTAAGGCCACTTGGGTATGAAATTAATGTTGATGAAGCTTCAGTTTCCATCAAAACACTCCTAGGAGAAGAAGTGGACAAAAGTGCAAAGATATTTGGTGACTATGAAATGGTAAGATCAAAGATTACCATTGAGTTGAAAACTACTTCCACACTCGAGAAGAAAGATAAGTTGGTCAAGAAACTAAAGGCCAAATTTGGTGAGGGTGCAAATGAGGAAGAAGAGGAAGAAGATGAAGAGGATGAAGAGGAAGAACAAGAAAAAACTCCAGCACCTCTTGCATTAACTCAAGGCATGGGAGAGGATAAGGAAGAGGAGGAAACAAAAGGTGGCAAGGGAGAAGAAGTTGAGGAAGCACCCACTCATGATGAACCAAAGAAGAGAAAGGCTAAGACACAACTAGTGGCTAAGGAAAAGAAAATTGTTAAACCAAGCCCAAACAAGGTAACAACACCTATCACTAAAGAAAGCACATGAGAAAAAACACAGAGGGCCAAGGAGAAGTCCAAGCAAATAAAGCAAGGTGGCCAAGTGCAAAAGAAATAAAGAAGAAAATATGGTGCATAGTTTGATTTAGATGAAGAAAGGACTAAATTAGATGTTATAAGCCAATTCAAAGTGGTAAGTCACAAACCACTCTCTGATCTTGAAAATTTGTGTGAAAATGTCAAGAATAATGCAAATTTATCTGGTTTAAAGTATATTGATTTTGAGAAACTTGGTAAAGAAGAAAAGAAGTTAGTGGAAGAAGCCCTATATGTAATGATGTCAAAATTTAAGACAACACCATTAGAATTTTCCAACTTAGTACCCAAGAAAATATATGATTTATTTGAAATAAATTGGCATTATTATTTAAATTTGGAAAAACAAAAAGGGACAACCACTTTAGCCCAAGTAATGCCAGAATTGAAAAAAGTGTAGATTGCTAAGGCTAATAAGAAATATGGAGTTAGGTTTACACCTAAATATAGAGCCTTCAGCATTCTTCAAAATAATATTGAAGATGTGGTAAAGAAATCAAGCCAAATATGGAAAATTATCTATGGGTTGACCATTGTAAAATAAGGAGAAGCTAACCCTTTTGAGGGTAAAGATGATGATAAGGATGAAGAATAAAAAGACAATGAAAAAGAAATAGATGATACAGTGGGGGAGGAAACTGAAAAGCAAACTGATGACAAGGCAACAACTGAACAATAGCAAGATGAACAAAGTGTGCGGGAGACACAAGTGCCAAGTGTCAGTCCCTCACATGGCATAGTTAAGTCTACTAAAACTATTATTGTTAAGGATGTCTCTAACCTTTCAGCTTAGAACACCAATCCCTTAACTATAAAAGACTTAAAGAAGATATTGGACCAATCTACACTGCAAGCCAAGCTATGTGATAATCCAATTTTAGTTAGTATAGATGAGCTCCAAAAGGCAATAATTGATGTCATAAGGGACAAGGTGAATTCAAAAGACCCACCTTCTATCATCCCTTTAGTTACTCAAGTACAACCTTTGACCCAAACAACAATAGATACATCTACTAAGGTTGAGACACTTGATAAAATTGACACAATTGAGCAAAAGCAAACTGTAGAAGAAGAAAAAGACACTACTACTAGACAATAGGAAGTAGGAAAAATAGATTCATCTATACCTGAAACACAAGAACAAGGTGCTAGTCATGTCATTGTAATAGAAAAGAGAAAATATGAAGAACATGAGCAAACAGCTAAGGTAAAGGAGTAGGAAGCCAGTCATGCATTGGTAACTCTACCAACATTTGGCACTCCACCTACACAAACTCTTCATAAGCTAAGCATAGAAGTTAAACCATTGCAAATCTTAGTGCTAGGCTCTAGCTCTTCAAAAGTTGAAAAGGTAATTTACTATAGATATATCACTCTTGATGAAGAGATTGTTATACCTAAGTTTTATTATGATACAATGACATTAGACCAAATAAACATTTTGTAACAAGCCTTAGAGAAGAAAAAGCATCAAGAAATGCTTAGGAGAGAAAACATGTGGAGGAAAACACTTTAATACATTAAGGACATCTTTCTAGATGCATTTAGTCTGCCAACTCCAAAAGAAACCAAGTCACTACTAGAATAACTGTTAGATATAGTGGAAAAGGCCAATAACAAAGACATTGATACTAATGCTAAACTCTTAGAATGGTTTGAAAAGAAAATTTAGAGCAAGGTAAATGAAAAGATATCTAGTGATATAGCACTCACTCAAGTTGCATTGGAAACAAAGGTTGAGGATGTGCATAAGGTACTTGAGAATATATTCTCATTGTACATCAAATTGTGTGACCCAACACTCTTCACCCAAGAGACCAAACATCATATTTAGAGCCTGGAGAGAAATCTCAACATATTAGGTACAAGGTTACCTCAAAACCCTACTCAAAGTGAGAAGCACTTTCATACATTTCTTTAAACACAAATTCAATTAGCTATGTTAATAGCAGAAGAGGCTAGCATAAGAGCCAAATTGACATGTATATAGGCATCCCTTACCCCAATATGGAGATACTACACAAGGAACTAGGTTATGTAGAGACTATGCTAAAGAAAAACCCCAATCTTTCTACCTTAGATGGCCTAGTGCACCTTGCTGCCAAGCTTGCTATCTAGATCAAGTCATTAGATGTTGCATGTGACAACTAGGATACAACTCTTAAAATCATAATGGAAGTCCATAAATCCTTTTTAGACAAACACACTATACGTGTATAGCCCATTTGACATAAGTGTCAAAAAGGGGAAGAAATATAGAAAGGGGGAGAAATATCCAGAAGGGAGAAGTATGAACAAAGGGGAAGTAGAGAATAAAAGAAAGGAAGAAATAACAAAGGCAAGCCTAGTAGTAAAGTTATATCATGAGGGAGATATACATTTTTGGAGACATATTTTTGAAGAAAGCAGTAAACAGATACATATATCAGCTATGACAGAGCATATTAGATGAAAGAGCATCATATTAGATGAAAGAGTATTAGATACAATGCATTGAAGTCAGAGAGGAGGACATATTTTGGATACAAAATAGACACATTAGCTCAGGGAGAGTTATCAATTTTGAGGTATATAGGTTATTGTAAAATTCTAAAATTTTGAAGTTTTGTATATAAGCTGAGTCATGGATATGTTATGCTCGAGAAGTTAAGTAGGATATTGTATGTTTAAGTGTTTTTGACACTCATGTCAAATGGGGAGATTGTTGATCTTAGATTGATTTTGACAAGTGAGTGTTAATACACTTAAACCATTTACTTAGTTCATTCCAAACTAATAATACATGCCAAGTACAACATGTAAATGTTAGATCATGCCAAGTTGCAATAAGTGCCAAGTCACTCATATGTCTAGTCACTCTAGTGCCAAGAATGTAGACCATGTCGAGTGATTGAAGTGTCGAGTAAATAGTAGATGTTGAGCAGTAGAAATACAATGTATGTTGAGCATTAGTGACTTCATATGCTGAGTGACACAATTTTGACATATTTTTTTGTAATGGCACAAACAACTATGTAAACCTTTTCCAAGCTAACTTAATGATAATTTCCAATCTTTTCAAGATAAGGACAAATATATATGTAGATTCCCTATGCAATTACATGCAACCAATTAGAAAAAGGGAAGGTTTAAGAAGAAAAATGGATGAATCTTAGCCATAGATTCATACCTAACCCTAAGCCACTAGAGTCTTCTTAAGGAGGATGAAGCCCTAAAATTTTAACGAGTGTACAAGGGGTGAATGATTGAATTTGAAGAGAAAACAAGATAGTTTGTAGAACATTCAAGGTGACTTAGAAGTAAGAGTGAATTGCAAAATCAGTTAGAGAAGAACAGAGGATAGAGAAGGATGCAACATTGATACATTAGATTGTGAAAGATCAATCAGAGATTGTGTAGAGGTGATCTATTATCAAGAAAGCACATGCCAATCATAGGATCTATGTAGAGACATTTTAATAGGTGATTTTAGTTAAATCTCTTAACAGAGTAGTCCTAACAGGTTGTATGAAATCCTTTAACAAGGTGCTTACTTAATTGTGACTTGAAGTCCTCTAACTAGGCACACTTCTAATAGGGTGTTTAAATCCTCTAATAAGGTGGCACTTAACTATCTTTGTAAGCCTTTAATAAGAATGTCTTTCATACAACATACCATGATTCATGGTCAAATAATTGTAATCTTCATTGGATAGACTTTATTGCTGTAGTAGTGAAGATTTGTGGGTGTCATCCCCCCCCCCCCCTAGTTTTACCCTCTCACTTGGAAGGCTTCTAGGTAGTCATATCTAGTGTTATGTGTGTGTTTGATTTCATGTTTACATTATTGATGCATATGCTTTACATGTTATTTCAGTATATTAATGCATGTGATGTATGCGATGGGGACAAAACCCAAGAACAAAATGGACACAACAGAAAAGGGAAATTATATTAACTGAGAAAATAAGCCAGTACAAATAGTACAGAGAAACTAAACTTCAGAACATGCCCTAAGGGCTTACAATAGCATAAATCTAGAGAATATTTCTCCTTATAGCATGTCCTCTCAAACTCCACCCCGAACTGCCTTTTACAATGCCAAAAATCTCCTTAAATAGACCCTGGAGGGTTAAGGACTAGGAGTACATTCTAGAAAGTGCTAGTAGGCATCCACTGACAAAATAGAATGTTCTAGAAGCTGCGTTAGAAGTTGGTGCAAATCTAGAAGAATCCAGAAACGGTAGCCGAACTTTCGGGAGGCATAACTTTTGAATCGTAGCTCCGATTGACGAACCGTTTACATTTTTGGAAAGCTCTCAAAACGCTCTATAGACCTATGGACCAGCTTTTCTCATCCCCCATTTTTTGACCCTTTTTGAGGTCATTTAATGCCCCAAACCTGACTTTGAAGCATTCTTAGGAGGTCTCCAAAACTCGAAAAATTGCAATAACTTTAAAACCGTGGGGCCTATTGACCAAATTCTTTTTCTGAAATGCTCTAAATCATGATTACTTTCATCTGGCCAATTCACACCTTCTAGTTTACCAAAATGATGGCCCAAATTCATGCTCCTATTTTTTTGGGATTTTCAAATGCACTGATAGTTGAACTATGAGAGTTAGAACCTTTATTTGGGCCAAATGGGTATCCAAAAATGTAAAGACATGAAACAGAAACTAAGTCTAAGTACATTATTTTGGGTGACACAGGATTGCCCTTATACCTCTGGATGCTCCTGCATCAGAAACCCAGGGTAGATTGAAAAGTGACCCTCTCACTTTATGGATGGTAGAGGAAATCCCAAATGGGAAACCTCAGCTGCTGAAATCCAAGTTGAGTCCTCGATTGGCCGTCCTTTCCATTTGACCAAATACTCTTCATACTGCCTATTTCTGGTACTCCTACCCAAACGATGATCTAGAATGTCTTCTATCTCCTCCTTCTTAGAAGCAAAAATTGGACATGGCTCTAAAACCAGCTCCTCATCTGCACCATCATCATGATACTCTGTTAAATCTGCAATGTTGAAAATGGGAGAAATGTGAATACCATCTAGCAGCTCCACCTCATATGCATTTCCTGAGTTATGTTTCTTCAAAACTTTGCAAGGGCCAAATTTCTTCATTTTCAGCTTGTTGTAAGTACCAGCTAGAAATCTTTCTTTTCATAAGTGCACCATGACTAGATCCCCTACTTGGAATTCCTTATGTCTTCTCCTTTGATCAGCCCTAGCTTTATACTCTTGATTCATCTTGATAATGTGTGCTTGAACCTCCTCATGTAGACGCTTGATGTGTTCAACAAATTCCTCAGCTTTAGAACTTGTCCTCTCCCCTTGTTCTATCTTCCTCAATTCTGGTGCAATCCTTGGGCTATTCCCATATACAATTTGAAATGGTGATTTTCTAGTACTCCTATTTACAGAGTTATTATAAGCAAACTCTGCTTGTGGTAGAATCAAATCCCATCCCTTGGGCTTATCTCCAACTAAACATCTCAACAAATTTCCCAAACTTCTATTTACCACTTTTGTTTGGCCATCAGTCTGTGGGTGATGCGTGGAACTGAATTTCAAGTCTATTCTCAAATTCTTCAACAATGTCCTCCAGAAATACCCCACAAATTTAGTATCTCTGTCAGAAACTATACTCCTTGGAAGACCATGTAGTCTTACCACCTCTTTGAAAAACAAGTCTGCAATATGGACAGCATCATGAGTTTTGTGGCATGGAATGAAATGTGCCATTTTGGAGAACCTATCCACCACCACGAATACTGAGTCATTACCCCTTTGTGTCCTTGGCAATCCAAGAACAAAATCCATACTTATGTCCTCCCATGGCCTTGATGGAATAGGCAACGGCTGATATAGGCTAGTATTTTGACTAAACCCCTTGGCAACTTGACAAACCTAGCAACTCTGTACAAACTTCTTCACATCCTGTGAAATTTGAGGCCAAAAATAATGTTCTCTAAGAATGGAAATGGTCTTATCTCGACCAAAATGTCCTGCCATCCCTCCACTGTGTTTCTCCTTAATCAAATTTTCCCTCATGGAACTCCTTGGAATGCACAATTGACTACCTTTGAACAACATGCCATCCTGAATCAAATAATCTAACCACTTGGTTCTATCTACAGCAATAGGTTCTTTACAAGCTTTCCAAGCTTCAGCAAAATCAGGATCCTCAGGGTACAAATTCTTGAGTTCATCAAACCCAACTACTTCAACCTGCATTGTTGTAAGCAACAGTTGTCTCCTACTTAATGCATCTGCAACCCTGTTAGATTTTCCACTTCTATGCTTCAACACAAATGTATAACTCTGCAAGAATTATACCCACTTCATATGCCTCTGATTCAATTTACCTTGGCTATTTAGGTATTGTAATGCCTGAAGATCAGTATACAAAACAAATTCCTTTGGCAATAAATAATGCCTCCATTTCTTTAAGGCCTGAACTATTGCGTAGAACTCTTGATCATAAACATAATACTTCTTCTTTGCATCATTCAATTTTTCACTAAAATATGCAATAGGCTTACCTTCTTGGCTTAGTACAGCCCCAATAGCGCTACCACTAGCATCATAATCCACCTGGAATACTTTTCTAAAATCTGGAAGTGCCAACACAGGCTATTCAGTCACCTTCTTCTTCAGCAATTCAAAACTTCTCGCAGCTGCTGTAGTCCATTTGAACTCTTTTCTATCCCCTCTTATTGTATCAGTTAGAGGTGCACATATGCCACTAAAATTCTTAATAAACTTCCTGTAAAAACTAACCAGACCATGAAATGATCTTACCTCAGTAGCAGACCTTGGAGTAGGCCATTCCAAGATGGCTTTTACCTTCTCTGGATCCATTTTGAGACCTTCAGGTGATATAACAAATCCCAAATAGACTAACTCCCTTTTTGCAAAGACACACTTCTTTAGATTAATTATCAGTTTCTCTTCCCTTAGCCTTTCAAGGACACTACGAATATGCAGTAAATGTTCTTCCAAAGTCTTGCTGAAAATTAAAATATCATCCAAATAGACAATAACAAATTTTCCCAAGAACTTCTTAAGTACCTCATTCATGAGCCGCATGAAGGTTCTTGGGGCGTTCGTCAATCCAAAGGGCATGACTAACCACTCATAAAGACTCTCCTTGGTCTTGAAGGCTATTTTCCACTCATCTCCTTCTCGAATCCATATCTGATGATAGCCACTCTTCAGATCTATCTTTGTGAAGTACTGAGCTCCACTCAAGCAGTCCATAAGATCATCCATCCTTGGTAAAGGAAATCGGTACTTGATGCTTATCCTATTTATAGCTCAAGAATCTGTACACATCCTCCACTCTCCATCCTTCTTTGGTGCAAGTACTACAAGTACTGCACATGGACTCAGGCTCTCTTGAATCAAGCCCTTCCTCAACAGCTCCTGAACCTATCTATTTAGCTCCTCTGTTTCAGTAGGAGTCATCCTGTGAGCAACCTTGTTAGGAAAAATAGCTCCTGGAATCAGATCTATCTGATGAATGATTTGCCTTACTGGTGGCAATCCATCTGGAACATTATCAGAGATAATATCTCCAAATTCCCCTAGTAAATTTGAAACTTCAAATGGTATTTCACTACTACCTTCTTTATCTTTCCTAGGAATCAAAGCATAGCACATACATTGATGTTTCATGCCATCTAAAAACTTCCTTCCATCAACAAGACAAATCCTAGCACTGCTACATACCTTTTCACCTTCCTTTTTCATGGGCTTCAATTTGTGGCGAACTCCATCCTTTGTTAGAGAGTATGTGTTTGCATGTCCATCATGTATTGCATGTCTATCAAACTGCCATGGTCTACCCAACAATAGATGGCAAACATCCATCGAAATAACATCACAGAGAACTTCATCATGGTAACTCCCAATTTTGAATTTTACTAAACATTGTTCACTTACCAAGACCTTATGATCATCTTTTACCCAAGAAATCTGATAGGGTTGGGGATGTTTCTCCCTCTTGAGCTTCAGCTTAGAGACCATCTCTTTTGATACCAAGTTATCAGTGCTACCACCATCAATGATCACATCACAACATTTATCCTCACATTTGCATCTGGTATGGAACAAATTCCTCCGTTGTCCTGGTTCATTCTCACCACTTAGTAGGACTCTTTCATTTACCAAGGTCTCTCCTCTTTCTGCATCCTCTGAATGTGATGATTGTGCATCCTCATCCACATGAGCAACCCTAGCCTGGCCCACATCTCTCCTATCTGTCCTTCCTTTTCGTTGAGGGCATTCAAAGGCATGATGACCTTCTTCATTACAATGGAAACAGGTACCACGGAAGCCTCCTCTTCCTTTTCCACGTCCTCTACCTCTTCCTCTTTGATTTCCAAAGTCTTGATCATGGGAGCGGTTGAAAGCCTCATTCCTCTGGTTTCTGCTAGTACCCACATCTTCGTTTTTCTTTTGGGTTTCATTGTGGCCTCCAGATGATCTACCACTTCCCCTTCCTCCTTGACCGTGTCCTCTTTGTCTTCCTTCAAACCTTTTATTCAGCTTCTCTTCAACTCGTAGGGCAAACTGGTATGCATCTTCAACGCTGGTCATTCTTACCAGACTTAATTCCTCCTGGATGCTAGGTCGCAACCCACTGATATAACAAGCAACCTTCTCCTTATTTTCTTCTACATGCCCCGCTCTAATCAGGAGTCGGTAAAACTCCTCTGTATATTCTTGGACTGATCTTCCTGCTTGCTTTAACCCATGCATCTTCTTAAACAAATCAAGCTCGTAGTCCACAGGAATGAACTGCTTCTTCAATTTATCCACCATGCGATCCCATCTTGTTATCTTCTCCTTTCCTCTTCTAAGTCTTTCCAGTTGAATCTCTTGCCACCAGATTTTGGTATGGCCTTTCAATTTGGCCTTTGCAAACTTAACCCTATCTGGGTCCCTTATATCCTCATACTCAAAGTATTCTTCCAGTTCATTGATCCAATCAATCAACTCATTTGGTTTCAAATTTCCCGAAAATATACCCACTTCAATTGTAGGTCTTTTCCCAAACTTAGTAATGGCCCTAAAAAGACTTTCCTCTATAGGATTCAGAACTTCCCTGTCAACTTCCATTACTTCCTCTTCATTGTCATCCTCACTATTGTCATCTGTGGCAACATTTGCTCCTCTACGAAGCTCCTCTTGCAATGCTTGTACCTGTCTCTGGAGGGCTCTAACCTCCTCAGGATCAATAGCTCTGGCCCTTCCACCATGCTCTCTTTGTCGAGGCATCTTCTAACTCGAACCCACAACCACACAGTCCTGGTGCAAATTGCCTCACAGTCGGTGCTCTGTCTACACACTCAGGAAAACCCGCTCTGATACCACTTGATGGGGACACAACCCAAGAACAGAATGGACACAACAGAAAAGGGAAATTATATTAACTGAGAAAATAAGCCAGTACAAATAGTACAGAGAAAATAAACTTCAGAACATGCCCTAAGGGCTTACAATAGCATAAATCTGGAGAATATTTCTCCTTATAGCACCTCCTCTCAAACTCCACCCCGAACTGCCTTTTACAATGCCAGAAATCTCCTTAAATAGACCTCGGAGGGTTAAGGACTAGGAGTACATTCTAGAAAGTGCTATTAGGCATCCACCGACAAAATAGAAGGTTCCAAAAGCTGCGTTAGAAGTCGGTGCAAATCTAGAAGAATCCAGAAATGGTAGCCGAACTTTCGGGAGGCATAACTTTTGAACTGTAGCTCCGATTGATGAACCGTTTACATTTTCGAAAAGCTCTCGAAGTGCTCTATAGCCCTAAAAACCATCTTTGCTCGTCCCCCATTTTTTGACCCTTTTTGAGGTCATTTAATGTCCCAAACCTGACTTTGAAGCATTCTTAGGAGGTCTCCAAAACTCAAAAAACTGCAATAACTTTCAAACCGTGGGGCCTATTGACCTGATTCTTTTTTTGAAATGCTCTAAATCATGATTACATTCATTTGGCCAATTCACACCTTCTAGTTTACCGAAATGATGGCCCAAATTCATGCTCCTATTTTTTTGGGATTTTCAAATGCACTGATAGTTGAACTATGAGAGTTGGAACCTTTATTTGAGCCAAATGGGTATCCAAAAATGTAAAGACATGAAATAGAAACTAAGTCTAAGTACATTATTTTGGGTGACACAGGATTGCCCTTATACCTCTGCATGCTCCTGCATCAGTATGAATGGTGAAAGTTTTATGGGTCTAAGTTTAAACTCCTCATTCAACCCCCCCTCTAGAAGTTTACTTTCTTTCCACTTGTAATTCCAACACAACCTTAATCCAAAGGATTTACCCTTGACTAATACAATGATTAGAGAGTAACAATAAGGTTTGATTCGATAACAACTTACAACACACTTTTAGATTACAGATCTCTGTATCAGTCCTCCATTTTGCTTGGCTTTCATATAGTTTAGCTCTAATAACTTGTTCACCCTTGAAGAATTCATACCCTTAAGCCTTTTTATTTTTTCTTGACAATGCAGTCTCATCTCTTAAGTCATTGAATTAAGCAATACCCTAGACTTTGTGTCTTCCTTAGGTTCTTGCACATCAACTATTACTTCTAACCAACCATCTCTATAAATAGAGAGTTAAGGTCTTTTTTTGTTTATCCTCTATTGTCCATTTTAGGGTTAGGTTAGATTAGTTAGGATTCAATGAATCTACCCATCATTTCATTTCATTCCCTTTTAGAAACTTCTCCTTGATGAATTTACCTCAAAATAGTTTATCTTGAATTTTGTGCCACTAGCTCATTAGTCTTATCTTCCACATGGTTCACACAATCCAAGAAAATAAACTTGTCAGCTCAAATTCATTGAATTCTCAATCATTCTCATAATGCTAACACTCAATATCAACTATCTTTTGATGCTTGACACATACTACATTGCTCAACATCCATTGTTAAATCACTTGGCATGAACTAAAGATTATTGGTCCTCAGCATCAACTAAACTTTATTCATCTTACACTGTTTCACTCAGCTTACACTGAAATTGACTTTTCTTGACTCCAACTAATTTTTTGCTCTGCTTGCACTAACTTTGCTCGACACCTACTATCCACTCAGTCAAGCTTGGTAGAAAAACTTTGTTTAAGTTGTTCTTCTAAATTTACTTAGTGTAACCAACCTTTGCAACCTTAAGTAGATTATTAATGCACTATAATACCACTGTCTTAACTTATTCTTGTAGTCCTTTTCATATCATAATTCAACCTTTCCTCTAGGTGCTATTGTTACCTCATTTGATCAAATCCTCTTCATTAATCAAATAAATAATAGTACTTAAATCATATAAGTAATTGTCTTAACCAAAAGTAGTAGGTTTGACATCAGTGGCAAAACAATGATTAAAACACATTTATCATACTTACATCAATCTATTTTCAACAATTTCATGGGATCATGATCTTCCCCTTCAATTCTCACACCTCCATGTTCCTACCTTGGGGAGATCGACCTATATAAAAATGATGATAATAAAAACCCTCTTACATGGTTCATATGTATCGTAATTGCAAAAATAATATAACAAAATAATTACCAATGGATGATAATAAAACCCCCCTTCAATGTAACCATTCTCCCTACAATGTCTCTTAGCTATTTTGATTTTAATTCTTCATGTCTTTAAGCCATTACAACTCTTGCAAGGATGATAACATTTTTCAACATAGTCTCTTTAAAAGTTAGACAAAAATCTACTGATTGTCTCCCTATTTTGATCAAATTCCCTTGTATTATCTGACATGATCCTTCTTCATGGGAATAATTTATTCTTGTATCCTTATTGAATTGGTTGTACTTGCTAGATCTATCATTGATAACCATTTCACCACACACATTAACATTAGAGAGAAAACCTTAAAAAACAATTGGACATGGTCTACTTAATATTTATATCTTCACATATGGTTTTGAAAGAATTTTTTTTGTGTACTCAATGTGTATATCTGTAGAAAAATTGGACATATTGTACTTAACATTTATATGTGCACATATGGTTTTGAAAGAAAAAAATTGGTGCAATTAATTTGTATATTTGCAAAAAAATTGGTGCAATTATTTTGTATATTTGCAAAAATATTGGATATGTTTTACTTAATGGTTATATCTACACATATGGTATTGATAGAAAATGCTCACTATATTTTCTCGTATTAAAAACTCTTTAGTTGTGACAAAAAATGTCAAACAAAAATTTACAAATTCTAATTCCATTATGATATCTTCATAAGTCTGGCATAATTCTAATTAAAATATCTTCTTTAATGGTAGTTTCATTTCCCATCTAGATTTTATTTCTATTAACTACTTGTTTAGCTCTTGCATTTGGTTCATCTACCTACTCTTTGATCATGCATTGAATTCTTGAGTACATTGTTATATGTAGAAGGTAGAAGTTGTGTTTTTTGTCCTCTTTCACTCAATCTTCTTCTAGGAATAATTCACAAGCATACCATCATAGCATTTTCTTTGCATGTCTTTTACATTCTAAATTTTTATGATAGTGGTTGGTGTGTTCTTGATTGCTGAAAAAAATATCTTGATGGTGATGGGCTTGAGGAAAGAGTACACATTCTATAGTGTATTTTTTACATTTGGTAAAATGGTTTTTCACAGTAAATTATCACAATTTTTTTGGTGGCTTCATTAAACAATGTCTACTATTCATTAAACAAGATTTATCTTATAAATATGAATTTTATAGTGTCATCTTGAAATATGATCTATTTATTGTCATCTTGCTACATATTATTCTTCTTATAATCTATAGTGTGCACTAGATTTCTATAGAGATCTCCAAGCTATGAAGGTAGTTTACATTAGTACAGTGGCTAACATAGTAGTGATTGTTCTTAACATTATAAGAATATATTTTAGCAAAGGTCCACTAAATTGGCCAATAGTGGGTGTGGTGTCATTGATAGTGTCACATTTAGGAAATATTTATATGGGTGCAAAATGGTACTTGAGCATTTTGGGAAATTCATATTTAAAGGTCCCTGGTTCTTGAGAAGCAATCTATTTCAAGGATCTTGGGGCATTTCTATAAATTTTTAAATCTCTAAGGCAAGTTCTAGATCACTAATTGAACTTTGACAAACCCACCATAACAATCCAAGCTTTTGTTTCTTTAACAACTTTAGTGTCTTGCATCACTTCTACCTTAAATGTTTCCACACTTCATTTTTCACTAACCTTGCAATATTCTTTATTGTTTGATTTTAATGCTAAGAAGAAAACCCCAGTTTGTTTCATTTTTCATTAGACTCTATAATCATGTTTGGAACATGTGAAAGTTTGTAAGTCATTCTCCTTTGCATGTGAAACTTTTTGTGTGAAGTCTTATCCCATTCATTAATGACTCATTGTACAAAAAAGTTTTAAAATCTTATCATTTTGCATAGAATCATTCAAAACCTTAAATTTTACACTTTTGCAACCATAAACTATAGCTTTTTTACCTTTTGAATTTGAACACCGAACTTTGATGTTGATTCCCCCAAAACTTCCTCTTTACATATTTTTACACTTTAGACTCCAATTTTCATGTTTTGAGAGGACCTCCTTTTGTTCCCAAATTATTTCAAAATTTTCAACTTTTGAAGTCCCAATTTCAAGAACTTGTAACCATCTTTCAAGAACCTTCAAAGAGTTGGAAAACAAGAGGATTCTACAAATGCTACCATTATTCCTACAATGTATTAAAAGAAAATATTGGTAATGATTATTGGTTGTAGAAAGGGCACAAAATAGTTTTTTTCAAATAGGTTTCATAGGCTTCAAGAAACTATGATTAGTAGTTGGAAAGACAAAATTCTATAACCCTTGACATCATCCTATGTGTTTGTTGCTAGAATCAAAACTTTGAAATAATGATATAATTTTCCACCAATTCATCATTGAAGGGATAATTTTTCAAAGGATTATATTTGAAATTCTTTAAGAGAAAACCTGTGGAAGCATAGCCGTTTGTGCAAAATGTGGAATTATGTAGATCTTGGTAAGGATTTGACTAAGTTCTTAAATCAATACCAACAATTTTTTAAACCACATACACATAACTAATATGCTTGAAACAATCCCCGCAATCAATGAGACAAACTATGGCATGAACATAGATGACAACATTTGCACTAGTATACATGTACAAAATGTGAGTGACTTCAAAATAGGTTGTGTACTATTTAACAATGTCACCTCAGAGAAATGATATTGCATGGGATGCCATTATAGCATCATTTATTAGAATGAAATTGATAAAATAGTTTAAAAGACTTCTAAGTAAGTGCAATTAGTAGCTACAAATCTAAACACTTTAACTGGTGCTATGTTCTAAATACAACACTCAGGAAAAAAATAGAGACAAAGGAAAAAATGTTTTACACAGTACTTTTAAACATTTCCATCTCATGTAGCTAAAAAACCAATTGATTTCTTACAAGTTAAAATTTCTTATTTATTGCATTGTCTTTCTTTCTACTAACCTAGACACATAATAAGGTATGTATTTAGATTTTACATAAATCAAATGAAATTGAAATTGCTTGCTCATTTGATTGCACACAACAACTACTAGAATTGAAAAGTAACTTTCTTTCATAATCATTTGTAGGTTTCTAGTTGGGGGTGTGTACCTACTAAATAAAAACATTTCAATAATGTCATTTGCATCAAGGGATACACATGAAGCACACATACAATTTTTTCTAGAACATGGTGTTCTAGAAATGATTGGTATCATGGCTTCTGAGAGAATGCCATATACAACAATATAGTTGACTTATTCCATGGAAAGACTATGATAATAACCTAAATCCAAAGTGTTTCTTCAATATAGCTTTAGTAATGGATGAAATATGTTTTTCTAAGCTATCTAGGTGATGTCATGCAAATAGTTATGTTACTCAGTTCAATCATGCATATTGGGAGACATAACTATCAATAATATAATATTCTTTGATAAACCCATGCTTTTTCCACCATATGGAATTTACTTACTAGAAGTGGATAGGGTGTTGAGGCCTAGTGGCTATTGGATTTTATCTAGTCCTCCTATATATTGGGAAGCATAGCATAAGGGTTGGGCAATAACTCTAGAGGACTTGAAAGTAAAGTAAGATGAAAATGAAGTTGTTGCAAAGCATCTACATTGAGAGAAGGTTATTCAAAAGGGTGATCTCGCAATATGGAAAAATCCAACAAACCATATTTATTGTGTTAAAAGAGGAAGATGTGTCTATAAAACTCCCCAAATATGTAAACATGATAACCCTCATGCTACTTGGCATGTAGTTTTATCTATTTTCATTTTAGCAATAGAAGTATTCTAGAGTGGAACATAATAATTTGGTATCAAAACATCACCTACATATTTTATTATAAATTAGGAATACATGACAATCTATTAGATCATCTTTGCATCTTAATTAGCTTTATCTAGTCTGTTTTCACCATTTTAGCATTATAAATGACAATTTGAATTCTCGCTAAATAAAGGTACAAAAAGATGGAAACTTGCATAAAAACACTTCCAAAGGTGAATCATATGCATGATTTTGTATAGGGGGCCTTAGGAAAATGGACAAAACATCTAATAACTATCCCTCCAATGATAAACAATGGCAATCTCACTAGAAGCAGAGCTGAAAATGTTCAACAAAGATAACAAATTGTGAAATGACAAAGTTTCATACTATTTAATGTTCAATGGCCATCTGGGCCAAAGAGGATATAGAAACATCATATTGGGAAAATCATAATCAAATCAATATATAAGTAGATCACAACATCTAGAAAATGGAGAAAAAGGAACCTTAGTCTATGTGTTTCCCTGTAGTGATCAATCACAAAGAATAAAAATAATAGAGGTAAGAAATATCATTACTAACAATGGTAAAGCAACAATTAAAAGTATCATCACTATTGAAGATTAAAGGAAGAGCACTTTATATCATTCAAGTTGATAGAGTTGCATAAAAGGTAAAAAAATCAAAATAGGATCAACCACTGACATGTTGATAATGAAATTTTTATCTATTCACTTAAACAATAGTAAGCAAGTCAATTTGTTTCATTCCTTGTCCACCATAAGCACAGAAGCATGAGGAGGCATAGATCAAAGATAGATATGTATGCACAGGTATTAAAAAAAGTTTTCTTATTGACATCGTACTAGTTTCTCTTATAACCATAGCAGGGAGAATGGAAGAGATGCATAGATCAATGGTGGATGTTTGATAAGAATATGATGTATGTATGAAAAGGATCTAATAATATTTAAATTTGAGGCATTGTTTTCATTTTGAAGATACTTTTGAATGAATGAAATTGAACATTTTACAGTGGTCCCAAAACACAAGGATATCCAAATTGTCCAATTTTCTCATTTATTGAATTCATCGTTCAATCCAATCACTTGATCACCGAAAAAAGTGTGTGAATTTTTTAATGAATCTCCATCATATACATCATTTTCCAAGATGTGTGCATTAGACAGTAACCATTCTTCTTCTTTGAGGCATCATTGACTTGAAAGTCAAGGAAAACACATGATGATTATATCCAACCTAAAAGACCTTTGTTTATTGAGAGGGATGGACAAGGAGTATTTTTTCCAGGCATTGCTCTTCAAATGTGAAATGGATAGAAAAAATATGCTCACACATGAAGCACATAGTGACTTAGAAAGAGACACAATAGAAAACATAGTTTATTTCAATTCTTCCATTGCTAGCTTGTTTACAAAAAAATAATGAAAATGAATGGGTTTTTGCAACAATGCCTTTACTCATACAAAAAAAAATGCCTAATTGGCTAGCTTTTTTAAGAAAATAAAACATAATAGAAATTTCACCTAATGGAATGTGATTTACTTGGCTCGAGTATAGGGTGAATGTTAGTAAATATGCATATTTAATCAACTCTATTTTTCTCTTGGCAAGGGCAAAAGGAAATTGGAAAAAAGAATCGCTCTAGCTCCTCTTCTGTGAGGCCTCACCCTAACCCGACATATCATGGATATTTTATTTACATTTTGACATTCAAGACTTAGATGGACAGTGGATTTTCTTATCTATTGATTTTGATGCTTTATTAGTGTTTCACATTGTTATATGGACTAAGAAACTATTATTGTGTAAGAAATATTCAAACATATATGGATGCAATTTTATGACATGATATTATTAGATTTTGATGCAATGCAAAATGTTAATTTATTTCTAATGATTTCTAATTTAAGGATGAATGTTAATTTGATTGTGATGCTTAGGACATGCAAATTGTTATATCTTAACATTTTGAGTGGAATAATTGAATATTAGGGAAGGATATTTAATTTGAATTATGTTAGTATGGATATTATTATTATATGCACTTATGTTGTATATGCTTATTTGACTCCTTGGACTATTGATGCTCAAGTTTGATGTGCAAGAAGAGGAACCATGGAAATTTAATGGGGAAACAAGGTATAGACACATGTTTAAATGACTTTGCCAAGGTGAATCTTTGTAAGATTCATAAACCCCGTCATGATGTGTTTATTTTGTAAATGTGTGATGTATGTGTGTAGTATGTATTCCACGTAGTGTCATGTGTGATGTATAGTGTATTTTGTATGTGTGTCACTTGACACTTGTACTCATTATGTGAAACAACATGTTTTCTTTGATGATGGATCATGAGGCCACCTTATTTTGAGTTAAATTCCTTAATTGAGAAATCTAATTATTGCCCTAAAATTAGTAAAATTTGAAAATTGATTTACCTAGCATTGGGAGGGCCATAAAGTAACTCTAGGGTGAATTTGTGACAAAAATAAACCCTACCATGTTAATACTATAAGTTAGGAAGCTAATAATGACCTCTAGGATGTCTAGTAGACCTAGGAGAACCCAACAAAATGACATTTTTTTATTGAATCCGAAAATGAGAAGGATATATAGAGGCATGGCTAAATTGGAAACTCACTTGGCCACTCTCTATCTTTAGAGACAACTAGGGTTTGAAGGAAGAGGAAGGAGCTCTACTACAACTTTTCATTTCCTTTTCTTGGAGTGAGGTTGGTACCTTTGATCTGTGGTGTTCCTCATTTTACATGTTGAATAGGTGTGGTATTCTTCAATGTTTCATGATGCATTTTTTTTGGTCTATTGTAGTTGTGTTTTTGGGAAAAGATCTTGTTTGAATGTTACATGTGAAAAGTCTTGTGTGAATTCCTCCTTGAATCTTGCTTGTTTTCGTGTTATGTGTTTTGTGAAATGGGTGTGAAGCATCACTCATCCTTGGGAGGGAAGAGATGCTTGAGTGAAGGGGTTAGTTGGGCTCACACATGTAGTTGAGAAATACTCCCATTTGTGGAGATGATTGTATATGTTCAATGGAATGTGTTTATCTTGCTTGCTTGCATTTTGGGAGGCATAAGGAGGTGTGTGGAAAGGAAGATATTGTATGCCTTGAAAGGGCATGTTGAGAATGAGAAGATGTCTATATTTTGAATCATAGATTTGGAAATTCTCCTCATGGTGAGAGCCCAACTTCACCCTATACTTGATTCATTTGTTGAATCGTTGTGCAAAGCGTTGGGATGGGATGTGTTGTAATTGTATTGTGTTAAATCTTGTCATATTGTTGTGAATATGCATGGCATGTGAAGGTTTAGTATGCAACTATTTATGCCTTGTTTCCCCAAGCTTGATGGGTGGCCTCCTTGAGGCCTAGGTTGGGAGGTGAGCCTCCATGGTTCCCTATTTGTCTCTCTTGTGCAAGTATTTGTTGAAGAGCTTGGCAGCTTGATGTTATGTAGATTATTTGTTGCATAGGAGAAGACTCATTGTTATTGTGTTGGAAATAGAGAGATAAACTCCACCTATTGTGTGAAGAAATTTGTATTATAAGAGTGTAGTGATTGTTTTCAATTCATAAGTCATGTGAAGAAATTTGTGTTGTAAGAGTGTAGTGGTTGTTTCCAATTCATATGTCCATAGAAAAAGAGAGATTTGAGTAATGTATGTTATCAAATGATCCTTCCTTTGTGTATTCGATATGATGATTTTCTCATTCCATTACTCTTTTGATATTGATACCTTTGGCAATACTTGAATTAGAATGTGATGAAGAAAGGAGGTTGTAATATGATCTTTCTTAGAGGGATGAATAGACATTAGCATTTTGGTATACTTACCTCCTAAATTTCCATAATGATAATTAGTTGCATTGGAGTTTTGGTAATGTTCTTTGATCTTGTGGTAAAATATTTAATTGATTTAATTTTGGAATGTAGATGGTTTGGATTTAAATTGAATGTCAATAATGTATTTTAAAACATGATGTTCCTGAAAAGTTAGAATCAATGGAATTCATCCAAGGCCCATGTTAATATATCTTGTAAGTAGATTTGTTGAAATATGCTAGTTGTTTATAATAGTTTCTTGTTTCATTGAAAAATTATAAAGCAAAATGGGATGTTGGAACAATTACAACTCAGTCTAAAACAATTTGAGGGATTTCATGAATGAATCTAGGCATGAAGTTAAACTCAAATAAAGGCCTTAAGAAGCATAAAACTCTCTAGAAAATGTATGGACAACAACAACAACAAAAATTCCCAAGTTATAGACATTAAAATAATAATAATAAAAAACAACAATTACCACATGATAACAATATGTCTCCAGGTCATTTAAGGGTTGTCAGATTTATAGTTTTAAAAGAAAGGAATTCAATAAAAACTAGGATGGGATGGGTCACATCCCCACACAACCCTCTCTGTCAAATTGTAAAAGGGAACATAAAATTGTTTAAATTCAAATATGTTAATCATCCCTAAGTCTTAGAAAGGACTCCTCCTTCTACTAGCTGCCTTACATCAGGAAAATCCCATTAAATGTGGTGGAGGGGGCTGTCATGTCAACCATCCTCCCTCCTCTCTTATACCACCTTACCATTGCAAAAAAGTGCAGGCAACAAGAAAGAGGATAGACGGCCATGTGAGAGGGTAGGTGGGAGTCAAAATAACCAAAGAAATCATAGCACACTTCCCATCATTGCATTGGCATGGCCCCTTTTCCCTTCTAGGCACCTAGTCCTAAGCATGGGGAGCAATGATTACTAAAATCTTCCTCCCATTCATGCCTAAGTAGAAGAGGTATGCATGTGAAGCAAGTAGCTTAGCACATAAATTTTTGAATGTATAAATATTAGCTATTGCTATGGGGAAAATATGGTAGGTTAGTAGATAAAGGTATATATTTAGGTTCTAGATTATTTTGATGTATGTTTCATTGGTTGTTTGGAGATGATAACGTATTTTGTAGTTTTAAATTTAGTTGAATCTAATATGTATATAGAAGGTTTAGATTAAATTGTTAAAATTTGGCTTGATTTATTTTATCTTAAATTTGAATTTAAGGTTTGTATAATTAATATTATGGTTTAATTAATGGTATCTTGATTAAAAGAAAATAGGGAGAATATATATGTTTTAGTTTGAGACATTTCTTTTAGTTACTTTTTAGATTGTAGATATTTGGGAGACATATTAGATATAAATGAATATTTATCTTTTATATTATAGTGAATAATAATAATAATAATAATTTGATTTGTTTATTACTTGCACAAAAATCTCAAATGTAGTAAATTTAATTTAAATATTAAGAATGATATTGTTAGCAATTGAAATAAAATATGTGTAATAAATATAGACGTTTAAATATAATATTTATGATAATAAATAAATAATAATAATAATTAAATAATAATAATATTAATATCAATTTAAAGATCCACCTAACATCAATGGAAGCAAATGATTAAATGATATAACATCTTCTCGATTGAACTCTTGAGGTCCTCTACCACTATAATGTCACAATTAAGTAATACTTGGCCATCAAAATGTTTTGTATCAGATGTAGAAGATTAAGTGCTCACAACCATTGCACCCTTCTTAGTTTACTTTTAGTTTTTAGTAAATAGATAACCACCACAGGAGGAACTTGAAATCCAGTTCCAAGTAGGCAACGTTGTACCCCCATAACATTCCTCATTCCCTCATGATTCAAGGATTGATTGAGACCCTACCTTCATTCTCTTCATTCAAAAAATAAAAATAAAAATTAGACGTGTTTGGCCATGTAAATTTATGGGCATGACATCTTTGTGTGCGCAGCCAGGTTTGGGAAAATGACAAATAGCCACTCTTTTTCTTTTATAATCATGTAGGTACCAAAATAAAAATTTCCCCATTGGTATTGTGATGGAATTGTGGACACTTGAAATTTTGTTTTTGAAAATCACACACAAATTACACTCCCATTGCAAATTATCATCGCAATTTGACCCCAAATGTTATAGTAATTTGCCAAATGATATTACTAATTGATCCATACTAAAGAAAAGTACAATTTATAGATAGTGTTCATTAATGAGAGTAAGTTTTATATAAAGAAAGGAGATTCATTGATAAAATTAAAAAAAAGTTTCAAATGTACAAGCTCAATAACAAACTAGAAGAAACAACTTTTTGGAACATTTGCACTATTATTATTTTACACCAATTGTTATTTTTATGAGCCCAAAATAGAACCAATTTCATTATGAAGCTCTACACTTCTCAACTTTGCATTCTATCACATTTTATTTACTTTACATAATTACATATTATAATTGAATCTTATAATAATATCAATTGAGAGGAATTAAAACACAACTAAATGATCCAAAGTAATTAAATAGATTATATTTAAATGGATAGTAATAAAAAATTATGTAGAACCTATGTATTATTTTCTCAAGTAGAATGTGTATCTAAGAGAGCTAAGACTACACTTATTATTGATATAATAGATAGCCATTTACCTCAGCTCACTTTTTCTTGAATTTTCAATATTCAAAATTTTCAAGATAAAAGTAAAAATGTGTCTTCAATTACTAGAAACTTTCATATTCATATTCAATAAAAAATATTAGAGATTAATAGTATTCTAACATTCAATACACTAAATCAATATTTGATAAGTCTTACATATAACAAGTAAAATCAATATTCCCTTCTGAAAAGGCAAGATTTGTAACTTTTCCTGGATGTTAATGGTGGCCTATTCATGAGATAACTTGGCTCCTCCAGACTAGTTAGTCTACCCTAACATCTGGCTATTTATGTTAAATGGAGAAAGCCTCGATGCTAGGTATACCTCTGGAGGTGGGAGGTTGAGCTCTTTTACTTCATTAGATCTACCAATAGATCTAGCATTTTTGTAGCACTCTAAGCCCATCATCGTGGGGAGTGTATCAGGCATAACTGACCCTAAAATGCATTGAAAAGGTGTGCTAATGGTTCAAATGGACTCTGGCCCCACACCTAATGTTACCCATATGTTCATGTATGGGGACTCTAGTTTGGAGATTTCCTTTCCAAAAGTGGTTGTAGAAAATGTTTCCAAAGGCTTCTCTCTAAGCTTTGTTGGAAGATTCTTATCCTTTAGACCTTCCATAGAGATGGGTAGAAAATGGATCTCTAACAGGTGGAAGTCAAAAGGGGTTATGGTCATGGTAGGAGAAACTTTCCTATTTAAATTTACAAATGAAGGAGATTATAATAAAATGTTGGTGGGTTCTTGGAGATTGGGGAAACACAATTTGGTTGTGGTTAAATAGAAACCTAATAGAGAATGGTCCTAGTTTGGGTTCGCCTTCTAGGCCTACCACTAGAATTCTAGAAAAGTAAAATTATTCAATGGGTAAGCAACTCCTTCAGTTACTTTATTAAGGTGGATGTTGTTACCCAAAAAAGTCTTGCTTAGGGTTTTCCAAACTTTGTGTGAATGTGGTTATCAATAATACCCTCCCAAGTTATATTTTCTTGAACTCAAAGTGGGGAAGTTGGAGGAAAGCTATTAGTTATGAGAATGCTAACTTATACTTCCAAAATGTAGACAATACAACAATGTAGTTTTTGAATGCAAAGGAGCCCCAACAAAAAGGATGGTAGCAAAGAGAAATAAATCATAAAAGAGGTGGCTACCCTAGCAGGGGGTCAAGGGGAATCCTTGGAGATGAACTAGGATTAGTCCCTATGGAAGGGGGATAAGGTGGGGTAGGTCATCCAAGTGGGGGACAATGATCAAATAAATAATGCTATCTCCAAAGTAGTTAACAAGGAAACATGCAACCTCTTGGAGGGAAGAGAAGTTTAGATGGAGGCTATGGAGGAAAGGATGACCTAGGCTTATTACCTTTAGGAAGAAAGAGGATTTTAGATGGAGACTAGTGAGGAAAGGGTGACATAGGATATTGAGGTATGGGTACCTTAGACTATTGAGGAAAAGATGAGACAGGCTCAACTATAGGAGGTGCAGGTGGGGATGGGTGACAAATATGGGTTGAGATGCTCCTCGCCACATGAAACTCTTACTATAAATCTTCCTTGTATAGAGATTCAACTTTCTTCTCCATCCTTAATTTTAGATACCCCTTTGGGGATGGATGAGGGGTGGCAAGAACCCTAATGAAAGGGGTGTGGTGAACCTAACGCTGATGTGGGCTCAGGGACAAGAACTAGAAGGCCTCCAACAAGGGTTGTAAGAGACAAAGTGACCTCATGGGACATTGCTAAGGAGTCACAAAGGACCTTGGATGATACCCTAAGAGGTAAGAAATGAAATTAATTTCATAGGATATTAGGGACTTCAAAAATCTGAGGAAACAATTTGTTTTGAGATCTATGATCAAAGATCAGAAGGGAGAAAAATTTCTCATTCAAGAAGTTAAGACGAGTAAACAAAATTGTGAAAAAAATGGCCAACTATTTATGAAAAGAAGGAAAATATGTCTATAGTGAAGTCATTCTTGCATCAAGGGGGATCACTACTACATAAAACCCTAATAATATCAACGGTGTGGAGCTTCACTTCCACCCCTAACTTATTATGGTTTCTTTCAATGATGAGGTGAATAACCAAGTGTTACTAAACTTCTATCCTCTGAACATGAGGGAAGGGCACCTCCACCTCTAGGAAGAAGCCTCTATATGCATGAAGAACTAGAAGGATGCCCATTTCATTTGTGCTAGGGATTTTAATACCCCCTTATACCCCTCAAAAAAGAAGGGTGGATTGGATGATGGTTTAGAGAGAATGCATGATTTCGATGGTTTCCTAAGTGGAAATGACCTCATGGATGTTGAGCTACAAAGATTCCAATTCACCTGGTCTATAACAAGATGGAAAAAAGCCTTATCTAGGTAAGACTTCATAGAATGTTCATTTTGGAAGGATGGTATATCTTACCCAATACTTCCCTCTAGGGATTGTCAAGATCTATCTCAGACCACTCTATGATTCTATTTACCTGGTCTACCAAAAATCACCATAAGAAGAAACCCTTCCACTATGAAATAATATGGCATTCACACCATTAGTTTAGAGAATAGATTAATTATTGATGGAACACAAAAATAAAAGGGACAACCATGTTTCATATAGTGAGGAAGCTAGGAATAATAAGAAGGGAGGTTATCAAGTGGAGTAAAAACTACTTTGGAGATATCTTCAAAAAGAAAAAAGAGATTAAAAGTAAGTTGGATGAATTAAAAGGGAGGATGTTGGAAGGATACCTCTCAATTGCTACCCACAAGGAGGAACAAGGATGGATGAGGAAATGGAACCAAGTGATTGGAAGAGAAGAAGTCTTTTGGAAACAAAGATCCAAGTTTTGATGGCTCTTGGAAGGAGATAGGAATACAAATTTTTTTCATTCGTCGACTTCTAAGCATAAGAAAAGAAACATTATTAGGAAGTTGATCAACAATGACAATGAAGAACTTACTAATGAGGAGGAACTAGGGAGGTGGACTACTAGTTATTTTCATGACATATACAATCCCCAGATAACACATGCTAGTTCTTAGACTAAGACAAACTTCCTAGAAGTCTTACACCTTGTTCTTGATGATAGAACTAACAGGGACTTAATAAGGAAGGTGATCGAGGATGACTTCAAGAAGGAAATATTTTCCATGGGAAGCTTCAAAGCCCTTGGATTGGATGGTTTTCCCCTAGCATTCTTCCATGAATTCTGGGAGATTGTCAAGTATGATCTTGTACATGCAGTGAGGGATTTCATCAAAACTAGTAAGATCCTTAGAGAGCTAAAAAAGACTTTTATAATCTTGATTCCTAAAACTAACAAGCCCACCTAGATGGAAGACTTTAGATTGATAAGCCTCTATTACACTATTTACAAGATATTCTTTAGGGTGATTGTCATTAGAATAAAATTGATTCTGAATACTACTATTAGCTTGACTTGGAATGGATTTGTTCCTAGGAGGAATATCTTGGATGTTGTGATCACTTTCCATGAGGTCTTGCACTCCATGAAAAGAAGAGGTAACCCTTCTATGGCACTAAATCTTGATAGTTTCAAGGCCTATGATAAGGCAAGGAAGGAATTTATTTTTCAAATTTTTAGGAAATTCAAATTAGGGGAGCATTTTATCACTTTGATTGGAGAAATGACAAACATAATCCACTTCTGTATTCTTGTTAATGGTTCTCTAGGGCCTTTTTTCCTAGCAGAGTAGGAGATTAGATAGGGAGACCCATTATCACCTTACCTCTTTATAATGGTTATTAAGCTTCTTGGTAGGAACCTACTAGCCTTGGCGTCTTGGCATGAAATCATAGGGATTAAATGTACTTTGACCCTCCCTTACGAGGTTCTTTAGTAGTTTTTTGATGTCACCTTTCTCTATGGAATGTCTTCCATAAGGGAGGCAAAGGCCTAGAAAAAGACTCTGAATGGGTATGCATAAGTATTGGGGCAACATATCAATTATAATAAAAGTAAGTTATAGTTCTACAATATTGAGATGACTCTTTAGCAAATAATTATAAGGGGGTTGTAATGTAGGGCTTCCAACCTTCCATCTACTTATTTGGGTCTTCCCCTTATGGTCAAGGAAGTGACCTCCCAATTTTGGAATATGGTGGTGGAGAGGATGCAGAGTAAGATATCAAGTTGGAAGGGGAAGATCCTAAGTAATGCTAGTGAACTTCAACTACTTTCAGCTTCCTTACAAGGAATTCCTATCTTTTTTTTTTTATCTATATTTAAGATATCTAGCAAGTCTAGAGATATTATTGAGAAAATATAGTGGAATTTCTTATGGATGGGATCAAAGGAAAAGAAAAAGCTAAGCCTAGTTAGTTGGGATAAGGTCTATAAAGAGAAATCTCAAGGAGGTGTGAATGTAAGAAAAAATGAAGATTTTAATAAAGTCCTCATGATGAAGGTTAAAGTCTAGCTCAAAACTCTACCCCTTGGTGTCATATTATGAGTGCTAAGTACTTGAAATCTCTTCCTTTTAACCAAGATATCTATGGAAATGGTCTATCAATGGGGTCAAGGATATGAAACAATATCATCAGTGTCAAGCCAATATAACACCTTTTTAGTTGTAGGATTGGACATCCTTTACTACCAAAGTACTATGTTGATCTCCATTAAATATCAATCCGAGAGCGTGAACTTGAGATGATGTCTACAAAGTATATGCTCTAGTTTCCACTAAAAGTCACTACTACCTTGAATGCAATAACCATTAAGGAAATCTAGTTTATCCAAAGGAAAGAAAACTATCAAATTCTTGGAAGGAAATTCTAATTACTTAACCATACATATATGCACCTACTACTGCAGGAAAAGTGACTGGTTCTATTTCTAGTGGCTATAGGAACAATAGTTCTAAACTTAACTTAGAAAATTGAATCTAACTCCTAATTATTAAAGTAAACTCCACCTTCTGCGTAGGCCCCAATAGAAGAATGAAGGAAAAGATAAACTCAGATGAAAGTGTAGAAACCCAGAAAAGTCATGTATTTGTTCAAATATGCAGTATTACAATAGCTTGGAAAAACAAGATGTCTATCAACTCTATCAATTTGCTTACTACTCAACCCCATATATATAGATAAGGTCTTATTTAAAAAGGAAGGAAATAACAAACTCCAACAATTATGAATTCCTCAAGAGGAATAGTCAGTTACAATTCAAGGCTTATGCAATCATGCAATCATAAAGACATTAGTTATCTCCTTAAATTCCCATAAACATAGAGCATAGCGGATGCTAGATCTACTCTTTTATCTAACTTAAACAACTTCTAGGAATCTAGGTATCAATTCTTTGCATGCTCAACCAATCACTTTGATGCTTTCTTTCCAACTTAGATGCTTTATCAGGTCCTACTTATTATTTATTAAAATAGGTTCCTTCTGACTGTGCCACAAAGTTTCTAGCTACAATGGTGCCATAACATTTCTCTTTTAATACCAATGATTCCTCAGTGCTAATCCTTTATAGTTGTTTTTTATCAATTCCAACTCAACTTGTATTCATGTGATCAACATTTAATGCACACAAAACTTCCTACAAAGATTTTTTATATTTATTAATTTATTAAAAAAAAACATTAATTATTCAACTAATAGTTTTTGCAATCTCTTTGGCTGCAGGAAGACCTACCCATGTCAAACATTCATGAGGAAATATTTTTACCACAAAATGAACCATTTTTAGATATAATTTCAATTATAATTCTTATGCCATATGTCCATACCTTATACATCAAAAGTTCAAAATATTATACTTAAAAGATGATAAAGTTTAGTATGTTATAGACAAATGTTCACAAAAAGGGCCAAAAAGACATCTCTTTCTTGATGCCATATTTTCCCCCCCCCAACTATCCTAATGCTAGTCACTTCAACATCTATAGATTTTTGATCCTTATCCATAGCC
Source organism: Cupressus sempervirens (assembly GCA_028749045.1). Classification (NCBI taxonomy): domain Eukaryota; kingdom Viridiplantae; phylum Streptophyta; class Pinopsida; order Cupressales; family Cupressaceae; genus Cupressus; species Cupressus sempervirens. The sequence continues at coordinate 215,083,648 of CM053789.1, forward strand.
TAAGATCATTAGTGATCTTCTCACTTGATGAATGAGCTCTATAATTAAAGTATCCATGATTCTATTTTAACCTTTCCCATTTTTACTCTTCAATGCCCATGTTATATTCATCAAATGAATCATATTTTCCAAGCATAGAATGCAAGAGTATTGGTGGTTGGAAATAAAAAAGAACCTAATAACTTTTATGATTGTTGCCTAGCATCATATACCTAGGCATCTTGCTGATAGCCAACTCCAAATTTTGAGGAGAGTGCAATTCCCTTGTTCTCAGATCTTTGGATAATCAGATCCATCTTTGAGTAGAGGCTTGTATGGAATCATGAACAATTATAGAGCAATGCTTCTCTGAATCTAGAAAAGGTTATTCTCAGACAGGGTGAATTTTAGTAGCAGCACTTTTATTGTTGTTAATAGACAGCCAATCAAAGAATACCCTATGAGTGTTTTTCACCTTAGGCTAAATGTATAATGGTTCAAACATTTCTTTTTCCCTACAAGGAATAACCTAATTTTCTCGACTAATCTCATTTTGCATCCATGACATAATTTCTCTAAATTATACATCTCCAACATATAACAATGAATTCCAATCTCTATCATCTGGAACCACAAGGTTATGAACATATAACTCACAGAGGAGATTCTGCAAAGCCATTGAGACTGATTTGAATGCTATGTAAAATTCCTAGGAAGTGTGCAAAGAAGAGTTCAATCTCTAAGTAATTTGAGACAATTGAAAATTAATCATTTGTTCTTTTAGGAACAATGTATAAACTGGAGATGGTGACCTACAATTTATAAGCTCTAGAATGAGCTCTGTTACCTTCATGCCACATTGCTATAGGACCATATTTTCATTATCTTTTTCTTCAATTTGTTGTGCTTTCTCCATGATAGTTCTGAGCAATTGTTTCCTTTCTAGGTCCCGATTTTCTTTTTCCCATTGAAATTGTTGGTACAAACTAAAGATGGCTACTAATAGAGTAGAAATTTTTGGTGGTGTATGATGATGGACAATAGGGCTATTATCTTCAAGGTGGTGATTAGGATCATGATGAGTAGAAGGGTTAACACTTGGACCATCCTCAAAATGGTGATATTCAACAAAGCTATCATTTTGATAGGCAATAGTGTTGTCATCTTCAGGAGGATGATGAGCAACAGGACTATCAACCTTTTCTGAAGGCACAATAGCTGTAGGATAGGGCACAATAGCAATTTTAACTTGAAATGTTTCAACAATTTCTTGAACCATTTCTTGTACAACAGATGGATATTCCTCTGGTGATAAGTTATCAGTTTCTTTCACTGGTCATTCAAACCTAGACACTATTTTCTCTGAGGACTCTATGTCACTATCAATGTTAATAGGGCTATTTAGTTTTGCAGGAATTTCCTCAAGATCACTTTCATGTTTATGAGTATGGGTTGTAGGCTTTGAGGACTACACAGGTGTATGTACTAGAGCTTCTAAATCAACTGGTGGAATGGAAGGTTCAGTCTTCAAGTCCACCCTAGAAAATCTAGTAACTCATCATGGGGTAGAAATTGTTTGCTTACCCTTATCAATAGATTTCCCTTTATTAAGGTTGGGTGCAACTTCTTGTGATACTAGAGATACTTCTTTTGAACCTTCCTCTGTAGTAGCTGTGTGTGATTTCCTCTTTTTAGAGGTTGAGACTTCTATGAGAAATTTTTTCCTTTTTGCAATTTTGGTTATAGACGCAAAATTTGAAGCTTCTTGAGCTATTTTATATACCACTTTCCTGATTCCTACAATAGTTTTCTCTCTTTTCCCCATTCCTTGCCCTTTAGGTCCACCCCTTTGGGGTCCCACTGGCTTGAGTTTTACAAAATCCTCCCATGTCCCCAAGTGTTGCCTACTCAATTCCCTTTCAACTATGGCCCTAATTAAGCAATGGTGGGATACTGACTAGGTTTTTCCTTCTTGTACTTAGGTAGCTTTCCTTTTGATAATATTATAATGGAAACTTGGGAGATTTACAGGACAATCACCATACTGTAAACCACCCAAAATTTTTAAATGAACAACATTCAAATAGGAATACCTCCCCTCATAAGTAAAATACCTTATGATAAATTCAGTAGGGTGGATAAATGGAAGGGGTAGAGATAATTGTAATGTACCTAGTTTTTTGTTTTCTTCCAGTTGAGGATCTTTATGCATTGAAAATAATTCTTTTTTTGCTCATGCATCCATGTCCTTTGTCCATCATTCTCCATTTGTAGGAAAACTAGGAACTTCTGTGACCACCTCCTCTGTAAACTCTATCTGGATACCTTTAATAGTTGCATATCCATCCCTTAGTGTGTTATGAAATTTGAGTGCAATTTCCTGATCAAACTGCTTCAAACTGAGATAGTAATCCAACCAACCTCATTGTTGAAACAAGTTGCATGTTGCAAGTTTTGCCAGCAAGAGTCTATGATCTACTAGTTCATGCCACTGAGGTTCTCCACCCATGTTTTCTTTTTAAAAAAATGCTATAACAGGAAAATTCATTGTAAGTGATTGAGAGTGTGGGTGGAGATGGCTACAAGGGTTTTAACAATGGCATTTGGAAAATGAAACAAAATCTTTTAAAATACTTCAACGCTTTCCAAACATCACATCCTTCAGTACTTCACACATCCTTCAGTACTTCATGATGGCATTTTAATCACCAAAACATAATGAGGATAAAGATCATGCCCAAAACATACGCCATATTAATGAGGGGTTATGTGCTTGTGAAATCATAATTTAATGGTTGGATTTTTTAATTATTTCACACACACTTCAGAATTATAAAGGGGTGCTAGCTCATTACTGAGATGACCCTACCCCATATATCCTTCATGCCAATTTAATATTTACCTTGATTTTCATTTATGATTTTGATTTTCCTTCCCCCCAACCTATCAAAGACTGGGTCCCACTAGACCTTAAAGATTACAAATTCTAAAAATTGAAATAACATGCTTTTCTAAATAAATAATAAATTAAATAAATGTAGAGGGGTCAAGTGTAACTAATCTAAGGTGTGATAGGAAGGGTGCTCCAAGTAGTATCGTATGATAGAGAGAAGATGGGATAGAGTGATGATGGAAAGACACGAAGATGAGATGGAATGAGGTGGAAAAGAAATAAATTTCACATAAATAAATAAAAAATTATTATGAGGGCCTTGAAATAAATTCAAGGGGCTGTAGGAATCTAAGTGGAAGACTTAGATCGAGCGGCTATAGGAAGAGATGCTTCTGTTGTGTTGAACTATTGAAGAAATTCCTCTGGGGATGTTGGTTTATGATATAACTTTAGGTGATGTCCATTAACTAGGAGTTTGAATTTGACTAGATCAATTGTTGATAGTTGAACTACTCCATTGTTAAAAATTGCAATGATTTCATATGGACCAAGCCACCAAGTCTAAAATTTTCCGTAGTGATGCTGATATTGTGAGTCATATAGGAGTGCCCAATCACTAACAGAGAATTCTCTATCTTTAATGAATCTATCATGCCATTGCTTCCTCTAACTCTGAATTAATTCTGTGTTATGAAGAGCTAACTTTCACCATTCATCCACCTCATTGAGATGCAAAATGAAATCCTACTAGGTTGTGCGAAGAGTAATATCAAGTTCCAAGGCTATCCCTAGAGTCTTGTGTTCAAATTCAATGGGCATGACAATTGTCTTCCCATATAGGAGCTCAAAAGGTGTAAAACTAGTAGTAGATTTTCATGCTGTTCTATATGACCATAAGGCTTTAGGAAGTCAAGCTACCCAATCTTTCCTATGTAAGGACACTATTTTAGTGAGTATATTTTCCATCTCTCTATTTATCACTTCAACCTATCCATTGGCCTGTGGATGATATGGAGAAGATTTTGCATGCCAAATTTTGTACTCCTCCATGAGTGCAGCTATTAGATTAGATGTAAACTAGGGCCCTTGATTTGATTGTAATTCTCTTGGAATATTGAATCTGGTAAAGATACATTTGTACAGAAAATTTGTGACATTATTATCACTAGGGTGGTTCATTGGCTTTGCTTCTGCCCATTTAGTAACATAATCGGTGCAAACTAGGATGTAACTCTTCCCTTCTGATGATGGTTCAATAGGACCAACAAAATCAATCCCTCATTTGTCAAATGGTACTACTACTATCTATGATTGTAGGGACATTTCATCTATTTTCATTAGTTGACCCATTCTCTAACATTTGTCACATTTTTTTTTATATTGAGTTGCATCCTTATGAAGTGTGGGCCAATAATAACCTGTATTTAAAATCTTCAATGCAGTCCTTTTGTTAGCAAAGTGGCCACCATAGGACTCATCATGAAATGCATGAAGAACATCATAAATTTCATCCTCTCTAAGAAACCTAATCTGGTCCAGTATAAAACATGAACCTTGAGATCCATGGAAAGTTAAAACTCTTTTCTGTCAACAACAATTTTTCCTTTGCAAAGAAATGTGGAGGTCTTTTACCAGTGGTTAGGTAGTTGGAAATGTCAGCATACCAAGGGTTTTGTGTTAAAAAAAGAATGAGATGTTTATTGGGAAAGCTATCTTCTATGGCTACATGATCATCAGGTGTTTGAAGACGAGATATGAAATCAGCTACAACATTTTCTTTACCTAGTTTATCAATAATAGTAATGTCAAATTCTTGCATTAGTAATAACCATGGAGCCAATTGTCCAAAGATTGCTAGTTTTTTCATTAGATATTTTATAGCAGAGTGATCTATATGGATAAATATTTGGTACCCTATAATATAATGTCTAAATTTATTTAGAGCATAAATTATAGCAAGGATTTCTTTCTCTGTTACAGTGTAGTTATACTCGACTCCTTGAAGATTTTTGCTGATATAGTAAATTGCATGTTCTATTGACTCCATCTTTTGGCCAAGTACTACTCCAATGGCATTATCTAAAGCATTGGTATGTATGTGAAAAGGTAACTCCCAATTTGGTCCTCAAAGAACTGGTGCTATTGAGAGGACTTTCTTAAGCTGTAGGAATGCCTTTGTACAATCAGAATCCCATACAAACTCTGTATCTTTTCGAAGAAATTTATATAGAGGTGCTACAATTTGAATGAAATTTTTGATAAAATGCTAATAGTACCCTACATGTCCTAGAAAACTCATGACTTCTTTCAATTTAGCTAGTACAAACAATGTGCGTATGATCTCTATCTTTGCTAGATCTACTTCAATTCCTTTGGGGGAAATAAAGTGTCTCAACACCATTCCTTACATCATTATGAAACACTTTTCATTGTTTAAAGACAAATTGTAGTCTTTGCAAAACCTTGTCCAATTTTTCTTTGGCTTCTTCAAAGGTCTGCCCATATGTGGTGAAGTCATCCATATATACTTCCAAACAATCTGCACATATGTCAGAAAAAATGCTAATAACAGCTCGTTGGAAAGTTGTAGGTGCATTGCACAAACCAAATGGTAGGACAGCATAAGCAAATGTTCCCCATGGACATTTGAATGTAGTCTTGTCCTAATCCTTTGGTGCTATCTGGATATGATTGTAGCCACTAAACCCATCCAAGAATGAAAAGTACTTCTTTCCTACAAGATTGTCAAGAACCTAATCGACAAAAGGAAATGGAAAATGATCCTTCTTGGTAGTTGAGTTAAGTTCTCTATAATCTATGCAAACTCACCATTTTTCCCCCTTCTTGGGAATAATAACCAATGGTGAACCCATTGACTATTTGAAATAGGATATATGAAGCAACATTGAGCAATTTTTGCAATTCATTTTTGACAATATCTCATAATGTTGGGTTTATCCTATGCTGAGGTTGTCTCACAAGTTTGCAATCAGGATTTATATAGACCCTATGAGTACAGAGTGTAGAGTCCAAACCTTTCATATCTATATACTCCCAAGCAAAAGCATCTTGGTTCTTTTGTAACAGCTATAGGACATTATGATGTTGTGCCTAAGATAGGGACTTTCTTAAGTTTAGTTCTCTTCCTGGAACAAGTGTTGTTTTAACTTCTTTTTCAGCCATTGAAATATGAGCAATTAGGTGTGAGTCTATTTCATGTGGCAAGAGTGAATGTAGAAGCTATGTAGACTCAGAATAATGAAGTTTAGATGGTAAAGGTAGAATTCTTTGTAAAACACAATCCTATTTAGAAGATGTCTCAGGTTGTGTTCCATACATTTTTAGTATGATAGAAGAAATGACATCATCCTCTTCTTTAATGCTTATAAATGAGTCCCTTGAGATCATCATAAATTGTTTAATAAAATCTATGTCCATATTAGAGTCACCCATATTTGGCCAGTCAACTTGGCCATCCTACAACAAAGGCTGAGTAGGAGACTATAGGGTTAAATTTTTACTGTTCATCCCATCTAAAATAGTCATTTTCCCTGATTGACATGCAATATAAGCATCTATTTTTGCTAACTATGGTCATTGTAGAATAATAGGATATCCCCCAATACTTTTTTTTGGAGAGAGTACTACAAAAAAAACTAGATAATCCCATGAATGTAATGTGATAGTGACATCTTCTAACATACCATCAGGAATGATGGTAGACCTATCTGCTAACTGCGAGATTGTTGGTATTTTTCTTAGACCAATGATGTTTAATTTGGACACTACTTCCTAGGTCATTACATTAATAGATTCTCCTAGCTCTATTAAGACATTTTGCACGTGTACTTCTTGAATGGCAACGCTTACTACCGAACTTCTAAGGTCTGCATACTTGGGCATCTTGAGGTTATCAAGCATAAGATCAAAAAGCTGGCCAAGGACATGGATAGTCTTTGGGTCTTTCCTTTTCCTTCCTAGATTTTTAATATAGGCTTCTTTGATGGCTTTTGAATATATGGGTACTTCCTTTATTGCATCGAGCAAGGGAATTTTTACTGTCATTTGCTTGAGTTGTTCAAGTAAATCTAGTGCAACTTAATTTTCATTTGGCAGAATTTGATCTATTAACCTACTAGGAAATGATGGTTTCTTGGTTTGCAGGAGAGATAGTGGTGGTAGGTTCTTGAACTAACTAAGCATTTGTATCATCTACTTCTGTTATAATAGGCTACTGAGGTGATGCAAGCATTGTTCCTGATCATAGATGAATATTATTCAAGGTGATGGAATAGCTTCATTGCTGGGCTAAAGGTTTTGCACTATTGGTATTAGGCACAGGTTGTGCAAGTAACTATGGCTAGTTTGGAGGGGTTGTATTGGCTATAGGAGGCATTAAGGCTTACTATTGAGGAGGTTGAGTCAAGGCTAGTTGATGTTGTTGTTGTTGCTAGTTCTAGGGTTGCGACCAACCTTGTTGAGGTTGCTACCACCCTTGGTTAGGCTGTTTCCACCCTTGGTTAGGTTTCTACCACCCTTGGATAGGTTGTTGCCAACCTTGGTTAGGTTGTTGCCAATTATTATAATCACCATGTTGTTGTTGCCATTGGCTATTACCACCATAATTATGGAGTGGGTCTTGAGGAATGCCTAATCTTGGAGCCCATGACCTTCATTGAGAAATATAGAGGACTTCTCCATCTTCATCAATTGCCTTGAATTCAATAGGCACATGATGTGATTCCAAGCTAGCAATAGGCTTGCATCGACAGTTGTGTTTCTTCTCTTTACACTGAGGGCAACATTCTGCTAACATAATATCATCATCCTCCTTCTTCCTTCATGCTTGCATGGTGTCTAGTTGTGTAGAGACATTATTAATGATGTCTTTCTTGAAATCTAACAAGAGGTTTGATAGTTCTATCTTAGATACTCTAGCACCAGGGGTTATTTGGAGTAGGTCCCTCAAGCCTTGTCCCTTTTTTATTGTTGCTCTGGAATAGTTCAAGAAAATGTTTCAGATTTCAACCCATGTCTTCTATGTAATGTCACCTCTAGCCATTAAGTCTAAGGCTTCCATACTCTTTTCATGCACTCCTTTCAAAAAGAGATGCTTTTGGGACTCCTCGTTTAGCTAATGTTGCATATTGCACTACAAGTTAAACATGAACTAGGCAACATAGTCCTCCAAAGTCTCATCCTCCTTTTGTGACATCTTAAAAATGTCATCTCCCTTTAAGTCATGGCCTCTACAATATTCATTATATTTTTTAAGGAATAGATTACTCATAGTTGGCCAATTTGTCATAGAATTGGCACCTAGACTCATGAACCATCTTAAGGCAACTTCTTTGAGAGTTAATGGAAACAATTTTAGTTTATGAGCATTGATGACGTAGTCATAACTTTGATGAAGAATGTCAAAGTCAAAGAGAAAGGTTTTTGGATCTTCAGTAATAAGGGCATACAACTTTGGTAGGGCAGTTGAGGGTATGTTCTTTAGATTTTGATTACCCTACTGAGTAGGAATTAGAAAGGGAAAGCTAGGCTGAGCAGCTACCATTCGTGGATGTCCTAGTGGTGACTGATAAATGACTAGAGCTAATGGATTATCTTGATATTCTGGCTTAGCAAAAAGATTATTCAAATGGAAGGATTCTTTAGAAGTGGTTGGTGATTGTACTTGATCCAGTACTTCTACAAATACATTCTCAAATAGCTCTTCTTCTTCTTCAAGTTCAAGATGAAAATGATCTTCCTGATTGAAGTTGGGAAGAAATCTTCCAAGGTGGTCTCTTCTCCTATGCATGCAAAATACTAAAAATGAAACTAAGTGACTCAATATTGAATACTAGACTAAAACCATCCTCAGCAATGGTGCCAAAAATGTCAAGCCAATATAACACCTTTTTAGTTGCAGGATTGGACATCCTTTACTACCAAAGAACTATGCTGATCTCCATTAAATATCAATCTGGGAGTGTGAACTTGAGATGATGCCTATAAAGTATATGCTCTAGTTTTTGCTAAAAGTCACTACTACCTTGAATGCAATAACCATTAAGGAAATCTAGTTTATTCAAAGGAAAGAAAACTATCAAATGCTTGGAAGGAAATTCTAATTACTTAACCATACATCTATGCACTTATTGTTGTAGGAATAGTGTCTAGTTCTATTTCCAATGGCTATAGGAACAACAGTTCTAAACTTAACTTAGAAAACTAAATCTAACTCCTAATTACTAAAATAAACTCCACCTTCCACATGGCCCCCCATAGAAGAATGAAATAAAAGATAAACTTAGACAAAATTGTAGAAACTTAGAAAAGTCATGTATTCATTCAAATATGTAGTATTACAATAGCTTGGAAAAACAAGATGTCTATCAACTCTATCAATCTACTTACTAATCAACCCCACAGATACAAACAAGGTCTTATTTAAAAAGGAAGGAAATAACAAACTCCTACAATTATGACTTCCTCATAAGGAATAGTTACTTATAGTTCAAGGCTTATGTAATCATGCAATCATAAAGACATTAGTTATCTCCTTAAATTCCCATAAACATAGAGCATAGTGAATGCTAGATCTACTCTTTTATCTGACTTAAACAACTTCTAGGAATCTAGATATCAGTTCCTTGCATGCTCAACTGATCACTTTGATGCTTGCTTTCCTACTCAGCTTGTTATTTATTAAAATAGGTCCCTTCTAACTTTGCCACCAAGTTTCTAGCTACAATGATGCCATAAAATTTCTCTTTTAATACCAACAATTCCTCAATGCTAATCTTTCACAGTTGTTTTTGATCAATTCCATATTAGCTTGTATTCTTGTGATCAAACTTGAATGCGCACAAAACTTCCTAAAAAAATTTATTTATATTTATTAATTTATAAAGAAAAAGCATTAATTATTCAACTAACAATTTTTGCAATCTCTTCTGCTGCAAGAAGATCTAACCATGTCAAACATTCATGAGGAAATATTTTTATCACAAAATGAACCCTTTTTAGATATAATTTTTATTATCATTCTTATGCCATATGTCCATACCTTATACATAAAAAGTTCAAAATATTATAGTTAAAAGATGATAAAGTTCAGTATGTTATAGACAAATGTTCACAAAAAGGGCCAAAAAGACATATATTTCTTCATGCCATCAATTAGGATAAGGGAACACTTGAGAGGGGGCATAAGATGGAGCATTGGTGATAAAAACTAGCCTTAATTCTATAGGGATGGATGGATTGTGTAAGTTCCCTTAGTTGAAATGAAGTTGATTGCATTAAAAGGGCAAGGTAGATTGAGATGGGGGAAATGGTGAAATACAATATCCATCACTACAAGTGGGAGACCTTTAACACTAGTAACTTTATTGGGATGGGTAAAGTCTTATCAAAAGAATTAAATTCTCTCCTCAAGGAGATTTGTATCCTCCCCTTCTTGGTGATGGATATAATAATATAGGACAAAAATCTGTGGGGAATTTAGTGTGAAATTGGCTTATCAATCCTTGGTTGGTGAGGAGGGAGCTTTGGAATGGAAGAATGTTTGGCATTCCCATTTTCTCCCTAAAATTAATTTCTTTTGGTGGTTGGTCATGCATAATAGCATTCTAACCATTAACAACCTTTAGAGGCATGGCTTTCAGATGTGTAATAGGTGTGTGATGTGATGCCAAGATGAAAAGTCCATCCCTCATCTTTTCATTCAATGTCCTTACTCTATTTAGGTTTAACAGATTATTTTTGGCCAACTTCAAATTTCATGGGTCTTTCATAATATTGTCTCCAAATTTATCCTTGGAATAGTAGAGCCCTGTACACCACTCCTTGATAAAAATGATATGGAAGGCCATTCCCCACTATAACATAATCAGAACATATGGAAAGAATAGAATAATCATATCTTTAGAGATACAAGTACCCCCTTAGGTGGTTACACAGAAATGTATGGGAGGAATAAGTGAGGAGGCCCTAAATTGGAGATGGAAAACTCCTCCTCCTCACCCCTCCACCCCTACACAAGTTGAGTGGTACTAGGAGAATGTTTGGAACATCAACCATGTTATTGAGAGAGTTGATAATTCTAAGATCAAGGAGAGGTTACAAACTTAATGGAAGTCACCCCCTTGAATAGGTTAAAATTGACTTTTGATGGGTCAAAGTGTAGAGAGGGAGCTACTATGGTAGGAATAATCTAGAATGCTCAAGGTGTTGGTATTAGGGGATACTCCAAAAAATGTGGCAATGGTTCAAGCAATCATGCAAAATTACTTGGGATCTTGTGGGGGGTGGAGTTAGCTAGTACTATGGGAATTCAAAATTTGATTATGGGGGGAGATTCTATGTTAGTCATTAAAGCTATCAAGGGGGAAATCAAGATGAGTTGGAATGCCACATTGATCATTAGGGATGCCCAATATATTTTGAGTAGTCTTATTGATATTAGGATACAACATGTTTAGAGGGAAGGAAACCATTTGGTAGACAACCAAACAAGATATAGATGCAAAGTCACCAATGCTCAAGTTTGATAGAATGAGAAAGATCTTCAAGTGTTGATCAAATCACTCATCCATAAATAGTTCTTTAAATGATTGAGTACAAATTGATGTATGATAGGGAGTGTCTTTTCACAATAGGCTTAGTGATGGAAATTTACATGGCCACTAACTATTTTTCCTATTTAGTAGGCCACATCATGATGGTGATACATTTAGAGCAATATTTTATCTACTATAGAGCTACCTCAGTGAAAAGGTGGCAATCATTACTTGTGATGAGAATTGGAAAGTTAATATTTAGTGCAATATTTGGGATGATATTTTACATCATCCAAGATGGATTTTTAAATCTTGAGACTGGGCTTCAAAAGGAAATCATATATAATGTGATTATAAATTTTTTTTTTTATTGTAAATTAATTGCTACAATTCATAAATGGCCTTTATTCACTTGGGGTTTCAAAATATGAAGCATCATAGCTTGCTACTCAGGATCTGGCTCTGGATTTTCTCAACACTTTTTTCAAACAAGTGAAGGCTATGACAACTAGACTTAAGGAAGGGGAAGAAGATCTAGTTGTGGACCTTGATGATGGCAAGGTCATGGAGGGAGCTAATTCAAGAATTGATCCATCTAAAATTGAGAGGGTTGTTAGGTAAGATAGAGTGACATTTTCTCATTTGAAGGAAGGAGTTTTCATCCTTTTCATGGAAAGCATCGAGGTCCATGATGAGATGGTCACTTGGTAGTTCATTATCCCCTAGAAAAAGTGTTGGGTTACAATTGATAGGATCTCCTTTGAGGTCATTTAAGAGCTAATAGCTAATGCAACTGGCCTACCAATATAAGAAAAATTCTAGTGGAAGCAACCTAGAGTGGTGGACAAGACAAACCTTAGGAACTTCTTTTTCTCTAAACAAGCCCTGTCCCCTTCCATGGTGGTTTTGCAAGGGAAAAGATTCTTGAAATGTGGGATATGGTTTTCTAAGTCATAATGCATTATGTTACTATGGAGGATAGGGTTAATGTCTATTATTACTATCATTTTCCTATTATGAATCACTTCTAGAACAAAGATTATATTTCCTTCCCTTTTCTCTTCTTACATTTTATTGAGGATTGTGTGTGGAATATTAGGAAGAAATGCAAGGAGGGGAAAACCTACTATGTTTACCATCAAGCTTTGATTTTTTGTCTTATTAAATTTTACAAAAGGCCTTGACCCTCAAATTTTGAGCCTTAGCCCATCACCCCTAAAAATTCCTACTAAAGTTTTTGCCCCCCTACTAAACACAAGCTTGAAGAGGACCTCATTGCCTTGGCTAAGAAGATTAATAAGGAAAAAATTAAAATCCTTAATGTTGAAAAAACTAGTACCACTTCTAGGAAGAGCATCAAATAGTCAAGTAAGAGGCTAAGAGAGAAAAATCCCTTGATTATGCCTAAGTTCGACAACCTAGGGAAAAATTATGGCCTTAGACCTAAATGCATGGCCACTAGACGTAATTGCAAAGAACAAGACAAGGAAGAAGTGGAGAGTGGAGATAAAAATGAGGATGTTATGGAGGAAGGTCGAAATGGTCCTTTTCCCTCTAAGGTTTTAGATACTTTCAAGACTAATACCATCACCCCAAATTTTGGGAAATCTAAGAATGTTGAGGAGCAAGGAACAGTCACTTTGCTAGTTAGGATGGGTAATCTAAATAGCCACACCCAGATGAAGATTACTAGGGGTGAAGGGGAGGATAATGGTAAGGCACAAGGGAGAGAGAACACTCAACAATAAGATGCCATGATGGAAATGGAGAAAAAAATGTAGAAAAATTTGAAGGTGAAGTTATAAAGGTCCATTGTTCATATGATCAAAAGGAACATGGACTTGGAGAATAAATTTGACAGGGTTACTAATTTCTTGGTGTGTCATGCACTCAATGAGCACTATGCTCTACCTCATGTTGACTAGCAAGGATGGTGCCACAAATGAAAAGGATGTGGAGATACTCATTCACTATATGGCTTCCTGGCCAATTACTAGTTTTTCTTGCTATTGGAGAACCCGAGGAACCAATGATCAGTCCTACCACTAGTGTTCTTTCTATTTTTTTTGTTTATGTTAGTTAGTTACTCTCTAAGCCTTTGGGCATTGTTAGGTTTTTTTATGCTAGACTAGTATTTGGTAAATTTGTATTTGATGGCCAAGTTTATGTATATTGTTAATACTTTTAATGTTTTTGGTAGTATTTACCTTACTGTTATGCTTATGGGGGGGTTTTTGAAATTTGGGTTGGGTAATTTTATGGTAATGTCTGCCAACTAATCTTCAAACAACTATTTTTCTCTATAATGGGTTAGCCCCCATTTTGGCTTCATCTTAATTTCAAAAATAATTAAAATAATTATTATTTTTTTTTTTCCTATTAACAACATTTTCACTTTAAATTAGAAAATGCACAAATTTTAAGTTCACTAGTCCATCAAATTAAATATCAATACTCTTTAATATTACCATTTAATAATAAATAAGAGCTTTTCATCTATCAATTGCTTTAGAATATAAGTGCCCTAGAATTTAGCCCTCTCCTCCAAATGGTTTTTATCAATAAAACTTTGTGTAGTAAAATCCTCCTATCCTCTCTTTTTAAGATTGATATTTTTAACAAAGCAATGCATGCTACGACAATCTACCACCTCTACTTCTTTTCTCATCAATAATTCTCCTCTAGATGCAAGTACATATAGTTTTATTGTTGCCATGTGTTATTACTTGGAAATCCTTCCTTATGCATGAGTTGGATAATCTTCCTATCCATGCACACCTTTTCAACATTTTTTGTTGGTCAAAGGTTATCATTTATTTTTGGTTTGAATCCTTGATGATATGCTTTGCCAATACTATCCCATCAAATGAAAGTATATGTTAGCTAAGTGACACCCACTAAATAAAAGGAAAGCATAGGCCAATAAGTGACACCCACAAGATAAATAAAAATTCCATCCCCATCATCAAAAAGATAAATAGGAATCAATTATTTGACATAAAATCAAGGATATGTTTCACAAGAAAATATCCTCAATTTATTCACAAATGAGCTAAGAACAAGTGTCCTCAACTTGATACCCTCCTCAATAATGAAAATATTCATGGATGCCTAAAATGTGGAAAATATTAAGATAATTGTTATATTATTTTTTGTGAGTAATCACATTTTTTTATTAAAAAAATGAACAGACATTTCTCAATCCTCTACTCTCTATTTTGAAAACTTCAATTGCTAAACTATGAAAGTATTCCAAAATATACATTATGGAAATTAAAAAGGTTGCTCTGGACCATTATGTACTAAAAAACTAATAGTAAGGTGTTGCACATGGTACCATACAATGATTTTTTTAAAGAAGATTTCCCTCCATTACGAAGAATATGTTATCTTTCAAGGAACCACAAGTTACATTAGAATGCACAACTTGTCTATGATCACAACTTGGGTTTCCCATATCAGCTCAGACCTTGTAAAACTAATAGATATAACAACCACATTTAGATAGAAAAAGAAAGGTATAATTTAGAATTATCAACTTTAAAAGTTCCCAATTTTGGAGCAAGTCCTATATTGGTCTTCTAGGTTTCAAAATCCATGATGATAGTCTCACCCAGGTAAAACTAAAATAATTCTCATTTCAAACTATAAGCAACAATAAAAACCATCAATATTTTACTATTGCATATAGCTCCTCAATACTATCATATTCTTAGTAATTGAGGATCACAAAATAGTTATTTATCAACTAGTTCACAATGAAGAACACCCATTGCTTTGGAAATGGAAAGTATTTATAGAGATTCCATTTGCATCCATCCCACACTACTTCCAAATAAGATAGCTAGTTTGATTAATGCATCTATTTTAGGGACTACCTATATTTTAGCAATATGGGAGGTGAAGAATCTCCAAGAATAGTTGCATTTAATTTAAGACAAGCAACCTGACATTGCCTTCCACAAATCCCACTACCATTAAATTTCTTTAGGATGATCTCTTTCTAGCCTAACATTGTAGCATGATATAGTTGTTGGGTATTTGAGTACACTATACATTTTCACCTCAAGTACAATAGTTGTCTCCCTAAAAACTATCCAATTTCCTATATTTGTAATAATAACTAATGAAAATATGTGACATAATTTACACTTTCCAATAGAACTATTGTGATAGGTCTATAATGGAAGTGATGAATTACATATGTTGTTAGGTTTTATGGTTCATCATATGCAAAGTGATTCTTAGCTAAATACTTTATGATTTGGCTCATTAGTATACAAATTAGATTAATATGCCTTTTATTTTTCAATTTATGTGTCTTATTATATTTACATGACAACTTATATATGTTGTGAAATGATCAATTTACTTGTGTGGAACTGAAATTTGTTAGTTTGTGGTGACTGATCAAGGAAGTACTATACATACTTCATAATTTTATTAGGATTTTGGGCTAATGTGTAATAATTAATTATAACCCTAAAGTAGTAAAAATACTTGTATAAAAAGATCTTAGGGTTAGGGATTGTTTCATAATGTGATGCAAAAATTGCTTCTTGTGGCGGTATTGAGTTGTAAGGGATTCCAAATTGTAATTAGGTTGTAATCACTAGATCCTAATAATATTAGACTTTTTGTTTGGTGGATGTAGTTCAGGGATTGGGTGAACCACATTAATTCTTGGTGTCTTGTGTTCTCTTCTATGTGATCTATTATTTTATGATATTGATTATATTTGCATGTAATTTTTATTTATGTCGATGGTTTATCCTAGCAAGTGGTATCAGAGTGAGGTTATTTTTATAGTTATCCTCTATAAGAAAGTCTCACGGTTGAGTGAGAGTGATGGAAGATGAGGGTAAGCTAAGGGTTGACAAGTTTAATGGGTAGAGCTTTCAGCTATGGAAGATGCAAATGGAGCACTATCTCTATTAGAAGGATTTATGGAAGCCATTGGAAGGAAAAACTAAGAACCAGGGAACTTTGACAAATGAGGACTAGGAGATTTTTGACAAAAAGGCACTTGGAAGCATTCAATTATGCCTAGCACTATTAGTAACATTACAAAAGTGAAGACAACAAAAGAGCTGATGGAAACCCTAGTGAAATTGTATGAAAATCCCTCCACTTTAAATAAGGTATTTCTCATGAAGCATTTATTTAATATAAAAATGGTAGAAGGTGGATCTATTGTAGATCATTTAAATGAGTTTAATACTATTACTATTTAGTTATCTTCTGTGAGTATTAATGTTGATGAAGAAATTAGGGCTCTCTTGATTTTTTGTTCTTTTCCTGAAAGCTTGAATGGATTGGTAATGGTTGTGAGTAATTCTATTTTTGGATCTAATACCCTAAAATATGATGATGCAATCAATATTATTTTGAGTGAGGAAACTTGTAAGAAAACCTTAGGTGGATCTACAACAGGAAGTGCTTTGAATGCATAAAGCAAGGGTAGAATGAATGAGAGAGGAAATAATTCCAAAAATTGTGGGAAATCAGGAAAGTCAAAGGGGAAAAGGTCTCAATCTAGAGGACCAAGAGATTGCTAGTACTGTGGTAAACTAGGGCATAAGAAGAAATATTGTTGAACTCAAAAGAACAATGAAGGAGATAAACCAGAAGGGAACAATGAGGCAAATGTGGTAAGTAAAAAATTTGAAGAGGATTCTTTGCTTTTGTCTTTAGAAAGTGTTGATGATTCATGGGCTTTAGATTTTAGTGCTTCATTTCATGCTACACCTTGATGAGAGCAATTTATGTCCCAAATTATGCAATATTTTACCTTTCATATAAACCTTCATGTTCATTTCAATATCTATTTTAATATTCCATTTTCTCCTTCTATGTTGCAAATTATCTAGTATTTATAAGTAATATTTAATACAGTTATTAGATAGAATATGTGAATAAACAGATGAAATTGTATTTATCTAACAAGTTGATAATATGTTCTTCCTATCACCTGCTATGCATCTTCTTGTAGATCTTTCATCAATATAAAACTCCATCAAATTTGAAATAAGATACATTTGTTGCACATATCATCCACCCTATGTAAATATGTGGAAAGGGCATTGAAGACTGGTCGAGGATGCATTTTCCAGCTGTATAGGTTTTAATGTACATATTAACTATAATATTTTTTGTAGACTTCATAAATATGACATGAATATGAAGGAGAGTTACGTGCCAAAGGATGGGAAAAAAGTTGGACCAAAGATTAACCATTCCTAAGTATTTTGGAGTAAATGGCTATTAGAAAATGAATAAAAAATATTGTAGTTCATGAATCACATGAACAACATTACTGTCAGCTAGATTTGCTCCATATTTATACTCTATTACAACAATAAAATTTTTAAAACCATAGCTCAAAATGGTGGATGGAAATGAGGCTTCAAATAATATCATCTGTTGTAGCTGCTACAAGTAATATTAATCCATTTTTCATGGTTCCATTTCTGCAAGCAAGATTTATGGTGAAGATAATGTTGTTTTGACAGCAATAAGCTACCTATTATTAGCATGCAACAAATTTTTGTTCTATTTCCAAGTATTACTTATTGTTTGTACTTTCAAAATGGCTCAGAACTTGTTATAAGATCTACATATAAAGGTAGTGTAAGCATATAGGAGAGGCAAATTGGTAATCTACAACATCCTGGAGGAAAACACTATTTGACATAGGTCTAAACTATACTACTTTGCAATAAATAACAACATCTATTTTGACATGGTTATAGTAGTGTAGAGTTTGTCTTCTCTACTCATCATGAAAACTGAGGAGTTTGGGCCCACTCTTTGGTAAAGCATGATGACTATTTTATTTAGTATAGCTTGTTTGCTATATAGTGTTAACAGTTTCATTATGCATTCACACGTTCTAATAAATTAGATGTTTAGGTTTTCATCATTTTATTGATTTCTAGATTAGTTGATTTATATTCCAGATTAGTGAATACTTTAAATCATTATTGATATTATCTTACTATATATTGATGTTTTTGAGTTTGCTTTATTTCTAATGTTCTCGTCGCTAGGAAGTGATAGTTCCTATTGCTTGGATTTACATGGCTTTTCATAGATTCACTTGCATGCATTGTAGATGCATTCATAAACCCTCATCTCACAACTATCACCTCTTGATAGCATATTGCTCAAAAACCTTTTGCAGGCTTATGCTCTCAGATTGACACATATAGACCACCCAAATTCTATCATAAATTGTTAATTATTTATTATTATTTGCCCTAGTGTTGGCCTATCACACCTCATAGAGGTTATTTCATTGATCATGTCCAAGGGGATTTTAGGCTTGTTTATTTGGGGGATAATGAACTATGTTAGATTGTTGGAAAGGGGAAAGTTGAGATTAATTTGCATAATGGGAATCATTGGCTACTACATGAGGTAAGACATGTTCCAAGGCTGAGTAGGAATTTAGTTTCAGTAAAGAAAATCAATGATGAGGGTTGTGTAGTTACTTTTAAAGACAAAAATTGGAAGGTTTCAAAAGGTTCCCTTGTAGTAGCAAAAGGTGTGAATTAGGAACCTTCTATATTTGTATAAGTCATATTGTTCCTTCTACTTTGATTATTTTAGAGAAAAATGAATGTTTAGGAACAATTGTTGCAGTTGAGTAGAGAGAACAAATAGTTGATGTAGATTCTGATATAGCACTATGGCACAATAGACTTGGGCACATGAGTGAGAAAGGTATGAAAGTAATTAATTTAAAGCTATTTTTACTAGGTCTAAAATGTGTCAATATAGATTTTTGTGAAAGTTGTGTTTATGGAAAAAAAAGTAGAGTGAGCTTTGTGAAGACAGGGGAGGAAACTAAAAGTGAGAGATTAGAGATTTTGCATACAAATGTATGGGGACCAGCTCAAGTATCTTCCTTTGGTGGCTCTCATTATTATGTTACATTTATTTATGATGCAACTAGAAAAGTATGGGTTTCTTTCCTTAGACAAAAATTTGATGTATTTCAAACTTTCAAGAAATGGAAATGCTTGGTTCAAAATGAGACTAGTAAGAAATTAAAATGTCTGAGATCTGATAATGGTGGTGAGTATTGCAGTCTTGAATTTGAAGATTATTGCTCCACTAATGGTATTCATAGAAAGAAAATTTTTCCAAGGACTCCACAAGAAAATGGAGTAGTTGAACACATGAACAAGACTATACTAGGACGTGCAAGGAAAATGATGCTACATGTGGTGTTTCCCATAAACATGTGGGTAGAGGTCATTAGTACTACTATATATTTGATCAATAGAGGTCCCTCTACTCCTTTGGGTTGTGGTATTTCAAAGAAAGCATGGACTGGTAAGAAGGCGTGTTATTCTTTTCACAAAACCTTCAGTTGTGAAGCATTTTCTCATATAGATTTTGAAAATAGAACCAAGCTAGAAGCTAAGTCAAAGAAATGCATATTTGTTGGATATGGAAGTGATGAATTTGGTTGTAGGCTCTGGGATTTTGAAAATCATAAAATTGTAATAATCAAGGATGTCATATTCAATGAGAAAGTGTTGTACAAAGATTTGTTGCAACAACATGAGAAGAAAGAAGATGATTATGTAGTGCTAGATGATACTCCAAGAGATGATGTTCCAACAATTCTTCATGATGTGTAACAACCAAAACAAAAAATACCACACACTATAGTGCATGTTAGATAGTCAACAAGGCCAAGTAGACTTTTAGAAAGATTTTCTCCTTCTTTGTACTATATTTTACTTACTGATGCTAGTGAATCTAAATGTTATGATGAAGTTGTGTAGTTGGATACTAAGATTCAGTGGGAGTCTGCAATGAAAGATGAAATGGACTCTTTGCTAAGAAATAAGACATTGGATTTATACAAGTTGCCTGCACATAAAAGGGCTTTTACAGAATAAATGGATTTACAAGTTGAAAGAAGAGGATGGAGGTAAGAAAAGATTTAAAGCCAGGTTAGTTGTAAAAGGATTTGTACAAGAAATGGGCATTGATTTTGATGAGATATTCATTCATGTTGTTAAAATGACTTCTATCTGTACTATATTAAGTATTGTGGCTACTAAAGATTTGCATTTGGAGCAACTCGATGTTAAAAAAACCTTCCTTCATAGTGATTTGGATGAAGATGTGTGTGTGTGTGTGTGTGTGTGTGTGTATGGCTTAGCCATAGGGATTTGAGGTCAAAGGTAAGGAGAACTTAGTGTGTAGATTGAACATAAGTTTATATGGCTTGAAACAAGAACATCGGTAATGGTATCTAAAATTTGACACTTTTATGCATGAGCATGGATATAGTAGGTATCATTTAGATCATTGTGTTTACTTTAAGAGGTTGGATGATGACAACTAAATTATTTTATGTTTATATGTTAATGATATGCATGTAGCTAGGTCTAACATGGATCACATTAAGGGGTTGAAATGCTAGGTAGCACATGCATTTTCTATGAAGGATTTGGGGGCAGCAAAATAAATTCTTGGTATGAATATTTGTCGAGATAGAAAGAATAGAAAGTTGACGTTATCTCAGGCTAATTATATTGTGAAGGTGTTGCAATGTTTCTCTATACAGAATGCTAAAGCTATCAGCACACCTTTACCTAGTCATTTGAAGTTGATTAAGGAGATGTGTCCCAAGACACAAGAAGAGGAGGATATGATGTCTAAGGTACCTTATGCTTGAGCTATAGGAATCTTGATGTATGTTATAGTATGTACAAAGCTAGATATTGCACATTCAGTGAGAGTCGTTAGCAGGTGTATGAGTCATCTAGGAATTGAGCATTGGAATACAGTTAAATAGATTCTCAGATATTTGAGAGGAACATCCAATAAGCATTTACATTTGGGGGCTTTATTATTGAGTTAGAGGGATATGTTGACTCAAATTTGGTAGGGGATATTGATACTAGGCAGAGTACTAAAGTTATGTATTTACTATTGGTGGGGCAACAGTGGGCTAGGTTTCCAGGTTATAGAAGGTTAATGTTTTATCCACTATAAAGGGAGAGTATGTTTCTTCTACAAAGGTAGCCAAGGAGATGATATGAATTTAGTTCTTCCTAGAATAATTGGGACACCCTCAGAAGGATAATTATTTGTTTGCAGATAGTCAAAGTTCCATTCATCTTGCAAAGAATTCAGCTCTGCATTCAAAGACAAAACACATTCACCTGTAGTACCATTTCATTCGGTTAGTTTTGGATGATGGATAGTTAAAGTTGGACTAGATACACATAGATGACAATCTAATAGATATGTTTACAAAGGTAGTGACAAGGGAGAAGTTGAACTCCTCTTCAACTTCAATTGGTCTTCTAGACTGAATAGAATAAAAGACCAACAGAGTCCAGGGTGGTTTGATCTAGTGGGAGCCTCACAAAGTAGTGGCATAGCTATAGGATTTTTCTCCAAGTGGGAGATTTTTTTCTAGTGTGGAGCCTAATCAATCCCCAAGTGGGAGATTGCTAGTTTGTGGTGACTGATCAAAGAAGTACTTGATGAAGGGTGCTCCCTTTAATACCATAAACACATAATAGAAACCAAGAAACAACAACAAATGTGAGAACACAATATGGACTTCTTATTTGCACCTCAAATGTGGAATTATAGAATTCACAAGTACAATATGCTAACCCACATGGGCACCTTAATTATACTAATCTACAAAACTAAGCTGCGAACTACCACCCAGAGTTGTCCTATACAATGTTCAAGCCTTTCTTAAATAGGCAATTGTATGCCACTCGAGAAGGTTCAAGATGCTCAAACTTAATAGCTAGTGCCAAAAGACCCTAACAATACATATATAGAGTCAGCTAAATATATTTTTGACAAATTATTTTAGAAATTTTTGGTAACCCAACTTCAAAAGGGCATAACTCTCAAACTATTTCTTCGATTGGCTATTATAACCACTTTTTAGAAATGTCAGTTGCTGATCTACAAACTTGATATGGCACAAGTGCCCTTTTGTTGAGTTTTTAGATCTTATCTGGGCACTCTAAGGCCTCCAACATTGAGTTCAAAGGTTTTTCTATAAATTTTTCCACTGAAAATCTGTAATAACTTCTCTGATACTTAAGTTGGAGCAATGAGATATTTAAATGGTAGGCTTATAACTCTAAAATGAACCTTCCAGTAGAAAATGAGAACATTCAAAGCTCATATGAAAAATTTACTAAAAATAGAAAGTTCCCATAAATAGTAACCACCCTGTCTGCTAGTCCTTATTAAAATAGAAAAGATTGAAAATAAAATTCTTTTGGGTGATGCAAGATTGCTTTTACACCCAAGATAGTCTTGCATCAGTACTATACATACTTCATAATTCTTTTGGTCCCTATTTAATCAAGATTTTAGGCCTATCTGTAATAATTAGTTATAACCCTAAATTAGTAATGTGTGATGTGAAAATTGTTTCTTGTAGCTATATTGAGTAGTAAGCGATTATAGATTGTAATCAAGTTGTAATCACTAGATTGTAATAATATTGGAATTGTTGTTTGGTGGATGTAGCCTAGGGATTGGGTGAACCACGTTAAATCTTGGTCTCTTGTGTTCTCTTCTATGCAATCTATTATTTTATGATATTGTTTATATTTGCATGTAATTTTTATTTGTGTCTATGATTAATCCTAATAGGGATTTTAATGCTCTAATTCAATTTAGATTTCCACAGTCTATTTTTGAGTGGATTTCATAGTTATTTTACAAGTTTCCATATAATTTATTGTATTCACATGGAAATTTGGGAAAGTGTTAGCTATTACTTGCAATTTTGAAGTGACCTAAACTAACTACATTTGGATTATTGTTCATCCTATATACATCTAACACCTCTTTCTGATGTCTCCCTTGTCAACCTTGATACATGCATACCAATATTACACACTATGTCACAAGTACAGTTGTGGTTTCATGACCATAAAAGTAGAAACTCTTTCATTCATTAGTTTTCCTCTTTAATTAGGCTTCCATTAATTTTATCATTGTATCTCCCCTACTTCTTTCTTTCAAACATCATAAAACCAAGTAAACTATAACAATATAACAGTAAGCTATAGATTCTACATACTCTAGAGTATGAATAAACCCTCTTAAAGTACCTAAGAGTGTTATCAATTATAAGTCATAACTCGAGTGATTTATCTCTAAAAGATGAATACTCACACTCGATGCCTTGCCTTCAAGAGATCCATATGGAAAGCATGATTGATGATTTTCTTGACATGAGTCTATTTCTCAACTATCAATTCCACAAGTCCTTGTACAACCAATTTTCTTGTAAGAGGGCCCTTTGTGGCCCTTATAAAGCTACAAAATTTAGTGGACAATATCTCCTTACAAAGCTCAGGGTGGAAAACAACCAAGTTGGATTGAGGCCCAAACTAGAAACAAATTCCTGACCTACTATATCACATAGAACAAGTTTATTTAATTAATCAATGTTGCAAAGCTCTAGATTTCTAGCCATATGATTAAAGAAAACTAGATTCTTAAAGGCCTAACTAATCTTGAATATGAATTGGAGTAGAAATTTCTTTCATCTCATTCTCTTCTTCATTATCAACTTAAAGATTGATTTATTTTTTCAGTGTCGTAAATCTTTAACTAAAGTAATGGTTTCCCTCCAACCATTTGTAAAGGCCTATCTAAATTGGATTTTATGTTGTTTTAATTATCATCTTGAATAATAGTTCTATATATGTCTAGTTTTTTTTCTCTTTTTTAGAAAATAACATGTTCTTGTATAGATTATAGTTGATGCTCAATGAGGCACTTTGTCAACAAGGACCAATTTTCATTTTTAGATTCTACAAACTATGAACATGTAGCCTATAGATGAACATATATACATGTATATTATGGACTTGTTTACATAGATTTATTTTTCATTCCTATCAATTAATGAGCAATACATAGATTCTAAATGATTATTCAGTCGGTGAATTGACAACTTGACACTCACCATGATGGGTATATACAAAGCACATACCACAAAAGAATGAGGTTAAGCTATGCAAATTTATTATTGTGTAAGTTGCATATAGCTAAAGTTTCTTTTTCTTATTCATGTTTAAAAATGAGTTACCTAACTATTGAGTAATTTATCTAACAACAGTGCAAAATCCTTGCTAATGGGTCACCATGTTTAATTGTGTAGATATGTTGCAAAGGAGGATAATTATGACTAGTGATTGCTTGGAACCTCTACAATGTCAACCAAAAAGAGATATTTGTAAGAATAATAGCACAACATACCCTACAAAAAAAGAGACAAATAACATACTAGACACTACCAATGTGGAATTTTAGTCACCTCTACAAAGATCTACATACCTCAAAATGGTAACCTATAGAGCAACTTGCAATCAACTAGAAATATATTAGATACCAAGGTATGATTCCAACTAGCCTTGATACAATCAAAACTATAATACACCAATCTCCTAGAAGGAATAGGAAAAATGTAGTTGGAAAACATGCTCCACATGCCCCAAATTAATGCCAATTGTGTACAAGAACTGCTCTACCACGATTGCTTGTATAGTCTACAATTTGCATCTGAATCAAAAACCCTATGGAACCAACAAATTATACAAAGATGGTCTACATGACAATTTCCTAGCATTTCCACTAGAGGAATGATTGCCCACAATTGTTCAAGACCAAAGACCTACATGGACCTAGACCAATTGTACATTCTACTCAAAACAAGATCTTATAACATAACATTGGGGTGTCCAACATCACACAATGGAGCATCCCTACTAGTTTGACACAATCAAACCCACAAAACTCAACAATACAATCCCATTAGAGTGACAAAGTTCCCAACTTTTTCATAGCCTAGGAAAATACTGAGAAAGATTGTGTAATCCAAGCTTACATTATCGCATAGTTGCATTATATATTTTCTCTGCTATAAATAATGACAAACACTTTCCTACATAACAATTACAATATGTCAAAAGCTCATTAAATGATATTGCATATTTGTATTATATATTCCTTGCCCTAAATAATGACAAGCATTTTCCTACATAACAATTACGACATGTCAAAGGCTCATTAAATGCTATGACATATTTGCATTATATATGTTCCATGGTCTATCTATAGACAATTCAAGGTAGTTTTGATACAAGATTTATTCATTAATTTGATCCATGCTCTTGCGTTATAGGTTATTAATTTTATAATATGTTTGTTTCTAGCAAGTCACTATAAGGAAGCCCTTGTTAGGATTGTGGCATATGATTTATCAAGCTTATCTTATTCATTACATGGTCTATACCAAGCCCCAAAATTCCATGTATCAATCAGTTATGAGCTCATCTTCTTTGTCTTTGATTCAAGTGATTAATAATTTCAACTTGTCTGTTACCTCTGCCTCAAACTTAAAACTAATTAAGGCATATTGATCAAATCCTTTGAGATTTTATGATTGTGACTAAAGAAAAATATCCTACTTTGGGTTGTAACTTATAAATTCATTATATCACAAGATGTAGTAACAACAAAGATAATGCTTCCTTAGTTGGATTAGTTGGAACATTAGTTGGTACAAGTCTCGTAGTGTGCCGAAAATTACAGAGGACTCACTATACACGTGGAGTGCCATACTCCTTATTGTATTAAATGAAAAATTAAATATTATTGAATGTTCCATATTTCCATGTCAATGCAATGTGCTACTAAAAGTTTCATGCATGCAACTATTTATGAATCATATGTCAACTACAGAGCATCATTATTGAACTAAATGTATCAAGTATCATGTTTAATTATCAAACTAAATTTAGTATATGTGATAGTAGTTAATATTGCAGTTTGTATTATGACATTAATGACTACAAAACTGGGTAAGCAATATTTTATAGAATTGTAATTGACCTTGGCTATTGATATCTTTAATGATTGAGATTCACCTAGATTGATGGTCGATAAAATATTCAATTATTATACCTAGTTAAGCCAATGAAATGGAAATCTCTCTTGTACAAAGTGAATGTAGTTCTTAAAATTCTTTTAGGAGAAGTTTAACAATAACTTCTATAGTTAATTTGTGCACCAATAGATCTTAAATGGTACATCTTATTTTAATGATTTATTTTTGTTGATTTTATATTTCAGTTAGCTACTCATAGCTATTGTTCTATTCTATAACTTGTAATGATGCATACTATATATATATATTTTGTGTAAAAGTGTTAAATAGTGGTCATTTTAATATGGTGCCTAATACATACTTAAAGATTCCCCAATAATTGTGCACTACAACAACCCTAAACATTGTCAATACTCTAGAATAAATGTCCCAATAGTTGTGTATTATGGATACATATAAAGTTTTTGATTAAGGAAAATATGTTTTAATGGGGCCCTGAAATCCTTACACTACTAAAAGTGAAACTTAGATAAAATGCTTAAAGTATTAGACAAACTAAAAGAAACATTCTAAAATAGCCCCCCTTAGGGAAACAAGATATAAACTAGATAAAAACAAGGGAGTAGAACAAAAAACCAGGAGAGGCCCAAAAGCTAGGAAGGCTGCTTAGGTTATTTCTCTAAGTATTTTTGTAGCTTGAATTTATAGTTCAGACATTCTTCCATGCCTCTTTCATATCAGATAGATCTAGTTCTCAGGTTCTTGGATATCCTTCTTCTTTGTGTTGGATCTAGTTCTTTTCCTCAAGCCATCCTCAGGAGACATTTCTTTGGCGCTGTTAGGAGAATGGTCATGTTTTTGTTTGATCCTATGTTTTTCAATTTTGTTGATGAGCACCTTAATATTATCATTATCCTCTTTGAGGATGTTTTAGCTTTTCTCTATAATGTTTTGCATAGAGCCCTCCTTGGTTTGAACCCTACTCTTCTCTTCCTCCACTTTGTTGTTCATGTCCTTTTCCTCCTTTGTTTTCCTATTTTATAGGCTATAGTTCTCCCTTTCCAAATTGCTCACTCTATATTTGAGCTCCTAAATTTCATGGAAAATCCATT
This sequence comes from Cupressus sempervirens, assembly GCA_028749045.1. NCBI lineage: Eukaryota > Viridiplantae > Streptophyta > Pinopsida > Cupressales > Cupressaceae > Cupressus > Cupressus sempervirens. Next base: position 215,111,098 of record CM053789.1, read on the forward strand.
TGGTGGTTCTATAATTGTCCACCACACTATTTTTTGCATTATTAAGCACATCCATTTGAGGTTTTTCCTTTGTGATATCACTTAAGATAACAAGATTTGGGTCAATCAGCTCTATTAGGAATAAACCATGGATAGAAATAGCAATTCCATGCAAATATAAACAATATTAGAAAACAATAGATCACACAAAAAAGAACACAAGACACCAAGACATAATGTGGTTCACCCAATCCCTAGGCTATGTCCACCAAACAACAAGATCCTCCATTTTAACTTTGCCCTCTTTATTCTCCTTGACCATTGTTCTAATAATTTCTCTATGGATCCCCATCCTTGCAAAAATAATATCAAAATTCCTCCACACCACATTTCTATCTTTTCCCGTAATCATGCATTTTTAATGGTTGGATCCCTATTCCTCACAATCCTACTCGTGCTCTTCCCCACACCCCTGCTTCTTATCATACTCATCACTATCCTTCCCCACCTCCTAATTTTCCTCATTAGGTTCAGAATCTCTCCCTCTTTTACCACCCCTAAAAGTCTTGACCTCAAAATCCTCCTCTCTATTGGCTGGCATCTTAAAGGTAATGTTTCTCTTACCACTCATCCTCTTTTTGTCCTCCCCTTCTTTGAGATTGATCTCCTCATCTCTAACAGTGTTGTCACCCTCTGTGTCCATACCCTCTACCCTTTCATTATAGTCCTTGTTGGATGAAATATCAAAGCCCTATTTAGGTTCAATATTCACTATTTTCTCATTTCTCTCCATTTTGATACTTTTTTTTTACCAATATTGTACTATGGGATAGCATACTCCTCCATGTCCAAGTGCATCTCTTGGCTATCCTTAGTATCTAAAGAAGTATAGTCCTCTCCTAACTCATTCAAATCATCTATACCCTTCTTCCCTACCTTCCTATTCTTAATTTGTTTCTCCATAGACCTAACCTTAAAAAAATCATAGATTAGCAACAAGAGCCCTTCATGGAATAAGTGGGAATACATATAAAGTTGCACAACTCCTCCAATTAATATTAATTGTATTTAGGGTATAAGTGGGAATCTACTAATATATGTCAAATTTATTAGTAGACTGAAATTAATTATAATTTTTTGTTTTATTTCTAATTGATAATTGGAAAATTAGATGAACACAAAATGAATAGTAATAAAACAAATTCTCTACCCCTCCACACTTCCTATTATTCTTCTACATATATCTGAGACAATTATTCTTTTCTTATGTTTATTTTTCTTTGGACTCTCAATAAATGTGTTTAACCACTACCATCTTTCTCTACATTTACATTACATCTATATGATATTTATCTTTATCAAAAGCTCTTAGCATATACTTCCTTTATACAAAGATTTGAGCAATTAGAGTCCCCAGCTAGAAATGTGCTTGTGTTTGTTGATGTTTAATCTTAAATTTTTTTAAATGATTAAACCAACCAACCATAAGAAAAAGAAACAAAATATTATGCTGAAGTTGATTTTAAAGAAAACATGAAGACTTGACATCTTGGGAGGGAAAATGTGTACCAAATAAAACTTTTTAACCACATGCATTATCATACTCAAAAGAATTAAATAAGAATGGGGAAAAAAATGGGAATTGACATGCTAGGAATTAGACTACACCATATGATATGTGAAGATCTTATATGTGAAGCTAGAAGATGCAGGATATGTAAATAAGAGTGGGTAGAGATAATAAGATCTTATTGCACTCAATAAGTGGTGGACACAATATGAAATTACATCATAAAGTTCTTAGGTACAAGGATATTCAAATCAAGCACATTGTTATGCCAAACTTGAAGACTTTAATCTATTTGAAGAAAGTTAGAAAAATTGTAAGGGTTGCAAATTTTGTAATTGAAATGTATGTTAGATGATCCAAGTTGTCAAAGGAAAAATAAATATAGTTTGTGAGAGCCTTCTATTTTAAACTTCACTTTTTTGTTTTTGTTTGCTAGCTATACCTAAGTCTGATAGAATGTTTGGCCTCATAGACATTAAAGATGAACTCTGATTAGTTAGATTTTAAGATACTTTAAACTAGAAATTACACATTAACAAGGTGCAATGATTACACCAATAGGAAGATATAGATCAAAGTTTATATATTTAAGAGTTCAGATCAAAAAATTATGCATTTATTAACTAAAATTTAATGAGGCATGCTAAGAATTAGTTTGATCATGCACAATATGTTTGTTGGTGTTAACATTTTCTTGAAGACCTAAAGATCAATAGCAAGATGATACCTTTATATTATTGAGGTGGGTGTAGGCAATCTTGTTGATTAAGAGAAATGTAGGTAATGTAGTTATCTATATAAATATTGATCATTAATTTTTCTCTTATCTTGCTATAAATTTACCCATCATACACCATCTTTATAAATTGCATAATGATTCATTAGAAATAAAGACTTTCAAGATTTGGGATGAATGAAAAAGAGATTTTTGTGATGCATTGGAAAATGAGTATAAAGATATTACAAAGAAAAATCTTGTAGGATAATTCTCGAAAGAAGCTTAGTTAGTAGACTACTAATTTAATTTTGTCAAGTAGTCTAGAGAATCACAAATAAATGAAATGACCTATTTTATCAAATCTTATAAACCTAAATGTTTGTATATTTAAAAGTATTTAAATAGTTATTGTGAAAGTAATTACAACATGAATGGAATATCAATTTTAAATGGCTATTTCTTATTATTAGGAAGCAAATATAACTAATTATAATCCATTATGTTAGGTAATATGATGATTTAAAAAATAAATCAAACAAGATAATAATAAATTTGGATATTACTTTATCCATAGGCAAGCATAACAATGACATGCACAGCCAACTTGACTTGTACGAAGGTTTTTAGTATTGCATTGATGGTGTCTACCTCTCTAAGCAAGGACAAGATGTCAAAAAATGAGAATTAGAGACCTGAAGATGCCAAAACTATAGTTGTTCTAAGTTTTTCTAAAGTAGATAAATATTTTTGTAACCCTATCATTCTAGTACAAGGTCTTGGTTCAAGGAATCTTGGCATGGAAGATGAAAAAGGTAAAAGTGTTGTGTCAATAGTTAGGACATTCAAACAAGCTGTTGAGGGGACCCTAGTACTCTTAGAGGGAGCCTGGTTCATCAAAACAGAGTGCTCTCCATTGGTCATTATTGTGGAAGAAGGGAATAGTGGTAAGGGACCCTTGCCAGTAGATTTTTTGGTATGCCCTAATTCCCAAATGTTTGTTTCTATTAAACATGAGGAAATCAAACTATGTAATTGTGCTATATTATTTTTTGTTGATGATGTCTCCAGCCTTCCATCCCATAATTCTTAATTTATTGGTTGAATAGAATATGAGAAGGGAGATTTGGACTCTTTTTTCCATATAGTAGGATGATACAAAAGGGTTCATTTATTATCTTTTTTTGTGATGCCAAATCCCTAAAATTGGTCATAGAGAGATGCTTCTAGAAAGTGGGAAACTATAATTTTAGTTCCATTCCTTGGTCAAAGGAGGTTACTAGTAAAGAAAATCTTTTGATTACTTCCCTAGATGGATTACAATTAATAATCTCCCACCCTTGTTGTGGAACTTTATCCCGCAATCCCTCATGCCTCTTCAAAAACTCTTGAAGCTTGATAGATCTAAAATGTTGATTCCTAACACTGATGCTTGGGTCTTGATAGCTCTAAATGCTAATTCATCTATGCCACAAAATATCTTGTTTGACCTTGATGGGTCCCCAATTTGATGCCCTGTCACTTCCCTAGGAGGCCCTTATGCATGTTTTTTGTGCATGAGGGAGGATCACCAACATTGAAATTGACCTCTGATTAAAAATGATTTTGGCCTTCCCCTTGTGTTAATCCTAAAGAGCCAATTATCTTTAACCCTTTTGTTGAGCCTAGAATTTTTTGGGAGAGGATCAAGAATCGTGTTGATATACTCCTAGTCCCAAGGACTCATTTGGAATCTAATCAAAACATGAAAAAAAACTTTGGACAAGTTTAAAGGTGCCTTTGATAAAATGACACCTCCTCTTAAGATTGGAGACCTCACCCTTGAGATATTTGATTCCTTTCCTAACATTCAAAGTATTGGTTTTGGTCTCCTTAGAAATAAGGAAAAACCTAGGCACATAAGAATAAATGCCCAACAAATTGTGATAGAGAAAACAAAAAACAAAGAGGAGGCCATTAAAAGGAAACCCTACATGAGGAGAAAGCCCTCTATTTTGGATTTTGGGCTAGATACCCCTATTAACTCTAACCTTGATTCTACCTCACCCACACCCTTCTTAGTAGAGAAGGTGGAGATGGTGCTACCCTATGATATAGATAAAGTGGAGGGAGGGAAGAGTTTTTTTCTAGATCAGCCTAATGGGCTAAAAGTTAGCTATGATACTTAAGAAGATAACAAAATTTTGGGATTTGAAGTCACTTTTATTCTAGCTCCTCCACCCTTACCTCCCCCCTAAAATTTTGGACTATCTACCTAAGAGGGGGCCCACACTAACTCTCCCTTTTTCAATGAAGATGATTGAGGAAGATGTAGTGATTTCAGTTAGTGAGGAGAGAGGTGTCTGTAGATAAAGGGATAATGTCTCTAATATGTAGATGTAAGGATCTGCAGGTGAGGTAGAAGGTTTTGTTTTTGCTGCATAGGGTATTCCTCACAAGAGGAGATTTAGGGGGTCTAGTAGGCCTAAGGATTACATTGAAAATGAAGATCCATTTGTTAAATAAAAGAGGGCTAGACCCTTGGTGGGAAATCCCCAAAAAAAATATCAAACCTTGTGAGGTTTATCTACCTGACTTCTTCAAGATCAGTCGAGCTCTATTGGATGTTGGATAAAGGATTAATCAATGAACTACATGAAATGTAAGGGGTCTTGAGTCCCATGAAAATAATTATATAGTTAAGAGACTATTGAGATCCATAAAAGAGGTTGACTTTCTTATGATTCAAGAGGTGAAGGCAGTTGGCTTTTATCTAGACCTTGCCTTGAAATGCATCTAGAAGGATGCTAAACACTTATCCACCTCACATCAAAAGGGGAAGGAGTGAAATTCTATCTTATTTGGGCTCAAGTGGTCTAAATGTGTCAAGGAATAGAGAACTTCCCCATGCTAGAGAGCCATTTGGTTAACCATTTAGGATAAAGACCTTACTTTTGGATTGTGCTCAATTTATGCCCCTAATGAGGTTAGAGAGAAAGTTTATCTATGGAAATGGATCACTAGATTACCTCACATCCCTTGGATTATTGGGGGATATTTTAACATGATTTCCTCTAGATAAGAAAACATTTTTGGAGTTTCCTTTAATTTTAAAGGAAATCAACAACTCTACAGGATTAGAATGTTGACATAACTTAGGTTGCTTGATCCACTTGAAGGCAAGAAAGGGCAGAATATGAGTATTTGGTATACCTAGTATAATTTCAAGAAGGGAAATAACATGATATACTCTAGAATAGATAGGTTTTATGTCAATAAGGATGCCTTTAGCTGTCTTAAAATTGGTGGATGATCTAGAGTCCAAGTGATTCTCTATACACTCTCTAATCACCATCCAATTGTTTCTTCCTTTTTGAGGATTGATAAGAGCACAAAATCAAACCAAGAAGTCCAATGCCTTTTCCTTAACACTTCTCTTCTTAAGGGTGATGTATTTATGGTAGCTACTAGTATTATTAATTGGTTTAATAATCAGGGGGTTAATGATGGTAAATATATAGAGACTTGGGTCAAAAATACCAAGACCTAATAGAATATGTTTAAAGTTGTAGGAAAGAAGAAAGCCAAGGACGCTAGGAGAGTGGAGGGGGAATTGTTTGATTTTTTACAAGATGTGGAGTCAAAGTTATAGAGAAAACCTAGAAATCTTGATGTTCTTGAGGTCCTTTCTTCCACCAGAGATATGCTTAGGAGGATTCAATAGGGAAAGGTGGCTAGAGCTAGGAAATGCTCCAAGATCAATTGGTTGATCCTTCGATACAAGGGTTCAAAAAATTTCTTCAATACCCTAAAGAAAAATAAAGCTAAGGAGATAATTGAAGTTATTTGCGAGGGTAATAATAATATCACTTCTCAAGATGATATTCTTCTAGCCTTCACTAAATTTTATAGTAATCTCTTCACCTCCAAAGATATTGGAGGGCAGCTAAAAGAAGCCAAAGACAAGATTATGAACATCATCCCAAAGAAGATCTCTAATGATGCAAGAGCATCCTGGGTATAAGAGAAATCTTGCATCACCCAAAAGAAATATTTTTATTTTTTAGTCTTTTCTATTTTAATAAGGACTAGTAGACAAGGGGGTACCTATTTCTGGGAACTTGCTATTTTTAGTAAGTTTGTCATATAAGATTGGAATGTTCTCATTTTCTACCTGAAGGTTCATTTTAGAATTATAAGCCTACCATAAAAATCTTATTGCTCCAACTTAAGTATTAGAGAAGTTATTTCAGATTTTTGGTGTAAAATTTTGGAGAAAAATCTATGAACTTAGTTTTGAAGGCCTTAGAGGCCCTAGATGAGGTCTGAAAACTTGGCAAAAGGGCACTTGTACCATTATAAGACTATAGATAAAGATTTTTCATTTCTAAAAAGTGGTTATAATAGCCAATTAAAGAAATAGTTTGAGAGTTATGGCCTTACAAAGTTGGGCTAACTAAAATTTCTAAAATAATTGTCAAAGATGTATTTGGCTGACTCTATATGTATTGTTAGGGTCTTTTGGCCCTAAGTATTAAGTTTGACTATCTAGAACCTTCTCAAGTGACATAAAATTACCTATTTAAGAAAGGCCCAAACATTGTCTAAGACAACTTTGGGTGGTAGTTTATAGTTTAGTCTTGTAGATTACTGTAATCAAGGTGCCCATGTGGGTTAGCATATTGTACTTGTGAATTCTATAATTCCACATTTACAAAAATAATAAAAATTCCATATTTTGTTCTTGCATATGTTGTTGTTTCTTTGTCTATGTGTTTATGGTATTAAGGGAAGCACCCTTCATCAACTATTGAGTGGTGAGAATGAACCTAATCAAAGAAGGAGCTTGTTTTGTACAAGGTGCAGATATGAAGATAAGTGTTGTGATGTGCTCATTGATGGTGGAAGTACTCAACCTAGTGTCATAAATGAAGGTCACAAAGTTGAAGTTGAAGAGACAGAAACACCCACATCCATACCATATTTCTTGGGTGCAAGATGACCACAAGATCATGGTCAATGAGTAGTGCTTAGTAAAGTTCAAGATTGGAAGCTACCAAGATGAGGTACTATGTGATATCATATCTATGAATATATGGCATATGTTGCTAGATAGGCCATGGCAACTTATCAAGCATGTTGTACATGATGGACAAGCAAATACCTACACTTTGACCAAGGATGGAGTGAAGCATAAGTTGAAGCCATTGAAGGAGAAAGAAGAAAAGGTCTGTAGTGTTGTCAAAATATGTTTTTTTGATCAGAAAGAGTTTCTCAAATTTATGAAGTGTGAGCATATGTGTTTCTCTATAATTCCAATAGACAATAAATAAGAAGTAGAGGAGGTACCTACAGAAGTTGCAAATATGTTGGGAGAGTTTTTTGATATTGTGTTAGATAATGTACTTGATGAATTTCCCCTAATGAGGAAAATTAGTCATTAGATGGATTTGGTTCTAGGAACCAATTTTCCAAACAAGGTAGCACATAGAATGGCACCAATAGAAAGTGAATATTTGAACAAACAAGTTCATGAGCTATTGTAGAAGGGGTTGATTTGAGATAGTTTGAGTCTATGTGATGTACCAATCATATTAGCACCAAAGAAGAATGGAGAATGGAGGACGTGCACATATTCTTATGCTATCAAAAAGATCACAGTCAAGTAAAAATTTCTATTACCAAGGATGAAAGATATTATAGATTGTTTGAGTGGAGCTGAGTATTTCACAAAGATAGATCTAAGAGTGGGTACCATCAAATTCGTATAAGAGAAGGTGATGAGGAGAAAAGTGTTTTTAAGACAAAAGGATTGTATGTGTTGGTGTTTGAAAATGTTACCCATTTCCAATTACCCTGATGAGAGCAAGATGCATCTAGGGGCAGTTAACTCTCATTATCAACACATCCATTCAGACACCAGGCCAACTATAAGGCTATACTCCTTCTACACTTCAGGCTCTGCAAAACCTAGGCGGGTGAACCTATAGATTCCTTATATGGTACTAGTTATCAAAGCATACACTAAATCTAATACAAAGTAGATAGAAACCCTTATTTCTCCTAATAACTTATGAAATAACATATATCTACGGTAGCTAGTGATCTGATTAGGATCTAGGACTATTACAGAGGAATGCTAATTGATTACATAGAATTAATTTTAAACTTTTAATGAATCAAATTAATGTAAATGAAATAAGAGAACAACAAGATTAATCTGATAAAAGAGACAGTGAGAGAAAGAAGACGCAAACAATTTGATCTCGGAGTTCATCCGTATGGACTACGTCTCCGGGTCCAGCTCCAATAGGGGGACCGATCCGATTATCTCCAAAAATTAGGTACAAATTTTTACAAAGTCATTCCTTTGAAGTACAACAACATCACGCTGTTTCAAAGTACAGGAATAAACACTTCAAAAATCTCCCTTGCTCTCAGCACTTCGACGTTCTCTCCTTTTTCTCAATGCCTCCAAGAGTCTCCTAAACCCCCTTTTTATACATGAAATTAGCCAAAATAAGGCTATAACAAAATTTACAAAAATAACCCCTTCAATTAATTCCCCTCTTGGAATAACCTGTTAGCCATTTTTGACAGATTTCTCTCCATGTCAATTTTGGGGTCAAAAATAAATAATAACCTTATTTTACTAAGGTTAGGCAGAATAATACTAAGTTTAAATATGATATCGCGTTGATCAATCATCAACCACCCAAATGGCGCAACGGCCAACTGAATTTTATTGCATGCCGGGTCGGCGGTTCCAACCCCGCCAGCGGCATGGCCTTCCCTATTCAAAATTGGCGTTGGATAGCATTTATCTATGCTTGGTGTAGTGGTTGAAGCATAAATTTTAAAGGTAAAGGGTCACGAGTTCAAATCCGACCATGAACTCTCTTTTTTTACTATTTTCCCATTTTGCTGACGTCATGATGACATCAACTATATTCATCTCTTACTTTGAACTTCAAAATGGCATAACTTCCACGTACGGGCTCCGTTTTTGATGAAACAAACACCGTCAGAAAGCTCTCGACGAGCTCTTTATTTTGAAATCCATTGTTGACCACTTTGGAGATGATTATTTTTTCATCTTTTTTATGACCTTCATTTTCGGTTTGACCAACCTTTGACTGACCATAACTTTTGCATATGGACTCCGTTTTTGTCCATTCAAATTGCATTGAATTTAGAATTTCGAGAATTTTAACATGATGCTGATTATTGGAGTTTTGGAGATACTTCAATTTTGACGAAAGTATCCCCCAGATCAGCTAGATGCAAAACAATGAAATTCATAAGCTGAGTGAGGGCATTTTGTTTATGGCTCTTCAACATGAAAGGGAAATTCATTTGATTAAAGATGTTGATTCAACAAAACCTCAAATATGCAACAGTATAACTAGTGATCCTATAACTGATCAGTGCCTAATCCATTGGGCAATTCCATGAATTCAAAACATACATCTGTGACATCAGGACGTATCTCATATACCCAGACATCAGATCTATCCAACCACCTTGTGATTCAGACATCAGTGTTCATTCAGGTCTCATTCTCACGAAATATCCTTCTCAAACAACCAGTAACCTTGTTTAAACATATCGAGCATTTACTTGGCCCTTTGGTCCAATAGAAAAATACATCAAACATACAACCTGAAAGGGATGCAAATGGGTCTCAAATCTTTGTTCCAAAACCACATAAGACTTACAGATTGTTGAGACAGGAGACAAGAACTAGAACAAAACTAGTGAAATTGTTGCTCATATGTATTCATTTCCTTGAAACTATACATTCAGATGCATAAAATTAAAACATGGAACAACCTAATATCTCAGAACTATCTATATTATCTCTACAATGATGTTCACATGAGAGTTGTACTAAAGAAAAATGGTGTCACAGTCATGGAAACATGTCAAAATACTGGAACCAATGGTCTCATAGTGCAAAAACTGGAATCCCTAATGGTATCACAACAATGAACTTCTTCTTCCCTGAAACTGGAACCCTTCAATGAAAGCAAGAAAGAAAGATATAGAAGAGAAAGAATTCTTGAATCTGTTCTGAAGACGACAAGTGTCCACTTGAAATTCCATCCTGTGCAACTGAGTAACCTCTTTCTTCTTTCATCCCATCTGATCTTCTATTTCATCATTACATTGTAACTGATTTGCAAAATATCCCTAGCTGAATGATGAAATCCCTTATTTGCTAAATATCTGATTTGCATCAAAATGCTAATAAAACTTCATCTAACTGACTCAGAAATGCCCCCAATTGAATTCTCCTTATTTTTTACGCACATTCAAGCTATTAACTTTCCAAAAATCACAACTGAACTTCTTGGTCTCAAAACGGTTGCAATTCAGGTATCTGAGACAAATCCTCCTGTAGCTCAAAAAAACTAATACCTGTGCAACAATTAATTCTAGAATCAAAAATTTTGTCTTCTCTCGATTTTGACGATATATAACATCGCCTATCTGGCCTCTTGAAAACCCCTAGAATCTTATTTCAAAAATTAGTCCCCCGCTAGAAGGTTCAGGCTTGCAACTTTGTTTTTTTATAAAAATTTTAAAAAATTCTAAAGTATAAACTTTAGAAAATGTCCCATTTGATTTTAAAACTTGACGTGGGCATTTCCAACAAAAATAATAATAAAATATTATTATTTTTAACTTTTCTATATTTCCCTCACCCTTTTAATCTGTGGTCAACTGTTGTTGACCAAGTGTCACGTGTCACTTGCTGATTGGCCTGCCTAATTTGCAGCATTTACCACGTTTTGTCTTCTCGCTAACTCCCTATGTTAATTGTCGTGCATCTTCCGCTTGGCGAGTTAGCGAGAACCGTCAGATCATCCACGTGTCAACATTTGGTGAACTATGAGCTTTTCCCACCACATCATTATCTAATCATTCTGTCGCTGCCACTTGTCACCACCTGATTCACTGATGTCATTATATGCGAGACCCACATAACACTTTGAATCTTGCCAAATTTTGGGGATTTCCGGTGACCTCACTATCTCGCTAGCCGGAGTTGCCAAGATTTTCTGGCTAGCGAAGTAGCGAGGCAATTCTTGAGTTTTTCGACTGCCTCAAATCGTGCTGATGTCACCAACTTAGACTGCGCATTTGTTTAAAATTATACTTATCTTCCAACTGGCCGGATGAATGGGACCCACCCTCTAACTTGCGGCTTCTCACAAGCCTCTGCCTTCAATTCATAATGTGTATTGTGTTCATTTCTATTTGAACTGTTAAAAACTTATTTGCCCAGCCAATGTGGGATTTAATGGCCTGGGAGTCTCTTTTAAAACGTAGGGTCTCTGTGGCATGGCACGGCTTCTTTGACTTGCATGGCTTGAACTCCAAAAAATTGTGGGCTCTTTCCTTGCAATGAATGGCGGCTTTCTCTATAAAACTTACGAATTTTGCTTGAATAAGCATCTCCAAGTTATGCGTGGCCATAGTCTTGTTCTAATAATGCTCTCTTCTGTGGTTTGGCTGTGGTTGGAATTGGCTTCCTTATTCCTTTTTTTTTTTTTAAATATTGAAGAAGCTCCCCAGTGTGCAGCTTTTTTACCCTTTTAAAACTATTGCAAACACCAAATATCGTGGAAAGGTTCTTAACGCTAGTGCAAAAACGTGAATTAATCTTGTAGGTGCTCCCTCCCTTGTACAACATTTCCAGCCAGGGGAGATCATATGGTGCTTCCATTACTCGCTGCCCTCCAACGTTGAATAGCTGGGACGCGACAACGAAATGGAGAAACTAGAGCACAACTTGTGTTTCACGTAACTCATAAAAAATGTGAAGCTGATCTTCAATAGTTTTAGCATATGAACATATTTTCAGAATCATTCACCCGTATCCAAACCTGCCAATATATTTTTTTAAAGTAACAAGAGTCAAAATGGCACCGTTTTCTTCTGGCTGTGGAGAGCTCTGCTTCTTCAAATAATACATCTTAGCAATCAAATTGCATGAGAAAATCACAATGGTCTGTAAGAGATTGCTCAAAAAGCATCCATTGAAATGCAAGTGCTCTTAAAAAGTGATGCTTATTTGTTCTTCAAAAAATGGAAATATAAATGTTCAGTCCAAGATTTTTTATTTTTTAAATCTCAATTTTGTCCCACAAAATTGAATGATCGGGAATATCAAACTGCTCTATTCATGTGCCTAGGTTCTTCTTTATCATGCCTGTGACTTCTTCCATTGGCTGCTATCTCATGTGCTGACTGCTCCTTTCAATGCTATTCCTTTACTACTTGCTACCTGCTCTGCCATGGGCTCTCCTATATAAAACTCTACATCTTATCTTAGCCACATGACTAAACAGGTACCTCTTACTCTCCACTTTATCATACAGTCATTTATTTCAAATTCTAAGTTCAAAGGATATCATAAAACAAAATTCCGTACTACACCAATCAACTTTAACTTAGAGATTTATGTTCACCTGGGACATAATTCCTATGAGAGTATAATTATGAGCCATTATCCTTATATTATATTGGAATATAATATAAGTTTCTCTTATGTTAGCTTATAACCTTTGATAGAATTTCAAATTTTTTGCAAATGATACGGCAATCCTCAATATAGAACATAGGGATTTAATTTTTTATACTAGCTTGTAATCTTTTTCGAGCCATTCATTGATGCTCACCTATGAAGAAATGGAGATGATGTCTGAGGGTATTAGAGGCTTCAAAACACTTTCACATGTTCTTTAACATCTCATGTATCTATTTTGATTATTAAATTTGAGTATCACTTCTTGCCTGCAAACTATGAATTTGTATTTGGAGGCCTGCCAGCTGGGCTTAAAAAATGACTCAATCAAATAGTTAGGCCACAAAAATTGGCATGAGCATTCAATCCTACACACTCTATCATACTGCAAATTTTCAGCCCATGATGAACTCTCAGTAAGGAGATTTTAATTGCCGAACATCCATACTTCAATTAACCTGCAGGCAAACAATGTTATAAAACATAAACTGGGCTCGAATTTGCCATTATAAATTGGGGTTATTGATCACTTGGGCTTCTAAAAACCTGGATATAGGTTCTTTGCCATGGATAGAAAATGATTCCATGTTTTGGGCTCATGACGAATCACAGGGCACATTTGGCGAATTTCCAAAAATAGGCACTTGGAAATTTTAACTGAGAAATGTGTCAAAAAGTAATTTTTGGCAAATGTACGGAAATAAGAAAGTATGAAAATGGATTTGTCATGACTTGGGAACTGGCATACTTCAAGGATTTTTAGGAGACAACACAATGATATAATCTATTTAGGCTCACCAATCACAAGATCAAAGGTATAACTTGTCGAACAGGGGTAGGGATCAATCTGGATACCTTAGCCGCAACAAAACAATGCAAACTGGGTTTTTAATCATGTTAGCAAATTGATCAAATGGATTCATCATGACCTCAAAATTTGAACATATGAATTGTTTGAACCCTAGAACACGATGCAAAAAGAATTTTTTCATTTGGGTCAACTAGGTCAAAAATATGATTGGTCGAACAGGGCTTCCCAGAATTGTGAACAACTAGCTAAAGGCACAAAACAGTAAATGACCAACTTTGCGATGTGCAAGACCTAGTCAAATGGATTCAAAATGACTTTAAAACTAAAACATAGGTTCTCTATTATGGACACTAAACATCCCCAAATTGGCAGGTCATGAAACATTCCTGGGTATAAGATATTCAAATGCAAACTGGGCCTCTGATCGCTATTTGACACTTGGGCAGAATTGCAAATTTTGACACTAGCTCAAAATGGGACTTTGTAGAATGGTTTGAAATGTCAGTTTAACTTCATAGAACACATAGACACACTAAATGAAAGGTGTTAGAAATATTAAACACCTCTTAGGCCTCATACTGACAACCAAGTACAATCTCATTTAAAAGCATTTAAGGGCTTGATTTTTTCAATGGCTCTCAAAATTGATCATGCAATTTTTAGTCCCAACAGTGGCTCTGTCTGGGGATGCATGTCCCTTGTGGGCATGGCAAGATTTTAGATGTCTGGGAGAAGCAGATCACACACTTGACAGCAAAAACTTCTCGAACAGCTTTATTGAAAATAGGGAAACTACTCTACTATGTACACACGATGACCCGGACCACCGAAAAGTTTCAGAACTCCTTACCTCTGTCATAAACCTGATTCTCATTTACATCTCCCTGAGGTAAACTGAAATTCTCATTATCATTTGTTTCACCAATCAGATCATCATACTGAAACAAATAACTTGGCAAAACAAAACAACTTCCTTCATTCTCATAGCGCATATAAAATTCGAAGACCATTTCATCTTCATGCTCACTATGAGAAAAAGCATCAGCGTGCTCATGACTACACAAACTGAACTGAGAATTAGAATCAAATGATGATTCATGCATGCTGATCGAAAACACAAAAGCTTCAAAATCTACATCATTCACCAAGTCGCAAAGACCAAAAACTTGCAACTCACCTTATGTCTCCGGCTGCAAAGAGTGTTTGGAATCTTATTGTTGTCTACGTGCAGTCGTATCATTCACTAAATCAGATTCATCCTTTACTAAAACCTCTTCACACTCAAAACATTGATTAGTCACCATACATGAAAATTCATTCTGAAAGTGTTGATCTAAACTATGCTGATCCCTATCATTTTCTTCATCAAATTGAATGTCGGAATGCACCTTGAACTCATCTTTACAAGACTTATCAGCACATGAAGAAAATATATAATCTGATTGACAACCTTTACTATTTTCCACTTCATCATATGAAACATCAAAACAATGTTCAGCAAGATCAACATAAACAAAATTAGAAACAGCCTTAACCTTCCCTTCATTAACATTCCCTACATCTAGCAGATCGTCATGTGCAAAAACATTTGAGGTTCTGTTACATACACCTCCAAAGTCTAACAAAGATTGTTCAGATTCCACCTCTTTTTCCACATCAAACTTTGGGGAATTGATCTAACTGAATGAAGAAATATCATGACGAAAAATATGAAGATCCTTAGAAATACTTACGTGCTTTTCAAACTCACGAGCCAATAAAACAGAGATTACATCAGAACTCAAGAAGACTACCTCGCAAATCTTCTCATGGCTGTGATTGTCATCTGGACAACATGAAGAACTTACAATAGGAAGATCATTAGTGTAACAATCTGGAAAATAAGAATTATTACAACATTCTTTTGTATCATGGCAATCATTAGATCTACTGTTGTTACAACTTTCTTCAACTTCATATGTACTGCAACAAAATTTATCTTCTCTTTTAAATCCATCTTTTTCATGCTGATCACTATTACCTGATTCAGTAACATTTGAATCCACCTCTTCACATTCGAAAGACATATTATCTTGCTCTACATACTCATTGTATTCATTACTACCCTGACTTTCAGCACACTCATTATCATCAAGAGACATAACATGAAGTCTATAATCACCACTTTCCATCTCCTCAATGAATTTTTCAGTTTGCAAAATTATTTGTAACCTTATAGGTGCTGACCAATCGACTGAATCGGGTACTAGAACATCAAGGAAAATATTTGGCAGGGAAGATTCATTAGGTCTACAATGAAAAGGCATCTTACTGATTACTGACTTAAGCCTTTAAAAAATTGTTCGACACTTAGACCTTGAGTACTGCCTACTTCGATTCTTATAAGATTGGCAATCCTTCTGTAGACCATTGTATTCAACATAGTAATGTTATTACTCACAGTTTCTAAACTCTCAGAATTTGGTAAACGAATCTCAGATCTGAGATCTGACTCCATCTTACAAAAAAGTTTCTACCTCTTCTTACTAGTGCTAAAAATCATTGAATAGAGGCATTGATTCTAACATTTGACTTTCATCAAAAGAAAACATGAAAACCAAAATACCTCAAGTGCTGATGGAAAACTTCGATCTGCTGATCTGGCATAGGTGCAAGACTGAAAATCCTTTACACCACTGGTCAAAACTTTGTAGAGTCGCCACCTCTTTTCAAGAGGAATAAAATAACCACTGCTGTGATTGATTTTTTACATTTCAATTTCTTTATAATAGAAGATTTCAAATAGCACTTTAATACTTATCAAGAATTTAAAACTTCTTTACCAAGATCTATCAACAGTCTCAGATTTGTCCACACAACTGAAAATCCTTCAAAATTTTGCAATGAAATCAACTAGGAACAAACTGGTACAGAGATTTGAGAGTCGCCAGTCACACTTGATGAGAAATAAAACATAATTTGTCACTTGACAAATCTGAACCAGACCTTCAATGTAGGAGAAACTTGTAGATCACTGACATCTTGAAAAGAAAATATACTTTATAAATGAATTCTTGACTCTGAAACTTTCTCAACAGTATTTGCAAAAACTGAACTAGCTAAAGATAGACCTATGATAGTCATAGAACACAATTTTCATCCAGTTTCAACATACTGCTGATAATGAATAAAGCTTAACTGGGGAACATGAAACTTCAGCAAGGAAAAGGGAACACATCTTGCTATTGATATGTTGTATCCAATCTGTTTCATGGCATGGATTTGGTTCTTTCTGAATGCAAGTCCCCAGCAGAGTCGCCATTTTGTCGGTGTTTGAAAATGTTACCCATTTCCAATTACCCTAATGAGAAAAAGATGCATCTAAGGGCAGTTAACTCCCATTATCAACACATCCATTCAGACAGTAGGCCAACTATAAGGCTATACTCCTTCTACACTTCAGGCTCTGCAAAACCTAGGCGGGTGAACCTATAGATTCCTTATATGGTACCAGTTATCAAAGCATACACTAAATCTAATACAAAGTAGATAGAAACCCTTATTTCTCCTAATAACTTATGAAATAACATATATTTGTGGTAGCTAGATGAAAAACAATGAAATTCATAAGCTGAGTGAGGGCATTCTGTTTATGGCTCTTCAACATGAAAGGGAAATTCATTTGATTAAAGATGTTGATTCAACAAAACCTCAAATATACAACAGTATAACCAGTGATCCTATAACTGATCAGTGCCTAATCCATTGGGCAATTCCATGAATTCAAAACATACATCTGTGACATCAGGACGTATCTCATATACCCAGACATCAGATCTATCCAACCACCTTGTGATTCAGACATCAGTGTTCATTCAGGTCTCATTCTCACGAAATATCCTTCTCAAACAACCAGTAACCTTGTTTAAACATATCGAGCATTTACTTGGCCCTTTGGTCCAACAAAAAAATACATCAAACATACAACCTGAAAGGGATGCAAATGGGTCTCAAATCTTTGTTCCAAAACCACATAAGACTTACAGATTGCTGAGATAGGAGACAAGAACCAGAACAAAACTAGTGAAATTGTTGCTCATATGTATTCATTTCCTTGAAACTATACATTCAGATGCATAAAATTAAAACATGGAACAACCTAATATCTCAGAACTATCTATATTATCTCTACAATAATGTTCACATGAGAGTTGTGCTGAAGAAAAATGGTGTCACAGTCATGGAAACATGTCAAAATATTGGAACCAATGGTCTCACAGTGCAAAAACTGGAATCCCTAATGGTATCATAGCAATGAACTTCTTCTTCCCAGAAACTAGAACCCTTCAATGAAAGCAAGAAAGAAAGATATAGAAGAGAAAGAATTCTCGAATCTGTTCTGAAGACGACAAGTGTCCACTTGAAATTCCATCCTGTGCAACTGAGTAACCTCTTTCTTCTTTCATCCCATCTGATCTTCTATTTCATCATTACATTGTAACTGATTTGCAAAATATCCCTAGCTGAATGATGAAATCCCTTATTTGCTAAATATCTGATTTGCATCAAAATGCTGATAAAACTTCATCTAACTGACTCAGAAATGCCCCCAATTGAATTCTCCTTATTTTTTACGCACATTCAAGCTATTAACTTGCCAAAAATCACAACTGAACTTCTTGTTCTCAAAACGGTTGCAATTCAAGTATCTGAGACAAATCATCCTGTAGCTCAAACAAACTGATACCTATGCAACAATTGACTCCAAAATCAAAAAGTTTGTCTTCTCTCGATTTTGACGATATATAACATCACCTATCTGGCCTCTTGAAAACCCCTAGAATCTTATTTCAAAAATTAGTCCCCCGCTAGAAGGTTCAGGCTTGCAACTTTGATTTTTTATAAAATTTTAAAAAAATTCTAAAGTATAAACTTTAGAAAATGTCCCATTTGATTTTAAAACTTGACGTGGGCATTTCCAACAAAAATAATAATAAAATATTATTATTTTTAACTTTTCTATATTTCCCTCACCCTTTTAATCTGTGGTCAACTGCTGTTGACCAAGTGCCACGTGTCACTTGCTAATTGACCTGCCTAATTTGCACCATTTACCACATGTCATCTTCTCGCTAACTCCCTATGTTAATTGTCGTGCATCTTCCACTTGGTGAGTTAGCGAGAACTGTCAGATCATCCACGTGTCAACATCTGGTGAACTATGAGCTTTTCCCACCACATCATTATCTAATCATTCTGTCGCTGCCACTTGTCACCACCTAATTTGCTGATGGCATTACATGCGAGACCCACATAACACTTTGAATCTCGCCAAATTTTGGGGTTTTTCGGTGACCTCGCTATCTCGCTAGCTAGAGTTGCCAAGATTTTCCGGCTGGCGACGTAGTGAGGCACCAGATTCTTGAGTTTTTCAACTGCCTCAAATCGTGCTGATGTCACCAACTTAGACTGCGCATTTGTTTAAAATTATACTTATCTTCCAACTAGCCGGATGAATGGGACTCACCCTCTGACTTGCAGCTTCTCACAAGCCTCTGCCTTCAATTCATAATGTGTATTGTGTTCATTTCTATTTGAACTGTTAAAAACTTATTTGCCCAGCCAATGTGGGATTTAATGGCCTGGGAGTCTCTTTTAAAATGTAGGGTCTCTGTGGCGTGGCACGGCTTCTTTGACTTGCATGGCTTGAACTCCAAAAAATTGAGGGCTCTTTCCTTGCAATGAATGGCGGCTTTCTCTATTAAACTTTCAAATTTTGCTTGAATAAGCATCTCCAAGTTATGTGTGGCCATTGTCTTGTTCTGATAATGCTCTCTTCTATGGTTTGGCTATGGTTGGAATCGGCTTCCTTATTCCTTTTTTTTAAAAAAAATGTTGAAGAAGCTCCCCAGTGTGCGGCTTTTTTACCCTTTTAAAACTATTGCAAACACCAAATACCGTGGAAAGGTTCTTAATGCTAGTGCAAAAATGTGAATCACTCCTTTAGGTGCTCCCTCCCTTGTACAACATTTCCAGCCAGGGGAGATCATCTGGCACTTCCATTACTCGCTGCCCTCCAACGCTGAATAGTTGGGATGTGACAACGAAATGGAGAAACTAGAGCACAACTTGTGTTTCACGTAACCCATAAAAAATGTGAAGCTGATCTTCAATAGTTTTAGCATATGAACATATTTTTAGAATCATGCACCCATATCCAAACCTGCCAATATATTTTCTAAAAGTAACAAGAGTCAAAATGGCACTGTTTTCTTCTGGTTGTGGAGAGCTCTGCTTCTTCAAATAATACATCTTAGCAATCAAATTGCATGAGAAAATCACAATGGTCTGTAAGAGATTGCTCAAAAAGCATCCATTGAAATGCAAGTGATCTTAAAAAGTGATGCTTATTTGTTCTTCAAAAAATGGAAATATAAATGTTCAGTCCAAGGTTTTTTTTTTAAATCTCAATTTTGTCCCACAAAACTGAATGATCGGGAATATCAAACTGCTCTATTCATGTGCGTGGGCTCTTCTTTATCATGCCTGTGACTTCTTCCATTGGCTGCTATCTCATGTGCTGACTGCTCCTTTCAATGCTATTCCTTTACTACTTGTTGTCTGCTCTACCATGGGCTCTCCTGTATAAAACTCTACATCTTATCTTAGCCACATGACTGAACAGGTACCTCTTACTCTCCACTTTATCATACACTCATTTATTTCAAATTCTAAGCTCAAAGGATATCATAAGACAAAATTTCGTACAACACCAATCAACTTTAACTTAGAGATTTATGTTCACCTGGGACATAATTCCTATGAGAGTATAATTATGAGCCATTATCCTTATATTATATTGGAATATAATATAAGTTTATCTTATGTTAGCTTATAACCTTTGATAGAATTTCAAATTTTTTGCAAATGATATGGCAATCCTCAATATAGAACATAGGGATTTAATTTTTTATACTAGCTTGTAATCTTTTTCGAGCCATTCATTGATGCTCAGCTATGAAGAAATGAAGATGATGTCTGAGGGTATTAGAGGCTTCAAAACACTTTCACATGTTCTTTAACATCTCATGTATCTATTTTGATTATTAAATTTGAGTATCACTTCTTGCCTACAAACTATGAATTTGTATTTGGAGGCCTGCCAATTGGGCTTAAAAAATGACTCAATCAAATAGTCAGGCCACAAAAATTGGCACGAGTGTTCAATCCTACACACTCTATAATACTGCAAATTTTCAGCCCATGATGAACTCTCAGTCAGGAGATTTTAATTGCCGAACATCCATACTTAATTAACCTGCAGGCAAACAATGTTATAAAACATAAACTGGGCTCGAGTTCGCCATTATAAATTGGGGTTATTGATCACTTGGGCTTCTAAAAACTTGGATATAGGTTCTTTGCCATGGAGAGAAAATGATTCCATATTTTGGGCTCGTGACGAATCACAGGGCACATTTGGCGAATTTCCAAAAATAGGCACTTGGAAATTTTAACTAAGAAATGTGTCAAAAAGTAATTTTTGGCAAATGTACGGAAATAAGAAAGTATGCAAATGGATTTTTCATGACTTGGGAACTGACATACTTCAAGGATTTTTAGGAGACAACACAATGATATAATCTATTTAGGCTCACCAATCACAGGATCAAAGTTATAACTTGTCGAACAGGGGTACGGATCAATCTGGATACCTTAGCCGCAACAATACAATGCAAACTGGGTTTTTAATCATGTTAGCAAATTGATCAAATGGATTCATAATGACCTCAAAATTTGAACATATGAAGTGTCTAAACCCTAGAACACGATGCAAAAATAATTTTTTCATTTGGGTCAACTAGGTCAAAAATATGATTGGTCGAACAGGGCTTCCCAGAATTGTGAACAACTAGCTAAAGGCACAAAACAGTAAATGACCAACTTTGCGATGTGCAAGACCTAGTCAAACGGATTCAAAATGACTTGAAAACTGAAACATAGGTTCTCTATTATGGACACTAAACATCCACAAAGTGGCAGGTCATGAAACATTGCTGGGTATAAGATATTCAAATGCAAACTGGGCCTCTGATCGCTATTTGATACTTGGGCAAAATTGCAAATTTTGACACTAGCTCAAAATGGGACTTTGTAGAATGGTTTGAAATGTCAGTTTAACTTCATAGAACACATAGATGCACTAAATGAAAGGTGTTAGAAACATTAAACACCTCTTAGGCCTCAGACTAACAACCAAGTACAATCTCATTTAAAAGCATTTAAGGGCTTGATTTTTTCAATGGTTCTCAAAATTGATCATGCAATTTTTAGTCCCAACAGTATGAGTGGTTAGACATGCCTTTTGGGCTAACCAATGTACCGAGAACTTTCATGTGCCTCATGAATGAGGTACTGAAGGTGTTTCTGGGTAAGTTTGTCATTTTTTACCTAGATGACATTTTGATCTTTAGTAAGACATTGGAGGAGCATTTGATCCATATTTACAAGGTGTTTGATAAACCTGAAGAAGTGTAGTTTTTTAAAGAAAGAGTTGGTGTACTTGGGATTTGTAGTCTTAGCAGAAGGTCTAAAAATGGACCCAAAGAAAGTGAAGGCTATCCTTGAATGACCTACTCTAAGAAGTGTGATTGAGGTAAGATCTTTTCATGGACTAGCTAGTTTTTACAAAAAGTTCATAAGAGGTTTTAGCAGTATTTGTGGACCCTTGACTGAAACAATGAGAGTGGATATGAAAGAATTTAAGTGGACTATAGGAATAGATAACAGTTTTAATCTATTGAAATAGAAAATTACTGAGCAACCTATTTTAGTAACAAGGTGTTTCAAGTAGACAGTGATGCTAGTGGTACTACAATAGGAGTTCTTTTGAGCCAAGAAGGTAGACCTATTGCTCATTTTAGTGAGAAGTTGAATGATGCAAAAAAAAAATATTTTTCTTATGATAAGAAATTTTATGCTATAGTTCAAGTATTGAAGAAGTTGAGACACTATCTTCTTCCTAAGGAGTTTTTTTTGTATATTGATCATCAAGCTTTGCAATATTTGAATAGGAAAGGAAAATTAAACCAAAGACATTTGAAGTGGGTTGATTTTTTGCAAAGTTATACATTTGTTTTAAAACACAAGAGTGGGAAGTCTAACAAAGTTGCAAATGCTCTTAGTAGAAGACAACTTTTGCTAATAGGAATGTAGATAGAGGCGATCGAGTTCAACGAACTTAGTACTTTGTATCTAGATAATCCTAATTTTGGTGAAGTGTAGAAGGCTTCTATAGAACCTATTACACTTGATAGGACAAAATGGTTGGATTTCATGATATAGGATAGTACATTGTTCAAAGGAAGCTAGTTGTGCATTCTTAGCAATTCAATGAGAAAGAATCTCATCAAAGAGAAACATAGTGGAGGATTGGCTGGACATTTTGGTAGAGATAAAACATAGCTTTGGTTGCTGAGAATTATTACTGGCCATAGTTGTAGCAAGATGTGAAGAAGTTTGTATAGAGTTGCAGAGATGGAAAAAGGAGTAAAGCAAAATATAGGGTTGTATCAGCCATTACCTTAAATAAAGAAGTTGTGGGAGGATGTCAACATGTATTTTGTTCTTGGATTACCCTAAACTCAATGTGGGCATGATTCTATTTTTTTGGTGGTTAACAGGTTTTCAAACATGACACATTTTATTCCTTGCAAGAAGACCAATGATGTTGTTCATGTGGCAGACTTGCTTTTCAGAGAAGTGGTGAGAGTACATGGTCTGCTAGAGAGTATTGCTTATAATCAAGATACCAAATTTGTTGGGTATTTGTAGCGTACATTGTGGAAGAAAATGAAGATAGATTTAAAGTTCAGTTCATTGCATCATCCACATACTAATGGACAAACAAAATTGGTGAATAGGACTTTGGGAAATCTGTTGAGATTTTTGGTCGGAGAAAAACCAAAAGGACATGATTTAATTTTACCATAGGCATAATTTTTATATAATAATTCTGTCAACCAATGTACTGGTAAATCACCATTCTAGATTATGTACAAGAGTAGTCCCAGAAATGCTTTTGAATTGAGGCAGTTGGATAAAGGAGAGATAAGTAGTGTTGAAGTAGAAGATTTTGTTGAACATTTGAAGAACATCCATGAGGAAGTGAGGAAGCACATTATAAAGATGAATACATAGTATAAAGCTAAGGAAGATGTGAAAAGGAGGTATAAAAAAATTTAGATTGGAGATGAAGTCATACTTCATTTGAGAAAGGAGCTTTTTCCAATGGGTACATATAATAAAATGAAGATGAAGAAGTTTGGACAATTCAAGATAGTGAAAATGCATGATTCTAAAAATGCTTATGAAGTGGAGTTGCCTTCTAAATTGAATATTTCACTAGTATTTAATATTTCAAATTTGAAAGAGTATTATGAAGGAGGCAATGGAGATGAAGTTGTAGAAGCGCGATGGAATATTTTAGCAACTAGTTCGGCTACAAAAGAGATTGAGGAGATATTGGACAGTCATATTGACAAAAGTACAAGGAAAAAAACTTATAAAGAATACCTAGTCAAATGGAAAGGGAGGCGCGTAGAGGAATCATCATGGCTAGAAAGGAAGGAGGTTAATTGTCTTGGTTTTTCTCTGAACACCTGAGAGGTGATGGAGTCACTGTTGACATTACAATCACATTTTTTATTAGTGACATATACTCATTTAGATTGTAAGTATTTATTGAGCTTACTATATAGTTAATAGTGTTAACCAAGCATCTTAGTCTTTACCAAGTCTTATAGTTGCTACTAAGTCCTTTAGATAGTATTCAGTTTGTGCCAAGCAGATTCTACATGAAGGTGATTGACAGTGTAAACTGATCTTTAGAAGGCTTATCAAGTTCCTTAGTGCAAACTAAGCTATGTAGTGGTTACCAAGCTCATAGTTATAGTCATGTGAATTCAATGTTGATGAAGCCACTAAGTGTCAACCAAGTGATTCAATCTATACTGAGCTCATAGTGAATCTAGTGTTGACTGAGTCACTTAGTGTCAACCAAGTTATTTAGTCTATATGCCAAGTTTTACAATGTTCACAGAGTCACCAGTGTAGACAAGGTTTCAAACTACTTAGAAGCGATCAATATGGACCAAGCTTTTATGTTTACTGAGTGCATGATAATGCCAAACATTGACAATGGATGTCAAGTATCAGAACCTCACTAAGCTAATCTTCAAAACCTGAGTTCCTATAGTTGGGAAAACTTTGTATATTTTTTCTAAACTTGTATTATAACTTACTTTGTTAATTTGTAATTGGTTTGGCATATATGTAAAGTATTATATCATATCCATTGTAATAATAAGAAGTCATGTAACAAGAATAGAAGAGAAGAAGAGTGAATACAAAGGCTACAAGTAGTATAAGGAGCAACAAAGATTTATCTATCACAACAAGGTGATCATTACACTCAAAGGTATCTCATTCAACAAACCAAGTTGCAGATTAGAGATTAGCTACTACTTCATCCTAATAGGTGGATCAGTTAAATCCTTTTCAAAAAATCAACCCACTTCATTATACAAAGGTCTATTGAAGAGATTAGAGGAGCATTCTCAAATCTTAGTAATGACAAGGCTCCTAGTCCTGATGGATTGCTTACATAAATTTTACAAGGATAATAAGGAGAAGGTTTGTGGAGAGCTTAACTTGGTCTATGAGGAGGCCCTTGCAAGAGGGTCTCTAGGCCTAGATGTCAATGAGGGGTTGATCAAGCTTATTCCAAAGGAAGGTGAAAATATCTTAATAAGTAATTGGAGGCCTATTACCCTCTTGAACATCTCAAATAAATTTTTGGCTAAACTCATTACACTATGATTGGTGAATATCCTACAAAAGGTGGTCAACCCCTCTCAAACTAAATTTGTGAAAGGTAGATTTATGCTTGAAAACCTTACCACCTTCTGGGAATCCCTAGATTGGACTAGAGATTCTAGACAACTATTAGAAATGCTTTAGAATAACTGAGAGAGGAGCGCGGAGGGGGGGGGGGGGGGGGGGTGTTCAATCAATTATTAAAGGTCCAAATGTCCAATTCAAACTTTTTACTAAGTGTAGTGATCCCATTCATCCAAGCTTAAACATTCATATTCATCAAGTTATTGTAAATCAACATGCAAGCATAACACATGAAAGATGAACACATAACATAGTGATTTACATGGAAACCCAATTTGGGAAAAATAGCCACTAACATGCTACTCAATTCTCACTCTTCTGAAGTGATGCCCTATGAAAGGCCTACCCTATTAAAGGCTACAACACACTATTAAAAATTACCTAGTTAAAGGATTTAACCACCTTTTTAGAAGTGGGCCTCGTTAGAGGACTTTAGAACATTCACTTGGAATGCCACCCTATTAAAGGATTTACAAATGGCTATTAAACCAACCTAAGTCCATAGGATTTTCTTCTACCCTAGCTGATATAATTGCTAGAGAGTAACAATAAGAGATTTTGCCCTGATTATAGAATACAACTCAACTTGTAAATTTTAGATCACTTCTCAGATCATAACATTGCCTAGTTTTTAGTCTCTACAACTCTTGACAGCTTGGCCTCATTTCAAGCTTCGTCTCCTTGACTCTCCATGCTTAATGTACCAGTGCAATCATCTCTCTCTAACCACTTATCAAAGCAAAGTCTATATGCTCTATTCTTCCTTCTCCTAGATGTCTTCTCCTTGACACCCTTCAACCACTTTGCAATTTGGCAAACCAATAGCTCTTGCTTCTATGTTTGTGACTCCTTAAATAGAAGTCTTGGAGTTCATTTTCCTACTCGATTCTTCCCTCCTTTAATTTCAATTCCTATGGATTAGGTAGGATTCATTGAATCTAACCCATATTATGTTTCTTCTAGAAACATCATGAAGAATCCTTCGGAATTCACTCAAAAATGGTTTACATAAAATTTTGTGCCACTACCTCATCATCATCCTTATCCTCCAATTGGTTTACAAAATTCAAGGTAACAACTTTGCCAGCTCAAATTCAACAAATCTTTATCATTTCTAATATTGTAGCAGCTTGACACTATTGAAATTATGGTGCTCGGTACATACTATGTTACTCGGCACTAACTACATTTTACTAATGCTCAGCACCTAAATTTCACTCTACACTTGAAGTTCACTCAACACCTGAACTTCACTCAACACACACTAGATTTTTTGATGCTTGGCTCCAACTAAAAATTTGCTCAGCTTAAACTAGCTTGCTTAGCACCCACTGATGAACTTAGTTTAAGCTTTGTGGTCAACCTTGTTCTAACTTATACTTCTAATGTTTCCAAGTGTGAACATCCTTTTTGTCATCAAGTATGTACCAATACATCATTTAACCATTTTATTAAGTGATCCTTGCACTTCATTACAAAAGCATAACTCAACCTTTCCCTTAGGTGCTTTTGTTACATCTTGTTAATCAAATCCTCTTCATCAATAAACTAAGTGATAGTGCTTGGATCTTATAAGAAATTTTCGTTCCAACAAATAGTAGGTTTGACATCAATGACAAAACAATGATTGAAAACATTCTTTTAACAAAAATCTCCCTCTTTGATCTTCAACAATGATCTTTTAAATCAGATTTCCAACAATCTCCCTCTTTGGCATTGATGGAAAACCAAACTGATCAACCATCAGACCAAACTATTCAACCATGTTATCAAAATGCTAACTAGGTTAGAACAGTAAGTCAAATGCCAAAGTAATTGTGTTACCATCAGTTTTCACATCTCCCTCTTTTGATCTACTATCCTGATTGCTTCATTTCTACTTCTCCCTCTTAGCTATTGTATCATTTTTCTTTTCTTCTCTCCCTCTATATGTACTACTACATCTTCTGCTATTCTTTGCTCTAATTAGCTTACTACATCTTCTTCCTACTTTTTTTTTTCTTCCTTTGGATTTGACAATCTCCCTTCTTTCTTTTAATTTGATCAATTTTTGCACTCTCTCCCTCTTTGACAACAGTGCCAAAGACATATAAACATCTTAGTATCTTCTCATGCAATTATAGCATTTGTAGGTTCCTTCAATTTCTCCCTTTATCACCTTGCTTGTGACTGATTTGAAACTTCAATACTTTAATTACTTAAGGCATGAATCCTAAAGTAAATATCCTCTGCATCAATATGTAATATTTCAACAATTAGCTCATTTGATGCAGAGTTGTCTTGCTTTTGATTTAAGTAGCCTTTGTTAGGGGTATCAACCCCTACCTTACCTCTAAGATACTCAAAAGCATCTTTAGGTAGTGTTTTTGTGAAAATGTAAGCAATCTATTCCTTTGAGCTAACATATTCCATCTTCACTTGTTTGTCTTCCACCAATTCTCTTACATAGTGATACTTGATTGCAATGTTCTTAGTTTTGGCATGCATTACAACATTCTTTGATATGTTGATAGCACTTTTATTATCACAATAGAGTATCACAAGCTCATTCACTTCTTCCTTTATACCTTGCAATAGATGTTTGATCCAGACAATATTGGTGCAATTGATAGTAGCTGCACCATATTTAGCTTTTGAAGTGGATTGTAAGCTACAACTTTTCTTTTTGTTGGTCCATGTAATCAATCTTCTTCCTAAGAGAAGTGCTCCTCCATTGGTGCTTTTTATATCATCAATATTACCTCCCCAATCTGCATCAGTGTAGGCTCTTAGTTCAAACTTTTCACTTCTCTTGTAATACAAACCAATGTCATCAATTCCTTTTGATGTACCTCAGTATTCTCTTTACTACCATCAGATGATTTTCCCTTGGATTTTCAAAAAATCTTGCCACTATTCCAACAACTAATGCAATGTTTGGTCTACTATGTACAACATACTACAACTTTCCAATCATTGATCTATACATTGTTTGATTCACTTCAGCTCACTCATCATTCTTTGATAACTTATGTCCTATCACTATTGGTGTGCTAACTAGTTTTGAATCTTCTAATCCAAAAGTCTTGAGTATCTCCTTGATATATTTTGATTGGGTTACAAATAAACCATACTTCAATTGATGTACTTGGAATCCAACAAAGAATTTGATTTCTCCAAACATTGACATCTCAAACTCATGTTTCATTTGATTAGAAAAATCTTTGCATAGAACATCTTTTCCTCCAAATATTATATCATCAACAAACATTTCAGATATCAAAATGTCTTTACCTTTTTCAGCCTTGATATACAGGTTGATGTTGTCATCTATTCTCTCAAATCCTATCTTCATAAGATATTTGTGCAGTCTCTCATACCATGCTCTAGGTGCTTGCTTCAAACCATAAAGTGCCTTATGTAATTTTAAAACCATATCCTTGTTGTTGTCATCAAAAATTCCCTATGGTTGTTCTATGTAGACTTCCTCTTCTAGTATACCATTCAGAAAAGTAGACTTTACATCAATTTGGTAGACTTTGAAACCTTTGTAAGAAGCATATGCAAGTAGTGTTCTTACTCCTTCCATTCTTGCAACAGGGAAAAATGTTTCTCCATAATCCAGTCCTTCTTCTTGTTTATAGCCTTTGAAAACTAGTATGGCTTTGTTTTTGGTTATTTCACCATTCTCATCAAGTTTTTTCCTAAACACCGATTTAGTACCAATTACATTCTTATCAGTTGGTCTAGGAACTAGAGTCTATGTTTTGTTTTTTAAATCTGGTCTTTCTCCTCTTCCATAGCTATATACTAGTCATCATCTTGTAGTGAATCTTTTACTATCTTAAGCCCAACCTTGCTCAATAGACATGATTCATTCCTTAGTCTATTCTTTTTCATAGGTCTTTCATCTTTGTCACCAATGATTTGATCTGAAGGGTGATGTCTTCTTACATACTTGGCTAATCTTGGTTCTAATATTCTTTCCATGTTTTATCCTTTAGCTTTAGAGTTATTTTTCTCTTCTTCATCTGGTACTTTATCATATCTTTCATGTATACTAATTTTAGAATCAGAATGTGCATTTTCTTCATTTTGCAACTCAGCTTCTGAATGCAGCTTGGCATTCACTAGCTGTGACTCGGCTGATACTGAGATTTTTTGTTGATTCCCAACTTGACTGGCAGCATTGTCTTCAATAGTCATTTCTTCATAGAAGTATATAAAATATCTATAATCTTCTTACTTGTTGGAATCATCAACTTGGACTTCTACATGTTTATCAAAATTTACATTTGCACTCTCCATAATCTTGTTAGTGTTAGTATTCAAACACTTATATGCTTTGCTTCTAGTGGAGTATCTAAGGAATATCCCTTCATCATTCTTTGCATCAAACTTTCCATTTCTAGTATCTTTAAGAATATAACATTTACAACCAAAGAATTTGAAATGTTTTACATTAGGTGAGTGACCATACCATAATTTAGAATGTGTTGTATTTGTACCTTTCTTGACTTGGACTCTATTCAAGGTGTAAACAATAGTACTTACAACTTCTCTCCAATACTTTAAAGCAAAAAATTTCTCCATCATCAAGGTTCTTGCACAGTCTATCACTGATATATTCCTTCTTTCAGCAATACCATTCTGAGGTGGAGTTCTTGATGTTGATATTTTCATTTTGATATCTTTGTCATTGCAGAGTATCTCAAATTCTTTTGATGTAAACTCTCCTCCTCTCTCTGATCTTAGGTATTTCAGACTCTTACCTATTTCCTTCTCAACTTTGGCCAAGTACCACTTGAACATTTCAATGCATCAGATTTTTTCTTTAAGAACATAGCAATCATCATCCTTGAATAGTCATCTACAAATAGCATTATGTATCTATCTCCTAGGTAACTTTGCACTTCTATTAGACCACATAAGTCTATATGGACTAGTTCTAGTACTTCTTTGGAAGTATATGTTTTTCTTTTGAAACTAAACCTAGTCATCTTCCCTAGTTGACATTGTTTGCACATTGTATTTTTAGGCTTTTTCAGTTTAGGCAAACCTCTAACTTTCTTCTTTTTGCTGATGCTAATCAGATTGTTAAAGTTAACATGACACAATCTTTTATGCCATAACCACACATCATCTGGTCTAACAATAAGACTAGTTGCATCTTCCATATCTAGGTAGAACAAGTTACTCCTAGTTTGTTCACCTTTTCCTATCAGATTTCCATCAGTTTCATAGATCTTGTAGTTTTGTTTCCAAATTCTACTTTGAAACCTACATTTCCTAATTGTGATACACTCAACAAATTATAGTTCACTCCTTCAACATAGTATGCATTATCACATGAAATTTTCTTTGTAAGTTTAATTGAGCCTTTTCCTTTGATCTGACATGGAGCATCATTACCAAATCTAACACTATTTCCATCATATTGAGTAAAGGTAATAAGCTTACTTTTGTCTCCTATCATGTGATGTGAGCAACCACTATTTATGATCCACTTTTCATTCTTGTTCACACAAGTTACCAATGCTATTGCTTCATCTTCATCTTTATTTAATTCATCCTTCATCACCACATAGACTACTTCATCATCATTCTCATCAGAATCTTCTTCAACAATGTAGCATCTTTTGCCTTTATCCTTGTAATCTCTACTATTATCTTCTCTCGTGTTCTTGTACTTGTTTCCTTCTTTGTAGTTATTTTTCTATGTACATATTGTAGCAATATGTCCTACTTCATTGCAATTGAAACAAATAATAGGCAACTTACCTTTTAATTTACCTTTGCCCCTATGGAATCTTCTAGTAAGTAGTGCTTCCAACTGTTCCACATCTTCCTCATCTATGTTGCTATCATTGGATGCATGTTTTCCTTTTATACTCTTCCTTTTTGATGTCACCTCCATAGTGTCTTTCAATGTTAGCCTTTCCTTGAAAATAGATTCAAGGTTCTTAGGTCTATAGTTGTCAAAGTTGGACAGTTTGAATGCAGTGAGTCTTCCCACTATACCTTCAAAGGTTAGTGTGTTTCCCTATACACACCTTAGTTCTAGGATGGCTAAAACTCTAATAGCATAGATAGGGAGCAAGGTTGTCAAGTATTTTCTATTGACAGTCTCTTCTTCTAGTTGACCGCCTAGACTTCTTATTGCACTTACCACTTCTTTCATTGTAGATCCATATTGAGCAACATTCTCACCTTCTTCCATTTTTTATGTCATCAAACTTTCCTCTAAGACTTTCTCTCTTTCTTCTTTGAAAATTTTGATCTCCTCCATAGATATCTAACAAGGCTCTCCACATCTTGAATGCAACATCACATCCTTTGATGTCATCAAATTCAACATAACTAAGTATAGAAGCAATCTCCAGCATTACCTGATTTTGCTCCTTCCTTTTGCTCAAATCATCTACATCAAGGGGTCCAACTAGGTCTACATGTTTTGTTCCAATTGAAGATTTTGCATAATCACCTATTGATCCAAGGTGCAATTTCATCAGGCTCTGCCATGCAAAAAAGTTGTCTTTGTTGAGCTTGGGTACTTCTCTCTTGGACATCTTGATCTTCCTGCTTCTAGTACCTTGAAACTAAATTAGTAGATGGATCTAATAGCAACTATTAGAAATTCTTTAGGATAACTGAGAGGGGGAGGGGGGGGGGGTGTGAATCAGTTATTCAAGGTTCAAATTTCCAATTCAAACTTTTTACTAAGTGTAGTGAGCCCATTCAGCCATTCATTCATCCAAGCTTAAACATTCCTATTTAGCAAGTTACTATAAATCAACATGCAAGCATAACATATGTAAGATCAACTCATAACACAATGATTTACATGGAAGCCCAATTTGGGAAAAACCACCAACAACATGCTACTCAATTGTCACTCTTCTGAAGTGATGCTTGATGAAAGGCCTGCCCTATTAAAGGCTACAACACATTGTAAAATGTGACTTGGTTAAAGGATTTAACCACCCTATTAGAAGTGGGCATGGTTAGAGGACTTTAAAAAATTCACTTGGAATGCCACCTTGTCAAAGGATTTACAAATGGCTATTAAACCAACCTAAGTCCATAGGATTTTCTTCTACCCTAACTAATACAATTGCTAGAGAGTAACAATAATTGATTTTGACCTAATTACAGAATACAAATCAATTTTCTAATTTCAAATCACTTCTCAACTCATAAAATTTCCTAGCTTTCAATCTCTACAAGTCTTGACAGCTTGCCCTCCTTTCAAGCTTTGTCTTCTTGAGTCTCCATGCTCAATGTATCAATCCAGTCATCTCTCTCTGACCACTTGTCGAAGAAAAGTCTATGCTTTGTTCTTCCTTCTCCTAGATGTCTTCTCCTTGACTCCCTTCAACCACTTCACAATTTGGCACACCAAAAACTCTTGCTTCTTGGTTTGTGGCTCCTTAAATAGAAGTCTTAAAGTTCCTTTTCCTACTCGATTCTTCCCTCCTTTAATTTCAATTTGTACGGATTGGGTAGGATTCATTGAATCTAACCCATATTATGTTTCTTCTAGAAACATCATGAAGAATCCTCTAGAATTCACTCAAAGATGGTTTACATAAAATTTTGTGCCACCAGTTCATCATCCTTATCCTCTAACTGGTTTGCAAAATTCAAGGTAACAACTTTGTCAGCTCATATTTAGTGAATCTTTGTCATTTCCAATAATGCAGTAGCTTGGCACTACTAAAATTTTGGTGCTCGGCATATGCTATGTTACTTGGCACTAACTATGTTTTACTGATGCTCAACACATGGAACACCGCATAATTAACCACCTGTATGCAGGGGAGCGCATCTCATCACCCAACACACCTAAATTTTACTTGGCATCTGAACTTCACTCGACACACACTAGATTTTTTGATGCTCGGCTCCAACTGAAAATTTTCTCAACTTAAACTAGAATGCTCCACACCCACTGATGAACTTAGTTTAAACTTTGCAGTCAACCTCATTCTAACTTATACTTCTAATGTTTCCAAGTGTGACCATCCTTTGTGTCTTCAAGTATGTTACCAATATATCATTTAACCATTGTCTTAACTAATCCTTGCAGTTCATTACAAAATCATAACTCAACCTTTCCCTTAGGTGCTTTTGTTACATCTTGTTGATCAAATCCTCTTCATCAATAAACTAAGTGATAGTGCTTGGATCTTATAAGCAATTTCCACTTCTACAAATAGTAGGTTTGACATCAATGACAAAAAAATGATTAAAAACATTCTTTTAACAACAATCTCCCTCTTTGATCTTCAACAATCATCTTTTCAATCAGATTTCCAACAACAACAGGGTAGGATGTTGATCATAGATTATGAAAAATCCTATGATAGAATTGAATGGGGTTTCCTCAACATGATGCTTGATGCTCTTGGGTTTCCTCTATCATTTATCAACATAGTCTTTACCTTGATTGAGGGGCCAATGGCTACCATAGAGGTGAATGGAGTAAGACTCTATAAATTTCAATTATCAAAATCTATTAGGCAATGATGCCCCATTGCTCTTGCCTTGTTTGCACTTACAACTAACTCTCTTCACTACTTGTTGAGAGACTCTTTATTGTCTCCAAGGGTTAAGGTTCTCTCTCTACCAAACAGATAAGATGTGTCTAATGTACAATTTTCTGATGATATTGTTGTTATATTTAAACTAAGTGAGGAGAACATGTGCTACCTTATAAGGAAGCTTGATCTTTTTTGTGCTACTTCTAGTAGCAATATTTCTTTATCTAAATCTTTCATTCTAGGATGGGATGATAATGCCCCTAAATAGTGAACAAGTTTTGGAATACAATGGGGAGGACCCAACCATATTATCAGATATTTATGTATTTCTTTTGTAGTCAATCCCAACCTGAGGGAGATATGGGAGTGGATTAGGATTAAATTGGATAAGAAGTTAAACATAGGGGATTGTAAATACATCTTTTACTAGGAAGAGTACAAGTCTGTCAGAAAATCCTATCTTCATACTCAATATATTTCTCTTCTATATGGCTTTTTAATTGTAATAAGTTTGAGATTCACCATAAGGTGATAATGAAATTTCTATCGGCTGGAAACACTCATGATAAGAATATGCATGTAGTTATTTGGAGTTGGTGCATCTACCCAAAAATAGTAGGAGGGCTTGGATTGAAGGATTTGAAGCTACAAGGCATAACCTTGTCAGTTAAATGGTTGACAAAGGCATCATAAGGAAATGATCCCTAAAATGTTGTTGTGAGAAAAAATATTTCTAGAGCCTCCCTTATGAGATGTAAATATTGGAGAGTGTTTCATCTATTTTATCTACTATCTCTTGGTGTTAATTGTGAGCTCAAGGCTCAGTTGTGTCTAAATCTTTGTGGAAGTGTTGGAAACATGTTAGACATGCTTTTGAGTGTAATAAGTTCTATGTTCAGAACAACACTATATGTGGTAATAGGTCAATTTGGTGGAAACTCAAACACAAAGGAAAATCATTGGCCCTTCTCCAAGGTTGCTCTATGAAGAAATGGACAAAGAAAGGAATTTTTCTATTTAGAGACCTTATTGTTGATAATAAAAAATTATCTTGGGATGAGGTTAAAATAATGTTTGATATACCCCAATCATAGTGGAGGACCTATAGGATTGTTAAGGAGGCAATATCTACCCTCAATCTTCCCTTGAATTATTGCACCTCTGTCTACCCTCACACCCTCCTTTGGCTAGAGCTAGAGCTAGAGCTAAATTTGTGTAGTTTTTATCTTCAACTAAATTTGTTATGCATGTTTTCTTTGATCACCCTTTGGCTAGAGCTATCTGGGAACTGTTCGACCTTAAACCATTTACTAATTTCAGCCTATTGAATGTCATATCTAGGAACATCATTAGTAGTTATAAATAATGGACAAATTTTTGGTCTATTTTCTCTTGTTTGGTGCACTAGTACATAAATAGTAATATGTGACTAAAAAAACTACTAAAAACTATATATAAGTGACTAAAATTAGTCATGTGACTAATAGTAGTTAATATCCAATCATTTATAACATGACTAAAATTACTACTAAATAATTTTAGTCACTAATTTTGATCATTGATTTAGTCACATATTGAGTACTATATTTAGTTACATATTTAGTCATATATTTTATAATTGATTTAGTGACATATTTAGTGGTATATTTAGTAGCATATTTAGTTTTATATTTGATCACATATTTAATATAATTAGTCACATTTTTACTAGTTTATTTAGTAGCATATTCAATAGTATATTTGGTCACATATTTTGTAGCATATTTAATCATATATTTCATTATAATAGGGCATGATGGAATCAAACCACCATCCTCCTACTTGTAAGGCATGTGCTCTTCCATTGAGCTAGAGCCCTTTAAATAATAACCATCCAATGTGTAACTTTCTACATTATCTTTGTCATACCTTTTGAGTTAACCTCCTTATCATTTCTTTATTGATTTATACCAACTTTCTATTTATAATTAGTGTACATTTATCCTCATTTAAAATCACCACGGGAATGGTCAAATTCAATCAAACTAAATGAGTGAAGAATTAGAAATTTTTGGTCAAAGGGATGAAAACATATATGTATAAGATAATGACATTGAATGAGAAGATTATCACCAATAATGATGACTAAGATCAGCATTGAGTACAAGGAGTCTTCACTCATGTAATGTATCCATACCATTATAAGAAGGGATAATGAAGACAACCAATGAGCTATCTCAAGAATACTATAAATAAGAATATATTTTTGTAGCATTGAATGAAGGTTGAAGGACATAGTGAACTTCAACATCAAATACTCTTTTACAATTCTTTATATAATAAAATTTAAACACCAACTAATGCATAAGTACTATAACCCAAACATAATAGTATAATTTGAATAAACCATACCTTATAAACATAACTCATCAACCAACTACTTATCAGATTTATTTAGGACCAATAATAAAGCTAACAGACAAGAATAGTAATCTAAAAAAAAAATAGAATTAAATACTTTTTAAATTCATACCAAAAAAGGAAGCTATGTAGATAAAATGCATATATATGTACAATAACTTTAAACAAAAAGAGAATTGTATATTTTGTAGTTCATGTTGTACAAAGAAAGCTCATAAACTAGCTGGCTATTACACATTTTATAGACACAATGATATGATTTTGATAGTTGGCATATCTAAAAGGGAGTTTGGGAGCATCACCCAAGACCACCATATGCCAAGTGAAAGCCCCCAAATGAAAAGGCCTGAAAAATCATAAATCTAGAGCCAATGATTTTGAGCTCTTCTACAGAACCAAAAAATATGTAGAAAGCTTTCAATTTGACCACAAAAAGGGCATCTCAAATTAGGAACTCCTAGATGTTAGAGCCAAGGCCCCAAAGGCCTTGGAAAAGGAAACACCAGGCAAAATGATCAATCTTGGGCTCTATGACGGAATGCTAGACAATGGAAAATCTAAGACTCCAAGTCTTATGTGAGGAATATAGATACCATTGAGGATTGAGAGTATCAACCATTGGAAGATAGGGTACTAGCCACTGATACCCTAGCCTGGGCTTGTAACTGGTCATTGGAGTGGTAGGGTACCACTTCCAATCTTTTCACCAAGGGTAGGATGAATGAATTCTAGGCTTGTGTAACAAATTGGTAGGAACTATAGAAACTAGAAGATCAATTATTTGTCAATCTGGATGGATAAGCCGAAACTACACTTGCAGAACCTCCCATGAGAAAAGGCTCATAGTAGTCTTGGAGAATAAGCCTTTGGGTGTTTTAACACCCCTAAAAAATAAATGTAAAGCACTGGCTCCTTAACTCTTGGCTAAGGGCACACCTTGAATGGAAAACAAGGGCAACCATCGAAGGTTTTGTTGGTTCATTGAGAGCCCATCTCTGAATCCATTATCAACCCAATGAAGCCAAGATTTGATGGCTTCCCTATATTTCCAAATACTCTTAGCAACAAAAGGTTCTTGAATCTAAATAGGTTAAGAAGTCACAAGAAGGGTTTGAAAACCAATCCCCTTTTAGGCTAGCCAATTAATCAAAAAGCCTGAAGAAATGTAGTGCTCTAACAAGATTCTCCAAGCCTCGTCACCAATGAGAACTCGTATGACCCACTTGGAATAGAGGGAAATCCCTTGCTTGCAGCTAGAAAGCAAGCCAAGACCACACAATTTTTTTTTAGTTGGACCCACTTTGGGGGCCTAACTAACGGCATCATAATTTGCTATTGTTTGCAACTTTGAATGACCAAGTTAATAATCCTGTAAAAAATTAGGTTGCATGATCCAATCAACATTGGGTTGGAGGTGATGTTGAGGGAAGAGAGGAATATAGAGAAGAAGAGTTTGTTGATGAAGGAGAATAAGAGCACCCACAACACAATGAAATGCTAGCACGTATGAAGGAGTAGAGGAAATAGAAAGTGTTTGAAGTTTTTGTTGGTGGTCTTAACAAGGATGCTAATCAAGATGACTTGAAGAAAATATTTGGTGAAGTGGGTGAAATTATTGAGGTTAGATTTTCCAATAATCCCCATACATAGAAGAACAAGGGTTTTGCATTCATTTGTTTTGCAACTATTGAGCAAGCCAAAAAAGTTGTGGCAGAGCTTAAGAATTTGTAGGTAAAGGGGAAGATATGTGGAGTGATATGAAGCCAAGATAATGAGAATCTTTATGTATGCAACATTAGTACGGCTTGGACAAAGGATGATCTAAGAAGCCAATTGAAGGACTATGCAATAGAAAATGTTGAGAAGCTAACTTTGATGGATGATCCAGAGCATGAAGGCATGAATAGAGGGTTTGTATTTTTGTAATTTAACACTCATCTTGATGCAAAAAATGCATTTAATTGCTTGCAAAAATGAGATGTTTTCTTTGATGTTGATGTTTCAACAAAGGTTTCATTTGCCAAGTCTAGTATTAAGCCAGATGAAGAAATTATGGCCTAGGTTAAGTCTATTTTTGTTGATGGCTTGCCAGCTACTTGGGATGAGGACCATGTGAAGAAAAAGTTTTAAAAATATGGTGAAATTGAGAATGTACAATTGGCATATAATATGCCATCTACCAGATGCAAATATTTTGGGTTTATTAATTATACAACTCATGAAGCAACAATGGAATGTATTGAGGGTGTCAACAAGAATGAGCTAGTTGAAGGAGATAAAAAGGTAAATATCAAGGCTACACTATAGAAACCTCAGCAAAAGGGACAATCCATCAAGGATCCTACTTGTGTAGGATATCATACAGGCTATGGGAGTGATAGCATTTATGGTGGCAATTGAGGGAGTTGGGTGCCATGGAGTCACGGTGGGGCTGTTGGAGTGGTAGTTATAATAGCAGTTGTTGTTTTTTGTTACTTTTATGAAGTGGAGAAGACAAGCTCACAACTTGAAGTTTGGAATGAAGACCACCACAACAAAAAATGGAGTGCCTACATGTATAAGAGAAGTCATCTATTGTTCATTGAAGACTACAATAAAAATGGAAATATAGCCAACAAAGAAGAGCATCAAATTCTTGAAATAGGGAGGTGCCAACATCCATGCCTTAAGAAGGAAACAAGGGACAACCATGTGCAAAAGGAAACTGCTACAAAACAATGCACCGAATAACCATGTTAAAGCCATCGCATTAATTGGAGAGACTTTTGCTTGTAAAATAGAGACTTTAGTTAATCTAACATCGATGACATTCAAAGCTTAAGACAAACCATACAAGAGCCACCATAGAGGCATCCACATTCACACAAGTTGTAGGAGATGCCCATGATCGAGAAGCCATTGGAGGAGGTAAGAAGAAGATCGTGCATTAGAAGGTAGGTAAATGTCATGGAATGGCAGAAAATTGATCCAGCATGGGAGTCACCACAGTAGGAATGAAGAAAAAGGAAAAATAATGAAAACCTTTATGCCCCATTCCCTATGGTGGGGTTTATCATGTATTTAAATACAAGAGACCATAAGTGTTAAGATGTCTTAAGGGCATTGGCTTTTATAAGCCAAGATCCGTCTTATGCAACCTATGGATGTTGGACAACTGGAGGTGACCGTAGGAAAATGTTAAACAAATCTATAGTCCAAAGGATAATGTGGCAATTTCAATGACCAAATGCACAAGATAGTGACATGTGGAGGATCTTGTGGTAGTTGTTATGTTGCCAAGTGAAGATGCACGACCATTAACCATAACAACATAGTGACCTATTGAGCTTGCGATGATGTGGCACAATGATGTGGTGCTAAGGTGGTGTTAGTGGACAAAGGAGTTTTCCAAAAAATGTACTAGAATCTAGTGGTCACCAAGCTGCCACCAAAAAATGGGAGGTTCTCTGGCAAGCAACATGGGGCCTTCCTTGAAAACCAAAAATTTGGCAAAGAGAGGTTGTGGGATCCATAAAGACCAGAGGGCCTATCAAAATCTCACAAGTGGTGCCACATGATTGAACAAGGGGATATTACCTTTTTAAAAATAATATTTTCCAGCTTGAACGTGAGATTTGAAAAAATTAAAAATTAAAAATGAATGTGCTATAGTTTATTCTATAGATTTTCTAATTTTTTTCAATTTTTGGCATTTGAATTGTGAAACATATAGTTGGAACCTAAATTTTTAAATGGCTCCAAGGGGGTATTTTTGAATCAAAATATACACTCCAATATACCATCAAAACTAGGAAGAGATGAGTTATCCATTTCTAAGGTTAGTTTTTACACAGGTGGTCACTAGTGCATGCTACAAGGGGTTTTTTGTTTTCAATAAAATGCTCAGTTGCAAGCACTGATTTGATTAGTGCAATTACAAAATTTAGTTGGGATACATTTGATTTGCTTGGTTGGCTTATTATGTTTGAAAATTGATATGTAATGATGTATTTTGCCTCTAGTATTTCACAATTTGCACACTTGATGGAACTTCTCAGATATTTTTGTCTTTTGCAATTACTTATGATTTCCATCAAGTGCTAAAGATATTTTTGCTTTGAGGCAAAATGAAAGGGGATTTGATTTACTAGTTGCAGAGAGAGATTAGAGAGAATATTTTAACTTCTAGGAGATGTTTTCCAAGTGGACACATGTTAGATCTTTATGTACACACCATTAGTATAGCTTGGACAAAGGATGATCTGAGAAGCCAATTGAAGGACTATGTAATAGAAGATGTTGAGGAGCTAACTTTGATGGATGATCTAGAGCATGAAGGCATGAATAGAGGATTTTTATTTTTTGAATTTAACACTCATCTTGATGCAACAAATGCATTTAAGAGCTTGTAGAAATGAGATGTTTTCTTTGATGTTGATGTTTCAACAAAGGTTGCATTTTCCAAGTCTGGCATTGAGCTAGATGATGAAATTATGGCCCAAGTTAAGTTTTTTTTTGTTGATGGCTTGCCAGCTACTTGGGGTGAGGACCATGTGAAGGAGAAGTTTAAAAAATATGGTGAAATTGAGAATGTACAATTGGCACATAATATGCCATCTACCAAATGCAAATATTTTGGGTTTATTAATTATACAACTCATGAAGCAACACTGGCATGTATTGAGGGTGTCAACAAGAATGAGCTAGCTGAAGGAGATAAAAAGGTAAATATCAAGGCTACACTATAGAAGCCTCAACAAAAGGGACAATCCATCAAGGATCCTACTCATGTAGGATATCATACAAGTTATGGGAGTGCTAGCAATTATGGTGGCAATCAAGAGAGTTGGGTGCCATGGAGTCATGGTGGGGCTATTGGAGTGGTAGTTATAGTAGTAGTTGTTGTTTTTAATTACTTTTATGAAGTGGAGAAGACAAGCTCACAAGTTGAAGTTCAGAATGAAGACCACCATAACAAACAATGGAGTATTTACATGTATAAGAGAAGTTGTCTATTGTTCATTGAAGACTGTAGTAAAAATGGAAACGTAGGCAACGAAGCAGACCATCAAATGCTTGAAATAGGGAACATGCCAATGTACATGCCTTAAGAAGGAAAAAATGGACGAGTAACCATGTTAAAGCCATCGCATCAATTGGAGAGACTATTGTTTATAAAATAGAGACTTTAATTAATCTAACATCCATTACATTCAAAGTCTGAGACAAACCATAGGGGAGTTGTGATAGAGGCATCCATATTCATGCAAGTTTCAAGAGATTCCCATGATGGAGAAGCCACTAGGAGAGGTGAGAAGAAGACCATGCATCAAAAGGCAGGTAGATGCCATGGAAGGGCAGAAAACTAATCTAGCATGGGAGTCACCATGGTAGGAATGAAGAAAAAGGAAAAATAATGAAAAAATTTATCCCACATTCCCTGTGGTGGGTTTTATCATGTATTTAAATATAAGAGACCATAAGTGTTAATATGTCTTAAGGGCATCGGCTTTTATAAGCCAATATCCCTCTTGTGCGACCTATGGATGTAAGACAATTGGAGGTGATCATAGGAAAATTTTAAATAGATCTATAGTCTAAAGGATGATGTGGCAAGCTCAATGACCAAATGCATAGGATAGTGACATGTGGAAGATCTTGCAGTAGTTGCTATGTCGCCAAGTGAAGATGCACAACCATCAACCATAGCGACATAGCGGCCTATTGAGCTGGCAATGATGTGGCACAATGATGTGGTGTTGAGGTGGTGTCAATGGACAAAGGAGTTCACCAAAAAATGTGCTAGAATCTAGTTCTCACCATGTTGCCACTAGAAAATGGGAGGTTCTCTAGCAAGTGACATGGAACCTTCCCTAAAAACCAAAAATATGGCAAAGACAGGCCATGGGACTTGTAGCAACCAGATGGCCTATCAAAATCTAACAAGTGGTGCCACATGATTGGCCAAGGGGATATTACCTTTTTAAAAATAATATTTTCTCAGCTTGAACATGAGATTTGAAAAAAATTTAAAAATTAAAATGAATGTGCTATAGTTTATTCTATAGATTTTTAAAACTTTTTCAATTTTTGGCATTTGAACTGTAAAACATATAGTTGGAACCTAAATTATTAAATGGCTACCAAGGGGGTATTTTTCACTCAAAATATACACTCCAATATATTTTTGGAACAAAGAAGAGATGAGCTATCCATTTCTAAAGTTGGTTTTTATACTGGTAGTCATTGGTGCATGCTACAGGGGGTTTTGTGTTTTTAATAAAATGCTTAGTTGCAAGCAATGATTTCATCAGTGCAATTCAAAAATTCATTTGGGATACATTTCATTTGCTTGGTTGGCTCATTATGTTCAAAATTTGATACATAATGATTTATTTTGCCTCTATTATTTTACAATACTTTATGATGGAACTTCTCAGAGATTTTTTTCTTTTGCAATCAGTTATGATTTCCATCAAGTGCTAAAGATATTTTTTTCTTTAAGGAGGAAAAATGAAAGGGGATTTGATTTACCAAGTGTAGAGAGACATTAGAGAGAAGGTTTTAACTTCTAGGAGATTTCGTCCAAGTGGACACATGTTAGATCCATAATAGATCTAGGAATTCACTCTCCTCTATATCATTCTCTTTATTTTTCTTTGTAGATGTTCCAATTTTTGAGAAAAACTACTCACTATTGAGATACCATTTCCTTCAGTAATTTCTCTTGTAATGAGTAGCATGAAGTTTTACATAGATAAATCTCATCTATTAGGTGATTAGTGAGTCATTTCTATACATCTTTCATGTATTTGTTTTCAAGGAAAATGAATAAAATACAACAAAGGGTTTACATTCATTTTGAATCTTATCTCCTAGTCCTAAGTTTGTAATTTCTTCTAATTTATGAAACAAGAGCATGAATTAGGTTACATTTTGTTTAAAAAATCATGTGGTTGAAATGTCT
This sequence comes from Cupressus sempervirens, assembly GCA_028749045.1. NCBI lineage: Eukaryota > Viridiplantae > Streptophyta > Pinopsida > Cupressales > Cupressaceae > Cupressus > Cupressus sempervirens. The sequence continues at coordinate 215,154,494 of CM053789.1, forward strand.
TGCTTGTGGAACAAAGAGCAATGTAACTACTTGATATTTATCAAAGGGTTTGTAGATTTCATGATAGAATAGCTCAAGTATGAGATTCATTTTGATGCAGATGTCTATTCATAAGGTGAAAGATAGATCAGGGATCTTAATGTAAGATTTATGTAAAAGATTCCCATAAGATGTATGGTTCTAATTCATGTTATTGCCCTATAGATAAGACACTGATCAGCTGTAGGATCATTCAATTTTGTTACTCATAGCTAGGTCTTGATGTTGTCAACATATTAAATCATCCTTTCCCTTTATGTTGAAAATTATTCAAAGTTTAACCCTTACTCAGATTATGAATTGCATTGTCTTGCATTTAGCTATTGTAGATCTATGTTATTGCATGAGTCATTAGGAGAAATAAGGGTTAAATCTTCTATTAATAGATTGAAGAATATGTTTAGCACTAGTACCATATAAATTGAATCTGAGGTCCCCCCGCCTAGGTTTTTAAAAGCTTGAAGTAGAAGAAGGGTCTAGCCTTATAGTTGGCCTAGTGTCTGAAAGGATATGTTAAGGATGAGAGTTAGTTGCCCCTAGATGTGTCTTCTTTTCATGAGATTAATTTGGAAATTGTAGCATTTTAAAACACCAGAAAAATGGTGACTGTACTGGGGGAAAAGGTTGTAAATGCCTAAATTACGAAGCTGGAAACCTCTGATATATTTTGCATATTCAATTTTGTATGCAAGGTTTTGTGATCTCTAGTTAAGCTTTATTCATGGAAAATAGTATGTTGTAAAATTGGATGTACATTTTGTTCTATGACTATTATAAGTCCATATTTAATCAATTTAGTTTGCAAGTGTTGTTGAGAAATATCAGAGTCAAGATTTGATTTATAAAGTGTACTTTCTTTTCAAGCTGTTAATGATTTTCAAATTTCTACTACATTGAAGGTCTGGTCTAGATTTGTCAAGTGAAAAATTATGTTTTATTTCTCACAAAGTGTGAGTGGTGACTCTCAAATCTCTGTACCAGTTTGTTCCTAGTTGATTTCATTACAATATATTGAAGGATTTTTAGTTGTATGGGCAGATCATAAACTTTTGCTAATCTCTTGAAGAGGAAGTTTTAAATTCTTGATAGGTTTTTTTAAGTGTTGTTGGAATTTTTTGTTATAAGAAATTAAAGTGTAATAGGTAAAATCACAACAATGATTTGTTCATCCTCTTTCAAGGAGGTGGCAGCTCTACAAAGTTTTGACCAGTGGTGTGAAGGAATTTTAGTCTTGCACCTGTGCCAAAATCAGCAAATCAAATTTTAGAAACAACACTTCAGGTGTTTTGGATTTCATGTTTCTCTTTCATTGAAGTCAAGTGTTTAAAAAGGTTGCCTCTATTCAGTTTTTTTTAGCACTAGAAGGAAGAGGTAGAATTTTTATTTCATAATGGAATCAGATCTCAAATCTAGAATAAGTTTACCAAAACATGAAGATGTACTGGAAGGTGTGGTAGAAATTAATAAAGATCTTTGCATTTAGATTGTCAGATTTATAAACAATGTGGTAGGAAGTGTTCAAGGTCTAGAAGATGATCAAATTTATGAAAAGTTTAAATCAGCACTTATGGAGTTACATGTGTCTTTAAGACCCAAGGAATCTTCATGGCCTATTGCTTTCCTAGATGTCTTTATGCCTAATTCAGTTAATTGGCCATCACATTTAAGGCTAAAAAAGATCTTTCATGTTGATACTCTTATCAAGAACTTTGAGAATGATTTAAATAGCCAATGTGAATGTGTTGAAAGTAATAGTTAGTCTAGTGAATCCATAGATAATGACAATGTTTCTTGTGATTATGAAGAGATGGATTCTAGATCTACTAAGTTGGAGGATTTTATTCAGCAAGATGAAGATGGTTATGTGACATAAAATGAATCATGTGACAATATGCATGAGTGTGTTGAAATTTTTAATAGTGGTATGGATAATTCTTCTTTTGGTAAAGATGAGAATGATACACCTAGTAAAGAGGTATTGTGCAAAGAAGAGGTAATATGTTGTAGCATTGATTTTGGTTTTTCAAATTGTCATATTAGTGGTACTACTGATATAAGTATTTTAGATCAGTTTATTTATGATCAGAACCTAGGAGAAAAAACTTGTGATGAAGTCTTATTGAGTGTTGATGAGATTTTAGAACTACAAGCTCATGATCTTGAAAGATATGCAAATGTTTCTTTGTATGTTCATGCTATCCCTTGTGGTGTTTCTTCTCAAGGTGAGATCATTTCACCAAGGTTTGATGTTGAATTTGATATAGAATTAGAATATCCATTGTCAAGATCTGGAGGTGTATTTGATAAGAAATTAAGTATCAATACACTTAATGACTTTTCTAATGAGGAGAGTACCAATAGGGAGAAGTTTCATTTTTTTTTTAGATTCTTATCATGCTGATTATACTGAAATTGGTTTTGAATATGACAAAGAAGCAAAGGTTAGAAGTGATAAATCTAATTTAGAATTTTCACTACATGCTAATGATAAGTTAAAAGTTCATTCTAATGAATTGATTGATGAAGATTACGATCAGCATGATCTATGTTAGCACTCTCATGATAGTTTTTTAGACTTGGTAACTAATCAGTTTTTTGAATGTGAAGAGGTTTCAGCAAATGATAAATCAAATTTAATAAGTAACATGACTACAAGTAGGAAGTGATCAGATTTTATATGTTCTTCACACCCAATTACACACGGTGAGTTGCAATATTTTGACATATGCAACTTGTTGAATAAAGTAGACTACAAATCATTTGTATTTCTGGTTAAGAGCATGTAACAGTCATATGTGGGTGATGATTTTCAGTTTGATCTTAGTTTACATGAGCAAGCTGAATTTTTTTCTCATACTGAGTGTGATGTAGAAGTTAATGCTAATTTATATATGCACTATGAGAATGAAGGAGTGAATTCAGTATTGCCAAATGTTTTGTTTCATAATGCTAATCTAATTGGTGAAATTGATAGATGAAATATTTCCAAATTACCTCATGCATTTTTAGATGAGAATAAAATTTTTGATAGAGGTAAAATTTTTTGCTAAAGTTTGGTAGCCTAGAGCCATCATTTGTATATAGTAGGAGTAGTTGGTTTTGTTTTCAATAAAGTTGTTCAAGAGAGAAGTTTTTTTTGTTAGGTGTGTGGTCTACTTCTTCTAGAGATTTGAATCCTTTCCATGCCCACAAGGGACATCCATCATTAGACAGAGCCACTATTGGGACTCAAAATTGAAGCCTCGATTTTGAGTACGATTTAAAAAATCAAGCCCTATAAGCATTTTTTGATGGATGCATACATAACTATCTATTTGAGGCCCATGAGGTATTTAATGTTTCTAACACCATGCATTTAGTATCTCTATGCATCCCATTATGATAAATTTCCTTTTCAAGTCATTGCGTGAAGTCCTATTTTGAGCAATTTCCAAATTTGCATTTTTGCTTGTGTGAGACAATGATAGGGGGCCTTGTTTGCAATTGAATATCTTACACCTAGTACCATTTCATGACTTGCAAATTTGGGAGTTTTTAGTGTCCATATTAGAGAACCTATGTTTTAGATTTTGAGTCTTTTCAAATCTTTTTGACTAGGTTTTGAATCTCTCAAAGTTGCTCGTTTGTTGTTGTCATGCTGATGTGAATTGTTCAGAATTCTAGGGAGCCCTGTTTGACTTGTTATAATTTTGACCCAATTGACTAAATTGAGAAAATTCCTTTTGCATTTAATTTTAGATGTTAGAGACTTCCTATGTTTCAATTTTAAGCTTATGACAATTCTATTTGATCCCAAACATCATTCCAAATGCAACTTGTCACTTTTTATTGGTGTCAAGAAGTGCAGATTTGTCAGTACCCCTATTCCTGATGTCATAACTTTAAATTCATGATAGTTGAGATCAAATGGATTGGACTAATATATCCTCCTCTAAAATGAATTTAAGTGTTCCAATTTACAAGTCTTGACGAATCCATCAGCACACTATCCTAGGTCCATTCCATTTGGAAAAAATATTTTTCTGACATTGTTTCTGATCTACAGGTTTGAGTAGCTCACTTTGACCATTCACCAAATGTGTCCTATTATTAATCATGAGCCCAAATCACATTTTTATACTCTCTTTAAGATAGTGAACCAATGCGCTAGTTTTCATACCACTAAGTATCAATTTGCCTAGTTTTCAAAGCCAAATCCGAACCCATTTTGTGGTTTTTTGACATGTTTTCTTACATGTAGTTCTGAGAGGGCAACTTCAACAGTCAATATCTTTTGACTGATAATTCATCATGAGATTAGATTCAATAGAGTAAGATTATGTATAAAATATAATCAGTGTATCAGATTTTAGAGCCTGATTAGGTATTTAATCAGTTTTTAAAGCTAGCCAATAGGACTTGTTAGTAGAGAATCATAGTTTGTAGATGAGTGATAAAGTCAGTTTTAAATGGTAATTTAAGGCTCGACTTTGAATCCAATCATTACTTGATGTTCTATGGATCAATTTGAAAGTTAAGTTGTATGAAAAAGAATTTTTTTTTAGTCAAACCCACTTTGGCGGCTCGACTAATGACATCAGAACTTGCTATTGTCTACAACTTTGAATGACCAAGTTAATAATCTTGCAAAAAATTAGCTTGCATGATCTAGTTAACATTGGATTGGAGATCCTAAGGGAAGAGAGGAATATAGAGAATAAGTGTTGGTTGATGAAGGAGAAGAAGAGCACCCACAGCATGATGAAATGCCAACACCTATGAAGGAGTGGAGGAAATAGAAAGAGTTTGAAGTTTCTATTAGTGGTCTTTACAAGGATGCTAATGAAGATGACTTGAAGAAATTATTTGGTGAAGTGGGAAAACTTATTGAGGTTAGATTGGCTAAGAATCCCCATCCACAGAAGAACAAGGGTTTTGCATTCATTTATTTTGCAATTGTTGAGAAAGCCAAATAAAGTTGTGGTAGAGCTTAAGAATCTATAGGTAAAGGGGAACAGATGTGGAGAGACACGAAGTTAGGATAATGAGACCCTTTACATATGCAACATTAGCAGGACTTGGACAAAGGATGATCTGAGAAGGAAATTGAAGGACTATGGAATAGAAGATGTTGAGGAGCTAACTTTGATGGATGATCCTGAGCATGAAGCCATGAATAGAGGATTTACATTTTTTGAATTTAACACTCATCTTGATGCAAAAAAAATTATTTAAGTTCTTGCAAAAATGAGATGTTTTCTTTGATGTTGATGTTTCAGCAAAGGTTGCATTTACCAAATCTGATATTGAGCCAGATGAAGAAATTATGGCCTAGGTTAAGTCAATTTTTTGTTGATGGCTTACCAGCTGGTTGGGATGAGGACCATGTGAAGGAAAAATATGTTGAAATTGAGAATGTAGAATTGGCAAATTATATACCATCTTCCAGACACAAATATTTTGGGTTTATTAATTATACAACTTATGAAGCAAAACTGGCATGTATTGAGGGTGTCAACAAGAATGAGCTAGCTAAAGGGGATAAAAAGGTAAATATCAAGGATACACTATGGAAACATTAGCAAAAGGGACAATCCATGAAAGATCCTACTTGTGTAGGATATCATATAGGTTATGGGAGTGCTCACAGTTATGGTGGTAGTCAGGGGAGTTGGGTGCCATGGAGTCATGGTGGGGTTGTTGGAGTGGTAGTTTCAGTAGCATTTTTTTTTTTTGTTTACTTTTATGAACTTGAGAAGACAAGCTTGCAAGTTGAAGTTCAAAATGAAGACCACCACAACAAACAATGGAGTGCCCACATGTATAAGAGAAGTCATTTGTTGTTAATTGAAGCCTATAGTAAAAATAGAAATATAGCCAAGGAAGTAGAGCATCAAATGCTTGAAAGAGGGTAGGTGTCAATGTCCACACCTTAAGAAGGAAATAGGGGACACCCATGTACAAAAGGAAACTACTACAAAACAAAGCATTGAGTAACCATGTTAAAGTCACCGCATCAATTGGAGAGACTATTGTTTTAAAACAAATACTTTAGTTAATCTAACATCCACAACATTCAAAGCCTGAGACAAACTGCAGGGGAGTCACTATAGAGGCACCCACATTCACATAAGTTGCAGGAAATGCCCATGATGGAGAAGCTACTAGAGGAGGTAAGAAGAAGACCATGCGGTAGAAGGCTGGTAGATGCTATGGAAGGGAAGAAAATTGATTTGGCGTGGGAGTCACCATTGTAGGAATGAAGATAGAGGAAAAATAATGAAAAACTATATTCCACATTCCCTGTGGTGGGGTTTTTCATGTATTTAAATACAAGAGACCATAAGTGTTAAGATGTCTTAAAGGCATCAACTTTTATAAGCCAAGATCCCACTTGTGCAACCCATGGACACCAAACTACTGGAGGTGACCATAGGAAAATTTTAAACAAATCCACAATCCAAAGGATAACATGGCAAGCTCAATGACCAAATGAGCTCAATGACCTTTTTAAAAATAATATATTATCAGCTTGAATGTGAGATTTGAAAAAATATATTTTAAAGAAATGAATGTGCTATAGTTTATTCTATAGATTTTTTTTATTTTTTTAGTTTTTGGCATTTGAACTATGAAACATATAGTTGGAACCTAAATTTTCAAATGGCTACCAAGGGGCTATTTCTCACACAAAATATGCACTCCAATTTATTGTTAGAACTAGGAAGAGACAAGCTATCCATTTTTGAAGTTGGTTTTTACATAGGTGGTCACTGTTGCATGCTACAAGGGGTTTTGTGTTTTTAATAAAATGCTCAGTTGCAGGAAATGATTTCATCAGTGTAATTACAAAATTTAGTTGGGATACATTTGATTTGCTTGGATGGCTCATTATGTTCAAAATTTGATACATAATGATGTATTTTGTCTCTAGTATTTTACAATACTTTATGATGGAACTTCTCAGAGATTTTCGTCTTTTACAATCGGTTATGATTTCCATCAAGCGCTAAAGATATTTTTTGCTTTGAGGAGGAAAAATGAAAGGGGATTTGATTTACCAATTGTTGAGAGAGATTAGAGAGAAGCTTTTAACTTCTAGGAGATGTTTTCCAAGTGGACACATGTTAGATGCATACCAGATTTGGGAATTCACTCTCCTCTATATCATTCTCTTTCTTTTTCTTTTTAGAGGTTCCAATTTTTGATAAAAACTACTCACTACTAAGATACCATTTCCTTCAGAAATTTCTCTTGTAATGAGTAGCATGAAGTTTTATACACATAATTCTCATTTGTTAGGTGATTAGTGAGTCATTTTCATACAACTTTCATGTATTTGTTTTCAAGGAAAATGAACAAAACATAGCAAAGTTTTTACATTCATTTTAAATCTTTTCTCTTGTTCATTAGTTTGTAATTTATTCTAATTTCTGAACCAAGAGCATGAATTAGGTTGCATTTTGTTTTAAAAGGCATGTGGTTGAAATGTCTTGCTTGTGGAACAAAGAGCCATGTAATTGCTTGATATTTATCACAGCGTTTGCAAATTTCATGGTGGGATAGCTCAAGTATGAGATTCATTTTGATGCAAATTTTTATTCATAAGGTGAAAGATAGATCAGGGATCTTGATGTAGGAGTTATGTCAAAGATTTCCATAAGATGTATGGTTGTAATTCATTTTATTGCCCAATAGATAAGGCACTAATCACCTATAGGATCATTCAATTTTGTTGCTCATAACTAGGTCTTTTTGTTGTCAACATATTAAATCATCCTTTCCCTTTATGTTGAAATTTATTCAAAGTCTAACCTTCACTTAGCATATGAATTGCATTGTCTTGCATTTAGCTATTGTAGATCTATGTTATTGCATGAGTCATTAGGAGAAATAAGGGTTAAATTTGGTATTAATAGATTCAAGAATATGTTTAGCACTGATACCATATAGATTTAATTTGAGGTCCACCTACCTAGGTTTTGCGAGCTTGAAGTAGAAGGGTCTAGACTTATAATTGGCCTGGTGTCTAAAAGGATATGTTAAGGATGGGAGTTAGCTGCCCCTAGATGTGCCTTGTAATCATCAGGGTAATTTGTAACCTGTAGCATTTTAATACACCAACAAAATGCTGACTCTGTTGGGGAAAAAGGTTGTAAATGCTTGTAAATGCCTAAATTACAAAGCTAGAAACATCTGATATGTTTTGCATATTCAGTTTTGTATGCAAGGTTTTGTGATCCCCAATAGAGCTTTATTTATGGATTGCAGTATGTTGTAAAATTGGATGTACATTGTGTTCTATGACTATTATAAGTCTATCTTCAATCAAGTGTTGTTGAGAAAGTTTAGAGTCAAGAATTGATTTATAAAGTGTTTTTTCTTTTCAAGGTGTTAATGATTTGCAAGTTTCTCTACGTTGAAGGTCTAGTCCAAATTTGTCAAGTGACAATTTATGTTTTATTTCTCACAAAGTGTGAGTGGTGACTCTTAAATCTCTATACTAGTTTGTTCCTAGTTGATTTCATTACAATATATTGAAGGATTTTTAGTTGTATGGGTAGATCATAAACTTTTAATAATCTCTTGGAAAGACAATTTTAAATTCATGAGAGGTTTTTTGAAGTGTTGTTGCAATCTATTGTTATAAGAAATTGAAATGTAAAAGGTAAAATCACAGCAATGATTTCTTCATCCTCTTGCAAGGAGGTGGTGACTCTACAAATTTTTTACTAGAGGTGTGAAGGAATTTTAGTATTGCACCTGTGCCAAATTAGTAGATCAAAGTTTAGCATCAGCACTATAGGTATTTTGGTTTTCATGTTTCTCTTAAATAGAAGCCAAGTGTTTAAAAAGGTTGCATCTATTTAGTGATTTTTAGCACTAGAAGGAAGAAGTAGAAGTTTTATTTTACAATGGAATCAGATCTCGGATCTAAAATTAGGTTACCAAAATGTGAAAATGTGTTGGAAGGTGTGGAAGAAATTAAGAAAGATCTTCGCAATCAAATTGTCATATTTATAAGAAATGTGGTAGGAAGTGTTCAGGGTCTAGAAGATTATTAGATTTATGAAAAGTTTAAATTAGAACTTATGGAGTGACATGTGTCTTTAAGACCCAAGGAATTTTCATGGCCTATTGATTTCCTAGATGTCTTTACGCCTAATTTAGTTAACAGGCCATCACATTTAAGGCCACAAAAGATCTTTCATGTTGATCATTTTTAGAAGAAATTTGAGAATAATTTATATAGCCAATGTGAATGTGTTGAAAGTAATAGTGAGTCTACTAAATCCATAGATAATGACAACATTTGTTGTGATTATGAAGAGATGGATTCTAGATCTATTGAGTTGGATGATTTTAGTCAGGAGGATGAAGACGGTTATATGACTAAAAATTAATTGTTTGACAATATGTAGGGGAATGTCAAAAGTTTTAATAGTAGTATGGATAATTCTTCTTTTGGTAAAAATGAGAATGATACACCTAGTAAATAGGTATTGTGCAAAGAAGAGCTAATATGTTTTAGTATGGATTCTAGTTTTTCATATTATCATATTAGGTGTACTACCGCTATGAATTTTTTAGATCAGTCAGTTTATGATCAGAACCTAGGAGAACAAACTTGCAATGAAGTCTTATTGAGTGTTGATGAGATTTCAGAACTACTAGCTCATGATCTCGAAAGATATGCAAATGTTTCTTTCTATGCTCATGATGCCCCTTGTTGTGTTTCTTCTCAAGGTGAGATCATTTCACCAAGGTTTGATGTTGAATTTGATATAGAATTAGAATATCTATTGTCAAGATTTGGAGGTGTATTTGATAAGAAATTAAGTATCAATACACCTAATGACTTTTCTAATGAGGAGAGTACCAATAGGGAGAAGTTTCATTTTTTTTAAGATTCTTATCATGCTGATTATACTGAAATTGGTTTTGAATATGGAAAAGAAGCAAAGGTTAGAAGTGATAAATCTAATTTAGAATTTTCACTACATGCTAATGATAAGTTAAAAGTTCATTCTAATGAATTGATTGATGAAGATTACGATCAGCATGATCTATGTTAGCACTCTCATGATAGTTTTTTAGACTTGGTAACTAATCAGTTTTTTGAATGTGAAGAGGTTTTAGCAAATGATAAATCTAATTTAATAAGCAACATGACTACAAGTAGGAAGTGATCAGATTTTATATGTTCTTCACACCAATTACACAAGGTGAGTTGCAATATTTTGACATATGCAACTTGTTGAATAAAGTAGACTACAAATCATTTGTATTTCTGGTTAAGAGCATGTAACAGTCATATGTGGGTGATGATTTTCAGTTTGATCTTAGTTTACATGAGCAAGCTGAATTTTTTTCTCATACTGAGCGTGATGTAGAAGTTAATGTTGATTTATATATGCACTATGAGAATGAAGAAGTGAATTTAGTTTTGCCAAGTGTTTTGTTTCAGAATGCTAATCTAATTGGTGATACTGATAGAAGAAATATTACCAAATTACCTCATGAATGTTTAGATGAGAATCAAATTTATTATAGAAGTAAAAAAATTTGTTGAAGTTCAGTGGCCTAGGGCCATCATTTGTACATAGTAGGCGTAGTTGTTTTTGTTTTCAATAAAGTTTTTCAAGAGAGAAGTTCTTGCTGTCAGGTGTATGGTTTGCTTCTTCTAGAGATTTGAATCCTTGCCATTCCCATAGGGTACATGCATCCCCAAATAGAGCCACTATTGGGACTCAAAATTGAAGCCCTGATTTTGAGTACCATTTAAAAAATCAAGCCCTATAAACATTTTTTGATGCATGCATACTTGACTATCTATTTGAGGCCCATGAGGTGTTTAATGTTTCTAACACCATACATTCAATATTTCTATGCATCCCATAATGATAAATTTCCATTTTGAGTCATTTCGTGAAGTCCTATTTTTAGCAATTTCTAAATTTGCATTTTTGCTCGAGTCTCAAACAATGACAGGAGGCCTTGTTTACCAGTGAATATCTTGCACCCAGTACTATTTCATGACTCACCACTTTGAGAGTGTTTAGTGTCTATATTAGAGAACCTATATTTCATATTTTGAGTCATTATAAATACGTTTGACTAGGTTTTGAATCTATCAAAGTTGGTCATTTGTTGTTGTCGTGCTGATGTGAATTGTTCAAAATTCTGGGAAGCTTTGTTTGACTTGTTATAATTTTGACCCAGTTGACTAAATTGAGAAAATTCTTTTTGTGTCACATTTTAGAGGTTAGAAAATTGCTATGTTTCAATTTTGAGCTTATGACAAATCTATTTGATCAATTTTTGAAAGTGATTCCAAATGCAACTTGTAACTTTTTACTGGTGTCAAGAAGTGCAAATTTGTTAGTACCCTTGTTCGTGAGGTGATGACTTGAAATTTGTGATAGGTGAGATCTAATGGATTGTACTACTATATTCTCAACCAAAAATACTTTAAGTGTGCCAATTTTCAAGTCTTGACAAATCCATCTACACACTTTCCTAGGTCCATTTTATTTGCAAAAAACATTTTTCTGACATTGTTTCCAATCTACAAGTTTGAGTAGCTCACTTTGACCATTCACCATGTGTCTTGAGATTAATCATGAGCCCAAATCATATATTTATACTCTCTTTATGATAGTGAACTAACCCCCCAATTTTTGTTCCCCCAAGTATCAGTTTTCCTAGTGTTCAAAGCCAAATCTAAACTAGTTTTGTGGTTTTATGACATGTTTTCTTGTAGGCAATTCTGAGAGGGCAACTTTGAAAATCAATATATTTTGATTGATAATTCTTCAATATATGAGATTCAGTAGGGTAAGAGTATGTGGAAAAGAGAATCAGTGTATCAAATTTCAAAGCTCGGTCAGGTGTTTGTATTAGTTTTTAAAGCTAGTCGACAGGCCTTGTTAGCAGAGAATCATAGTTTGCAAATGAGCGATAAAGTCAGTTTTAAATGGTAGTTTAAGGCTTGGATTTGAATGAAATTATTACCTGATGTTATATGGATCAATTTGAAAGTTAAGTTGCATCAAAATGAAATTTTTTTAGTCGAACCCACTTTGGGGGCCCGACTAATGGTATCAAAACTTGCTATTGTCTGCAACTTTGAATGACCAAGTTAATAATCTTGCAAAAAATTAGCTTGCATGATCTAGTCGACATTGGGTTGGAGGTGATGCTAAGAAGAGAGGAATATAGAGAAAAAAAATTGGTTGATGAAGGAGAAGAAGAGTACCCACAACATGATGAAATGCCAACACCTATGAAGGAGCAGAGGAAATAGAAAGAGTTTGAAGTTTTTGTTTGGTGGTCTTCACAAGGATGCTAATGAAGATTACCTGAAGAAAGTATTTGGTGAATTAGGTTAAATTACTAAGGTTAGATTGGCCAAGAATCCCCATACACATAAGAATAAGGGTTTTGCATTCATTCATTTTGCAATCGTTAAGCAAGCCAAAAAAAGTTGTGGCAGATCTTAAGAATCCATAGGTAAAGGGGAAGAGATGTGAAGTGACACAAAGCTAACATAATGAGACTCTTTATGTACACAACATTAGCAGAGCTTGGACAAAGGATGATCTAAGAAGCAAATTGAAGGACTATGGAATAGAAGATGTTGAGGAGCTAACTTTGATGGATGATCTAGAGCATGAAGGCATGAATAGAGGATCTGCATTTTTGGAATTGAACACTCATCTTGATGCAATAAATGCATTTAAGCATTTGTAGAAATGAGATGTTTTCTTTGATGTTGATGTTTTAGCAAAGGTTGCATTTGCCAAGTTTGGTATTGAACCAGATGAAGAAATTATGGCCCAAGTTAAGTCTATTCTTTTTTATGGCTTGTCAATTGCTTGGGATGAGGATCATGTGAAAGAGAAGTTTTAAAAATATGTTGAAATTGAGAATGTACAAGTGGAATGTAATATGTCATCTGCTAGACACAAAGATTTTGGGTTTATTAATTATACAACTCATGAAGCAACACTGACATGTAATGAGGGTGTCAACAAGAATGAGCTAGCTAAAGGAGATAAAAAGGTAAATATCAAGGCTACATTGTGGAAACCTTAGCAAAAGGGATGATCCATCAAAGATCCTACTTGTGTAGGATATCATACAGCTTATGGGAGTGCTCATAGTTGTGGTGGCAATTGGGGGAATCGAGTGTCATGGAGTCGTGCTGGGGTGGTTAGAGTGGTAGTTGTTGCAAGAATGGTTGTTTTTCATTGTTTTTATGAAGTGGAGAAGACAAGCTCACAAGTTGAAGTTTAGAATGAAGACCACCATAATAAATAATGGAGCACCCACATATATAAGAGAAGTTGTTTTCTATTAATTGAAGCCCACAGTAAAAATGAAAATACAACCAAAGAAGTAGAGCATCAAATTCTTGAAATAGGGGAGGTGCCAACATCTACACCTTAAGAAGGAAATAGGGGATGCCCATGTGCATAAGGAAACCACTACAAAAAAAAGCACCGGGTAACCATGTTAAAGCCACCACTTCAATTGGAGAGACTATTGTTTTAAAATAGAGACTTTAGTTAATCTAACATCCAGGACATTCAAAGCCTGAGAAAAATAGTAGGGTAGCCACCATAGAGTAATCCACATTCATGTAAGTTGCAGGAGATGTCCACAATGGAGAAGCCACTAGGGGAGGTAAGAAGAAAACCACACGGTAGAAGGCATTTAGATGCAATGGAAGGGCAGAAAACTAATATGATATGGGAGTCACCACAATAGGAATGAAGATAGAGGAAAAATAATGAAAAACTTTATCCCACATTGCTTTTGGTGGGGTTTTTCATGTATTTAAATAGAAGAGACCATAAGTGTTAAGATTTCTTAAAGGCATCGACTTTGATAAGCCAAGATCCCACTTGTCTAACCTATGGATGCTAGACAACTAGAGGTGATCATAGGAAAATTTTAAACAAATCTACAGTCTCAAGGATGATGTGGCAAGCTCAACAACCAAATGCATAGGATGGTGACATATTGAGGATCTCATAGTAGTCACTATGTCGCCAAGTGAAGATGCATGACCATTAACCATAGTGACATAGCGACCTGCTGAGCTAGTGATGATCTGGCATAATGACGTGGTGCTGAGGTGGCATCAATGGATAGACAAGTTCCCCAAAAATGTGCCAGAATCTAGTGGTCACCATGTCACCACTAGAAAATGAGAGGTTTTTTGGCAAGTGACATGGCACCTTCCCAAAAAACCAAAAGTCCAGTAAAGAGAGGTTGTGGGACCCGCAACAACCAAAGGGCCTATCAAAATTTGACAAGTGGTGCCACATGATTGGCCAAGGGGATATTACCTTTTTAAAAATAATATTTTCTCAGCTTGAACATGATATTTGAAATTTTTTTTTAAATAATGAATGTGTTATATTTTATACTATAGATTTTTTAAATTTTTTCAATTTTTAACATTTGAACTATGAAACATATATTTGGAACCTGAATTTTCAAATGGCTACCAAGGGGGTATTTTTTTCCCAAAATATACACTCCAATATACTATCAGAACTAGGAAGAGATGAGCTATCCATTTCTGAAGTTAGTTTTTACCCATGTGTTGATTGGTGCATGCTACAGGGGGTTTTGTGTTTTTAATAAAATGCTCAGTTGCAGGCAATGATTTCATTAGTGCAGTTACAAAATTTAGTTGCAATACATTTGATTTTCTTGGTTGGCTCATTATGTTCAAAATTTGATACATAATTATTTTTTGCCTCTACTATTTCACAATTTGCATACTTTATGATGGAACTTCTCAAAGATTTTTGTCTTTTGCAATCAATTATGATTTTCATCAACTGTTGAAGATATTTTTTTTTTGAGGAGGTAAAATGAAAGGGTATTTGATTTACTAGTTGTAGAGAGAGATTAGAGAGAAGCTTTTAACTTCTAGGAGATTTTTTCCAAGTGGACACATGTTAGATGCATAACAGATCAAGGAATTCACTCTCCTCTATATCATTCTCTATCTTTTTCTTTGTAGAGGTTCCAATTTTTGAGAAAAACTACTCACTACTGAGATACCATTTCATTCAACAATTTCTCTTGTAATGAGTAGCATGAACTTTTATACAAATAATTCTCATATGTTAGGTGAGTAGTGAGTAATTTCTATACATCTTTCATGTATTTGTTTTCAAGGAAAATGAATAAAACACAACAAAGGGTTTACATTCATTTTGAATCTTGCCTCATATTCATGAGTTTGTAATTTCTTCTAATTTGTGAACCAAGAGCATGAATTAGGTGGCATTTTGTTTTAAAAATCACATGGTTGAAATTTCTTGCTTGTAGAACAAAGAGCCATGTAATTTTTTGATATTTATCATAGGATTTGTAGATTTCATGGTGGGATAGGTCAAGTATTAGATTCATTTTGATGTAGATGTCTATTCATAAGGTAAAAGATAGATCAGGGATCCTAATGTAGGAGTTATGTCAAATATTTCCATAAGATGTATGGTTGTAATTCATGTTATTACCTGATAGATAAGGCACTGATTAGCTACAAGATCATTCAGCTTTGTTGCTCATACCTAGGTCTTGTTGTTGTCAACATATTAAATCATCCTTTCCCTTTATGTTGAAAGTTATTCAAACTCTAACCCTCACTCAGCTTATGAATTACATTGTCTTGCATTTAGCTATTGTAGATCTATGTTATTGCATGATTCATTAGGAGAAATAAGGGTTATTAATAGATTAAAGAATATGTTTAGCATTGATACCATATAAATTGAATCTGGGGTCCACCCACCTAGGTTTTGTAGAGCCTAAAGTAGAAGAATGGTCTAGCCTTATAGTTGGCCTAGTGTCTGAAAGGATGTGCTAAGGATGGGATTTAACTACCCCTAGATGTGTCTTGTTCTCATCAAGGTAATTTGGAACCTGTAGCATTTTAAAACACCAATAGTCTATTGAAAACTCTATAAGACCCAGCTCAAAAAAATTTCCAGGTGTTCCAAATTCCATATGAGTGGCGGCAAGTAGCATTACAATAAAACATCCTAATTTGTTTGACATTTAAAACCATGCCTCCCATTCCCTATATACCCATCTAAATGGTAAAATACCTTCCTTGTCAGAGGCCAGCTCAACCATGTTGAAGTCCCACAAAAAACCCATGTCACAAGTGACAAATAATCCACCAACCAACATTGTAGGTGTGAACATTCAAAAACATCATTAGGGGCATAAATGTTAACAATACCAAAAGAATAATTTTGAAAAGACAGAAAAATCTAGACCACCCTATGTAAACAATTGAAACCATGCAAAAGAAAAGAGGAATTTAAACTAGGGGAGAGAAGAGTAACAACACCACCTCAACTAGCTTCATGCTAAGAAGCAAAAATGGTACTATCCAGCCAAATAGCATGACAAGATGAGGTAAGAAGAAACCCCAAAGCTTTAACTTCTTGGAGACAAAGCACATCAAGATCAAACCGACACTTGGTATCACAAACATAATATTTTCTATGGAGGTCTATTAGCCCCCACACATTCCATGAAAAGCAATTCATGTCAACCCAACTTGCATGTCATCCTTGTCCCCCAAAGAGGAGAAGTTGTTGTGCAATAAAGAGGGAGGCTCAAAAGAGGTATCATCAATAGCAATGACCCTCCAAAGTTTCTCCCCACTATCAAAAAACAAACAATTAAAAATCTTAATTCCACCTCTAACGGCTAACTTCCATGACAAGGCACTTTTAGTCACATCATAAAACTAAAATTTAAATAAGAAAATTAGAGAAATAAGAGCATCAAAAATAATATTTTAGAGTTTCATATTTGTACTAATGAGTTTATGTCATGTATATGGACATTTGTAAACACGTTTATGATTAAAAGAGTCTTCAATCAAAAGTAAGAGTATATTATTCTAAGATGTGCAAATTACATTTCTATTATAGATAAATATCATTAAAAAGGAAAGACATGAAAACTATTAATATATGAGATCTACTAAGGAAAGGAGAATAATGACATTATAGAGGAGTTACAACTACAAACTAAACAAGGCCTAAATGCATTATATGGTACAAAACATTAGATGTAATACTATGAGTGTCATGTTAGGTTTCAATTCCTATATGGAAGCATATATTTGAGACTAGTAATCAAATTATGTGTTATTTCAATGAAGGAAAAGCTATGAAAATCAAAAAAAAATATTTAAAAAGATATATAATAATTTTGTTGCATCTTGTTTCACTGCTAGAGTTGAAAACCCATTTCAAGAAGGCATACAATTAATGAAAATATAAAAATCAAAGAGTGTTGAATAAATTCATGGCTTTAATAAATATATTAATAAACAACTACAACCTCATCTTGAAATGAATATCAATGTAATACAAATCAAAATATTCACATCGAGCCATGAGAGAAAAAACTTAAGAGCATAAAATACCCAAAATCTTCAACATTACAAATGAAAGTTTTGAATGCAAACATGATATGGACAAAAATAAATCTATTCATAAGAAGCATGTAGAGCTATAGGCATAAGGATAATACACAATTGAATTTCAACATCAAAAGAATATCAACAATCATGATATTATCTTATACTTGCAAGAGTAATGTGTAATGAAATGAATGATATTAATTTAAAACTATAACTTAAGATGTGTTGTTAATGCAGCTAAAAATGAAGTAATTATTAGGATGAAAACCTCAAGAATAGAGACCATAATAATAATAAAGATAATGTTTCTAGGGCCATACACTATGATTGGAAGCTTCAAATTACAAACTAAAAATAATGGTCTTAGTAGCTTCTATGGAAATAATTTGCACTCAAAGTCTTGAAACTCAATATGATAAAACATGTGACATTCTTCTCAACTAAAAATACCAATTCAATACGCACATCACCATCTATGGTAAATCTTATTGACATCTTATCTAATAATAAAATGTTGAATCCTTGAATACTTCCAAAGTGAATAATTTGGCATAATGATTTTACAACAAAACAAAGAAAATTAAGTTTTTGCATCAAGATAAAATACATGGCAAGGTTTTTCTTTTAATGAACATTATAGAGATAAAAATCTTCTAATGATAAATGCAATATGATGACGCATTCCAAAGAGGTGTTTAGCTCATGTGTTGATTCCAAATTCAAAGGAGAACTTATAAAAAAATAATGTTAGAGAGCCAACAATATTAGTGTAGTAAAAAAGAGAACAAAATATCATGATGCTAATTAAATTTCCTAATAAAGTGAACTAAATGTTATGGATGGAAAAATCAAAATCTTTTCAAAGAAGAAAGAAGCCTTGAGACAATACAAAAATCAGATATTATATCAATAGCAATGACAAAACATAGAAGCATTTCACTATTACATCTAGTGAATTGAGGAATTTCTATCTCATATTTTGATACTCTTTTTTAATAAAAAGATTGGAGTGGCATAAATAAAGCTAAATCAATGTATGTTTCAGATACATCAATGTGATTAAGTCATTTTCAAAAAACTAGATTACTTGTGAGCCTCAAGTACTAAGAAACAACTATGAAGCATCATATTAAATGCTATGATCTAACATAAGTGTTCATAATGTTGAAGGATGGTATATAATAGATTGTAGGGGATATTTTTTGATCATAGATAGAATATCTAAATCTTATAATTCCCAATTTGAGGAGTGAATAACATATTAGTGGGAAAATTTATTATACACTAGTCAAGATTCAAGAGCAACAATGGAGATGTAACAATCTAAAAAAAATTATATCCATAAAAGAGAATAGATTTCAAGATGAACGTTGGTGAATTTACCAACAAATATCTCACAATTAATTCTAATTCTATTTATAGAAATGTTTCATTGAGTATCAAACATAGTTTATTATCTAGAAAATATAGAAATAGATAATCATGCCAAAAGATAATAAATGGTTTTAGTCATTGACAAAACATTTTGGTTATGAGTATCTAGAGTTTTAAATGATTTAATGAAGTCATTATTATTGTGTAGTTCTATAGTAACATTCTTTGAATTAATAAATATTTGTCTCAAGTGTCTCGACATAAAACATGAAACCCTAGCCATAGTAAAATTCAAAGACTTTTTCCAACAACAAAGAATATAAGATCCCACAACCATTGCAAATGAAAGAAGCCATCATCTCTATAAAATATTTTTAGCAAAACACAAATACAATAGCTTTTCTTTTGAGAAAATATAGCTACAAAAAATTATCAAAGCTATCATGACTTAAAAGAACTAAATACATCAATGAGATTTCAAAATACAAACCCTATTTCATAGGAAACAACCTTGAAAAAATAATAAATGAAAATAAAAATAAACTAAGGGCTTACATAGATGAAATTACCTATCAATAGGCTTGTACAGCATTGATAAAATATGAGAAGGCCTAGAGGAGAAGATCCATCATATTAACAAATAATCCCTACCTGCATTGACCTAGCATGATGACAACACAACAATAGGAAAAATAGGAATTTGAAATGAGTGAAAAGAAATTGAGGTTTGGCTATTTATTTTTTCTGTTTAGCATTGAGCTCATTGTATGTAAAGAAGGAGACAATTTTTGCCCTTTTTTAGTAAAAATACACCTTTAATTAATTTTTTAAAAGGGCTCTAAATCCTTATAAGAAAAAATGAATAATGTTCTACAATAATATTCACAACTAAAACCTATTGATTTTAACTCAATAAAACCTATCATTTAGATTAAATTTGTCAATCTTCTTGTTGCAATATTGCATGTATATGAAAAATTAAATGAATCTAAAATAAATTACAATAATTTCATTAAAATAATTCATTCATAATATAAAACAATAAGTATTTGTTAAAGAAACTAAGTTCATTTTTATGAAAGGATTTGTTGCTTCAACTTGAAAATGCTTCTCCAAAACATAAAACCTATCTCTTTGAAATTTGAGTTTCAATATATTTTATCCTTTACACATGCATTAGGAATAAAAAGAAATAATCTCCAAGAAAAGAAATTGTATTTTGCCTCATAAAGACTTTCCCTCATTTGAAAATGAATCTCCTTGAAATGTAGAAGAGAGAAGGAAACGTTTTGAAAATTTTGTTAGATATGCTTAATTTATCTTTATGAGTTGGATGTAACTAAAAGTCCTAAAAAATAAGAGGCAAAAATAAATATAAATTTCTAATTATACCTTCAAAACCTTCCTTAGTTGATATACCACACATATGGAAACTTTATCATTCATTAAAATTGTCAAATGTGTCACAAATTGCTATTTTGAGGTCTCCTAGAATTAAGTAAAATGAAGTATTTTGATGTACTTTTCTCTCTTTATAATTCAACAATAAATCCCAATTTTAATTTATTAATATCATTATATTTTTATATAAACTCTATTTCAAAATTTAACAACATAATCAAAGGTGTTTTATGAAAAAAAAAACTTTTAATAATAAACCCCTGTAAATTTCTCAATGATGGACTAAGATCATGTATAAGGCTACTTTTAGTTTAAAGGTGTAAAAATATGTAACAATTATATTTTTGTACATACAATGCCTCATATTAATTATATATTATATTAATAACATATTTAATTTATATTTATGAATGTTTATGTATATTTATTATGAATTAATTATATATTATATTAATAAAATATTTAACTTATATTTATGAATATATATGTATCTATGTATGTATGTATGTATATGTATATTTTTATGATGTATATTTATTCAAATACATGTTTTACTTTTGAAACTTTACAATTTTTGAATATGTATGTATATGGTTCGAAAGATGGGTAAATTTATATATTGAATGCATTAAGGTGAACTTCATCTCTTGAAATCTTTATTTTACCTTATAAGTGATCATTAAATTATAAGCTTTATAAATGTTCCCTTATGAAGATGAAACCTACACATACTTATCGTATCACTTATATAGTTGATCAATAACTATCATTTCAAAATTTGACCATTTCTAGTATATATAAAATGTATTTACTTATTATATAATTTTTTAATCATTTATAACTATTGGGTTTCATTCCATGAGGGGTAATGGCATCCCTTTATTCTCTATAATCATGACCTTCAAGTGCATTAGATATGTAGTGCATGCCTACATCAAGCACATTTTTGCCTCTATTTCGAGCATTCATGTTTTTCTCTCTTTGGTTTGTTTAATTTTAGATGGAATTGAACTTTGAATTTTGAGTGTGAAAATTTTCATGAGAACAAAGAGTGATTGAGTCATAATCGTTAAAATTGTAGAAAATTTCATAGAAAATATTGCATGCAATTTTAAAATAATTATTTTAAGTTTTGTGAAAAGTTTTTCACGCTATAATATCATTTAATTTTCTTATTGAAGGTTGTAGTGTGTCAACAAGGGCATTCTATTGTAGTATTTCTTTCTCAAATAAGAATTGAATTCTTATTGCATGTATGAAGAATGTTAATTTCATTCTTAGTGTAATGCCAAATCTCAACACATACATGTCTGTGTGACTAATTATTAGTGACTAAGTGTTTAATCATTTATTAGGTAGTTTATTTAGTCATTTTTATTTGGTTGATTTTGTAATTTTACTTAGTGACTAGATTAGTCACTTATTTGGTCAGTTGCAAATTCTAAAGTAATAGTAGAACATGATCAATTTTAGTCACGTGGCTAAATTTTTTAGTGGCATGACTAAAAGTTATAGTCATGTAGTCGCATATTTGCCAAAATGTACTAGTAGTGCTTTGGTATATTTGGAAGTTGAGGAACAATGACATTTTTCTTGGCAAGTCAAAGTCCCTTACTGGGTTTCTCCAAAGGCTCACCTTATTTGATATTGCTTTGTAGGTTACAGTTATCATGAAGATAAATGAAACCAAGTTCCTCAAGCTCCTAAATGAAGATAGAGCTAAGTTTGAGAAGAAGGAGACGTCATTTGGTTACTTAATGGAAAAGACAAAGAGGAATTTGCTATAACACTAGAAGAATTTATGAATCAGCTGAAGAAGAGAAAAAAATGGAAGAATAACTCTGGAGCTAGTCCTTGCAGTGCTAGTGCTCATCTTAATGCCTCACTGGGCCTTAATCTATCCCTTCCCACCTTATAATACTCTACTAAGGAGGATGAGTAGTTTTTTTTTGTGTGTTTAGTTCTAGTACATCATATCTATATGTGAAGAGGGAAAGAAAATTTAAAATTTTCCATAGAAATAAAAATAATATCCTCCTCATTTGTATCACTAAAACTATCACTTGGAACATGCACTAGTGGAACTAATTTTTCATCCTTTCCTTTATATTTTCTTTTTCCTTATTGGTACTTAATTTCTTTCTATTGCATTTCTATAGGAGAGGAAAGTGGAGGTGGATTATGGGATGGAAATGATGGTTCTCTCCTTAGAGGATTATGAGGCTCCAAGATTCTTATTCCATTAAAATTCCATGGATGAGGATAAATTTCCCTTCTATATATCATCTTCTTCTTTCTTTTTCTTTTTATTTCTTTATTCTTCATCACTATCTGAGTTAGTGACCGTCTCACCTCTCAATATCTCAAATCCTTTTCCCCAACTTTCTTCTTTTGAGGTGAAATTATCTCTGCCAATGGTGTCCCCTCTTCTTTCTCAGTTGAGGATACCAATTTGGAAGATTTAATTCTTCCCATTTCCTATTTAAAGGTAGTGTAAATCTCATTGAATTTTTTTTAATAAATTAGACATTTTGATATCAAAAGGAACTAAATACTTAAGAGGGTTGTAAGTGGTATCAAATATATGTATCAAATTCAATAAATATTTGTACAAAATACACTTTCATTTATTTCCCTCCCTCACCTCTTCATTATAAAGATTTCATATACAATCCTCAAGAAAATGGATAGCATGATCAAATTCCTATAGTCCAACCCTTTTCCTGAATATACTATAGAAACCTTCAAGATCATTGCATCTGGATATACTAATTTCCATACCATAAGGTTCAATAAATTTAACCAAGTATACCGAACCCCCTTTAGTAAGTCCAAAGTGATGAAGGAAAGTATAATGAGGGGAAAAGGTGTCTATATTCTTCCTTGTCAATTCCCTTTCTTTGATTTCCCCAATCCATCTAATAACTTCAAGAGAGCCTATTCTCATTGTAAAATGGTAAGGAAAAAAAATGGAAAATAAAGGAAGACATATATCCTAATGATTGTAGTGATAGGGTAAGGATAATATCCCAACAATTATGTTGCACACTCAAGTTTGGCTTTCTCTCCCTTGGCCTTAAGAAATGTAGAAATTCTATAGGGATCCTTTGGTTGATTTATAACTAGTGTATCCACAAGGATAGATGAAAAATAATACTTAGAGAGAATATAACTAGAATTAAAACATTTCTTGGACAATATTGTTGACCAGGTCTAAAATGACATAGACTCACCATGTTTCTCTCTATTTAATTTTATGAACATGCCAAAATACTCAACATTTCTATAATGGATTGTATATATCAAGAAAGAATACCAAAAAAATGATTCATTCACATTCTTCTTCAAATTATATAGACTCAATTGTATTTATAATTCAAAAAAACTTGGTTAATAATAAACTCTCAGAAAACTAGAAAGTTGGATTTGAACTGCCATGTATAGATACTCTTATGGAATACAATGTCCAAACTGTCTTCCTAACACTTGGGACAAGGAGTAGAATGTATCTTATAATTTTTTTTAAATGATCTCAAAATAAATGACTCTTGGCTATGTTCTCCCACAAAAAAATTAATTCACCCAACCTTGGATAAATGTGTAACAAGAGGCTTATCCTTCACCACATTTATGGTTTTTTCATACTAAACTTAAAACCTTCCCAAATCTATGTCCTCTAGGACTGAATACAATTCAATTATGTTAAATAATTTCCTAATTTTATCAACATTCACTTTAATTAGAACTTCACCACTAATATCCGTAATTAGACTATTCATTAGGTCATATATCTCTGCTAGGTTGAGAAGAAAATATACATCTAGATAGATATTAAGGACAACCAATTGTCCAAGATCAAACTTGCATGCATTTAACCTAGGATTTTATAGGTTGGCCTTACCATGCCATTGCCTATATAGATCAAATCCTAAGATTTGTAACCTATCATCCTCTTCATTTCCAAATTTGTCCCACAACTCATTAGCAATCGGCTTACCTACTTAGTTAGATCTCCAATTATTGCTTTTTTCATTTGAAAAGGATTTTAATTGGTCCAAGAGATCATAATATACATTCCTATCCTATAATTTGTCTTCCTAGAGTATCTTCTACAATGCAACATCTTTGTAACTAAGATTTTCAATTCTAAAATTGTTAGAGTATAGTTTTTCCTACTAAAATTCTCAAATAATTTTGAACATCCCTCATAATTAAATTATCACAAAAATAAATTTACTCTATCCCAATAATAGGACTCCTTCACCAATTTAGCAAAAAATGGCCTTACATACACGAGTACATTCAAATTAGGGTACAAGTAACTTATAATTTTTTCACATATTTTTTTACTCAATCTTTCTTTTTAGGGAGCTTCTTCAGATCACAAAATAGTTGCAAAGGACCAAGAATAATATTTAGAAGAATCGAATGAAAATAATTTTCTATTTATACATCTTTTATCTTCATTACTTCAAGTCCTTTCCACTACTAATTCATATGTATGAGGAAACAATCATAAGGATGCAAAGTACAACTTTGGAGTTTAGTCACTGATCTCCATCTACTTAGTTCAACTTGAGGATAATAAGGAGTCCACCATCTTTTAACCAATAGCATGTTAGAGGGGTCCAACTTATACCCAATTAGAAACCAACAAGCCATCAAAATTATACACGTCAACAATCTAACTTACAACACCTTGCTTTCTCCCTATTTGGGACATGTGTAAGCATCCCATGATCCCGTGATGTATAACCATCAAGCATCTTTCAGTGTGAGAATATGGGATTTTTTGGTCATCGTAACTAAGATATCCCAATGCATGAATAAAGGATGTATTAACTTACAAGAAACATCATTGTCAAGTTAAAACATCTCCATTGAAAATATCCATGTGTATAAAATATTGACCATTCATATCTCATTGTTTACCTTTATAATAGTGGATCTTACTAAACACTAGTGCCATACCATACAAAATTATCCAATCACAAAATACTACTCATTATTATCAAGTAGGTTCCATATCATGCCCCTCTAACAACCTTAGAGATGTGGCATAATCTTGTAACCCTATGATTATTAAAGATTGTGCAAGTTCTAGCACAAGATCATGGGAAATGCCAAATCAATATTGAATTTTAATCTCAAATTTGGCATAAAATAAAGGGATGACATGTCTAGTAACACTAGCAACTTTTGAAATCTTCATTCAGTTAGGACATGTGGCGTGATCTAAGCATACTAGCCAAATAGGTCACACATCGAGTAATGTGTGGTATAAAACACCTCAATGCTTTAAAAACTATCCTAACCAATCATAAAGTAAACACCTATTGATGATTTGGATACACTTATGGACCTGCATACCACCTTATTCCACCACGGACATGTGGCAAGATCTCATGATCTTGCAATAAATAAAGGTCAATTACTTTTCAATGTGGGATCATGGGTGTTGATGGATTTGAACCAAAGTTGAATCTTCCTAGTGCTCACATGATTTAAAAATGCTATTGATTTTTGTATACATATATTGATCATTAGTGATAATGAACACATGCTCTTAGATAGACTATTTAGAGGGATAATGGATAACCAAAGCCTTTAACAAAGCTAGAAAATAGAGGATGTTGGACTAACAAAAAAAATATAGATGAGGACAAGGTGCAATGCCACAATCAATGAGAGATGTAAGATGACATCAACATGAGATCGTGGGAGATACAAATGTAGCCTTTCTTATGAAGTTGAATGAAAAATAAACCTTGGCTTAAGGGAAGACTTAGTATGAGACCCATGAAAAATGATACTAAGGAGATATGAAGGTGAACTTCATACATGAATACTGTCATGTCCCCTTTTCAAATAATTAAAAAATAATAATCTTTGCTAAGACAGGCAGGCCCAAGAAAGTGAAGTTTCAGAAAAAGGGAGTTAATCTTTGAAAACCGTTGGACTAATAAATGATAATTATTATTAAAATATGTTTCATTAACCTCTCTTGGATGTGAGTTACAGTTATGCCCTTTTTAAAGAGGTTTGGATGCATTTTGGGGGGGATTCCAGAACTTGATTTTTGCTAATTTTCTTGTTGTTCTTCAGAGGCTACCAAACCTGTGGAGAAGGAGACCCAAGAATGGGAGTTTGCAGGTTTCTAGGAAGGCTAAGGATGGGAGTTTGAAGCCATTCCATGTGCATGCTCATACAGAGTTTGCCTTTGTGCTGAATAGTGCCGATTTGTGGGTTTTCGGGGTTGTTTCTGGTTTGAGTTTGGTGTTTTTAGTTGAGTGTTTCATATCAGTTTGAATTGCTTCTGTATTTCAGACTTTAAGATGTTAAAATAGATCTGAATATATGTATTGGGTCGTGATTAAACTTCTGGGATAGTTTATGGGTGTTTTTGTGGTGTTTCTGGGCATTGTGTGTTAATTTCGGGACCCCGATTGAGCATAGTTTTGTCCTACATTTGTGAGCTGTTGTGTTAAAGCTATACAAATCTGGAAATGTCATTTTTTAGGCTGTTATGCTGTTGAAATTTTTATAAAAATGTCCATTCTCAGATTTATTAATAATTTGTGAAGTTGTGAAGTTTTTTGGCACTAATTTGGACATACCCGATTTGGGTTTTATTGAGAAATTGGCAGATCTTTGTAATATTGGTTGTTTGATTTTAAAGATCTAATTTGAGGCTGGAAATACCATGAAAAATTAGTAAAGGGACATTTCAGTGGTATCAGAGCCGTGATCTTTCCAGCCCGAGGGTTTGTAGAAGTTGCATGTCAGTTTTAACAACTACCCAGATCTTGCATGTCAATTTTGACAACTACCCAGATCTTGCATGTCATATTTTATGGTTGCATGTTGCTTCTAATTAGTTGTAGGTCAAAATTTATGATCGCATGCAACTAAGTGAAAGAGAAAAAAGATATTTGCAGCGAGAAAAGAATAAAGAAATTTTGATCAAACCTCCAGTTGAAAGTAAAAGTACAAAATCCCAGGAAGGGAAAAGTATGGCTGATCCAGATGAGATGGCAAAGAAATTCTTCCAAGACATCCAAAATACTCAGAAGCAAATAGTGGATAGTTTGGCAGAAACTAGAGAGGCTTTGCGAATATTGACAGAAAAACTACAAGGAGTTGCATCTATTAATGAGAAAGGGAGCACTTCAGAGGAGCCAAGAAATCTGAAATCCACACCATCTAAATCAACCAAAACTATTTTCTTGCCTGCAGATGAGCCACCAGTACCAAATCTAGCCATTAATCCTATGGAAGAGGTTACAGGTAACTTGATTACATTAAGAGCTACTTATAATGGCTTAGATGATGACTTTCATAGTTCAGTTCCTTTTAGAGAATATGTGGATATGATGAACACTTTGATGCCCAAGAAAGTGTATAGAAGGGAGCATGACATAAGTGGAAGAGAGCTCAAAAATAAAATAAGCAAGTTTATAGCACCTACTTTTGATGGAACAAATAAAATTTCAGCTAGAGCATGGCTACAAAAATTATAGACCTTCTTCACACTTAACCCCATGAAGGAGAGTGATGTTGTTCAAATTGCAAGTCTACACTTGGAAGATGCAGCCTATGATTGGTGGTATCATGGAATGACTACTCAAGGTCATGATCAGGATGGTGAGATACCTGGTAGAGATGAGCAGACATTGAGCATTCATGACTTTTCTAAGAGAGAGTACCAGGCACAGTTAGATGCTTCGTCACATGAGGTTGAGGCTAGTAGTACTTCACATGATTTATCCCGCCAACTAAAGGTGTGTGAAGACAGTATTGTCACTACATTATCTCATCATGACAGGTATGTGGAGTTAGTTGGTATTGGTCATATTACTCAAGCCAGGATTTTTCTTGAGTTACCAGCTAATTCTAGTTTACAGATATGGACTCGAGATTCTTATATTGGCATTTGGGGTTCAGTTGACTGTAAATCATTAACACTTTTTGGTAGCAGTGATTGTTTGGGTGCTACCATGGATTTGATTAGTAGATTGCACGGTGTTGTCTTTTCTTGTGCCAGGAGCTTATCCGATGTTTGTATTAGTTTTTATACACCGGTGTTGGGCTTTGTTCATATATCTAGTCGATCATACTTGCTGGAATGTATTGATGATCTTTCATATTTGGCAGTGTGTACAGATGAGTCCCAAGATCATATTGGCATTGATGACATCCAGGAGGATGTAGTGGGAAATTTTGAAGACTTAGTTTCTTTGGGTACAGAGGAGTTGGACAGCAGTGCTACAATTTTTGATACTCTGTATGTTGATATGAGCTTTAGAGTTGATTCACAGGACATGGATGGTAATACTCTAGAGACTAGTAACTTTGAGGATACTCCTTTAGACAATGCATCAAAGGAGGTTTGTAGGAGACAGTCAAGCCAATGCCATCATGTGTCTAATCAGTTGAGAGTTAGTGACCGAGACATTTCTATCACTTGCCAACATTTTGATGCTGCTCGTCAGTTATTAGCAGTTTATGGATGGGGTTCTCCTACTAGTGATGAGCAGGAAGGAAGTTATCTTTCCTTGATAGAGATCCACTCTTTATGGGAGGCTATTCGGATTTTGAGATAGAATTATATGCAGTTGGTAGCTGACAGAGATTATCTTATGGAGTGGGGTAGTACAGCATATGATGCATTGTTGGCCAAGGAAGATGAGGTGAGTGAGCTTACTGAGCAGCTTGAGGTGACTTCTAAGATTCTTGAGAGTACACAGTTGGCTTTCAAGGAGTCACAGTTTCATTTGGCTAAGGTGACCATGGAGTTAGAGTGACTATAGTCTTTATCTAATTCTATACAGTCACAAGCTATGGTGTTTGGTGATTCGAGGATGTCCATGGCTGAGATTGTCAGAGACAGTGGAGATGGGGATGCATCCATCCTTGATACTAACATTGGCATATTAGGTTCATTCCCACTAGATTCAGGTTTAGTTGAGTTGGGTATTGTAGCAGATTATTGTATGCTTGACAGGGTGGTGGCCTCTAGTACTGAAGGCACAGAGACTAGAGATGTATCAAAGGTCATGTGTGATGTTGGTGAGTCGACAGTTGGCATGGTTCCTGCTAGTAATACTACTCCCTTGGTGATATCTTTGGAGGTAGTAGTCAGTTCCAACATGGTTAATGATCAATTGCAGTTAGTTTCATCTGGATTATAGTCTGAGCCACTGACTGAGATTGGTGCATTCTATCGGCATTACACTATGAGGTACGCTCATCAATTTACTTTTGATGACCATGTTGATGAGATGATGATACAGAGATGTACTTTGGTTCCTAGTGCTTATCATCAGTTATGGGACTGTTTGATGCCTCAAGATGAGAGTTGTGATGGGCATGATAGGGTGATAGGTCTTGCAGTTGACAGGGTGATAATACATGATTTAGAGCAGGAGTTTTGGAGTGATGCTTCAGTAGGTGTTGTTATTAATTCTACTCCTTTGGCTATGACATCTCCTGACTTAGCTGGTGATCAGTCACAGTGGGTTGTATCACTTGTTCATGGTGAGCTGTTGACTCAAGTTGGTTTTTTTTTATCAACTTTATATTGCAAGGTATGTACATCAGTTAGCATTTGATCCTTGTGTTGAGGAGTTGATGGCAGGAAAATTTGGTTTGGGTTCCAATTCTTGCTATTTATCTTGTGATGGCTTTTCACCATCAGGGGTGCATGGTAGTTATGGTTATGAGATAGTGGTTGGTGATCTACAGAGTTGTGTTGACTGCAGGCATTGTATAGTGTGTGGATTCTCCATACTTGGTATAGTTTCATTTGAGAGCATTCACCATTGTTGCAGAGTTGGATTGTACATTCCATATAGGCCAGTGGAATGCATTGATGGTATTTACTATGTTGGTAGTCCACTTTACTTGGGTTTTGATATTCTAAGAGTTTGTGTCTCATGGGTTTTTGACTGTGGTAATGGTGATTTTGGAGTTTGGTTGATCTATAATTGCCAGTTTGATTATGGATTCCTCTTGGTCATATTGCAGAGGATCTTGCAGGAGTCTGTGTTAATTGGTAGTAGTATAGTTCATGACTACATTTGGGATCTAGGAGGATTGATTGGTTTATTGTTCAGCCATTGCTTGAGGACAAGCAATGTTTGGGAGGGGAGGACTTGTCATGTCCCCTTTTCAAATAATTAAAAAATAATAATCTTTGCTAAGACAGGTAGGCCCAAGAAAGTGAAGTTTCAGAAAAAGGGAGTTAATCTTTGGAAACCGTTGGACTAATAAATGATAATTATTATTAAAATATGTTTCATTAACCTCTCTTGGATGTGAGTTACAGTTATGCCCTTTTTAAAGAGGTTTGGAGGCATTTTGGGGGGGATTCCAGAACTTGATTTTTGCTAATTTTCTTGTTGTTCTTCAGAGGCTGCCAAACCTGTGGAGAAGGAGACCCAAGAATGAGAGTTTTTAGGTTTCCAGGAAGGCTAAGGATGGGAGTTTGAAGCCATTCCATGTGCATGCTCATACAGAGTTTGCCTTTGTGCTGAATAGTGCCGATTTGTGGGTTTTCGGGGTTGTTTTTGGTTTGAGTTTGGTGTTTTCAGTTGAGTGTTTCATATCAGTTTGGATTGCTGCTGTATTTCAGACTTTAAGATGTTAAAATAGAGCTGAATATATGTATTGGGTCGTGATTAAACTTCTGAGATATTTTATGGGTGTTTTTGTGTTCTTTCTGGGCATTGTGTGTTAATTTCGGGAGCCCGATTGAGCATAGTTTTGTCCTACATTTGTGAGCTGTTGTGTTAAAGCTATACAAATCTGGAAATGTCATTTTGTAGGTTGTTATGCTGCTGAAATTTCTGTACAAATGTCCATTCTCAAATTTATTAATAATTTGTGAAGTTGTGAAGTTTTTTGGCACTAATTTGGACATACCCGATTTGGGTTTTATTGAGAAATTGGCAGATCTTTGTAATATTGGTTGTTTGATTTTAAAGATCTAATTTGAGGCTGGAAATACCATGAAAAATTAGTAAAGGGACATTTCAAATACACACTTAGGTAACACAAACCAAACCCACATTGATGATCACTTGACACATTTTAAGTGCTTAAAAAGGTGACAAAAAATTAAAATGGATCTAGGGAAAAGTGAGGGGTTTCACAAAAGATTTAAATAATAAGGATTAAACCCTAAGGTATGAGATCAAATTACAAATAAAACAATGAGTACAACAAGTTTGTAGAAACAAGACTAATAAAATGAATGTTCTATTATTATGTCATTTGATTCATTTTAGCATTTTTGTACATTGTGTCATGCATCTAGTATTTTCTTCACTTGGAACATTTTCATTTATGGATGAATGAGCTCTAGAAACATTCCCTATATTATTCACACCTTTGATGACTATGGGGCACATTTATCATCATTAGGATTCTAATATCTCTTTTTTTGAAACATTTCCATTTTTGTTTAGTCATTACTTATAGAAAATTAACTCGAATGTTTATAATCTCTACTAAGAAGTGGTTTAATGGAATTTATACTATTGTAAAACTACTAATAAATACTATGATATAAGATATCTACAAATGTCCATTGTGGTTGTTTAGAATATATATGTTCTTTAGAACTTTGTCAACATGCAAATAATCATTTGCAATTAGTTGTTTAGGTTAGAAACTCTAAGGCATCTTGATAAATGATGATACCACTATAATCTTGAGTAATAAGTGATCTTTATTGGCACTATGTGATCTAATATGGATTTGAAATTTCAACGAGTAAAAAAAGAAAGCATTTCTATTGTTGCATCACTTGGAGCATCTTCACTTATAAATGAATGAACTCTAGAAGCATTCCCTATTTTATCCACACCTTTGATGACTTTCAAGAGCACATTTATGACCATTAGGATTGTAAATATTTTTTAACACTAAATTAATGAGCTCTAAAATATTCCCTATTTTATCCACACCTTCGATGGCTATCTAGAGCACATTTATGACCATTAGGATTCTAATATTTGTTTAGAAGCACTTGTTGGAAATAACAATGGGAAAGTGAACTCTAAGAGGGGGAGGGAGGGTGAATTAGTACTTCAAAAATTTAACATAAAAAATTCACTAGACATTCATTTCACAATTTAGCATGTAAATTGAAATAGCTAACTACTCATGTTCATCCATAGCATAAAACAAATCACACATAACACAATAAGTTTGTTACCCAAAAATCCTCCCATGATAAGGTCAAATTGGGGTAGGGATGAAAGCCACAAATCGTTATTATTGCAACTATAAAGTGTAGCCAATTAAGGTTACAAGAAATTTGACCATAAACTATGATCTACCCTATGAAATGTCTACCCTATTAAACGCTTAAAAAGACTGTTAAGTCTTATCTTGTTAAAGGATTTCAACACCTACTAAAAGTGTGCCTGGTTAAAGGACTTAAACTCACAAAAAAGTAAGTACTCAATTAAGGGTATGTGCAGGATCATGGTGTGCCAAAAAGTGGCGATCTGAAAAATCTATAGTTCTAAAATATCTCAAACCATTTCAAACAATTAATATCTTTATAAGGTCTACTACATCTTTTGATACCAAAACTATATGGTCAACTTTAAAAACATCCTTAAAATGTGCTTTTGGCCTATTTTTATGTGATTTTTACTTCAAACATGTAGCTGACGACTTTTTTTTCACCAAAATTTGATGAAATGAAAAGAGTTTCTTAAGAATGTTCTTATCTTTCCATAAATGTAAGGTTTGTCAAATTATGAGTTTAGTAAGTAATTATTACTTATTTTCTAATGAAGTTACGTATAAAGTGTTGACTAACACGCTACTTGAAAAATAACTATAACTTTCAAATGGTACAACATTTTTTAAATCCAAAAGATGCATTGCATTCTATGTTTCTTCTACTGTAAGGAAAAAAATGAAAAATTGAATTTTGCAAAGTTTTGAATTAGTTAAGGTGGTCAGACACAAGATTTTTTTATTGCTCAAATACTAAAGTCAAAAATTAATTATTTATTATTTATTATTTATTTAGAATAAAAATACCAAAAAATATGTGTCACATCCAAGCATGAGTCTATTACTTATATCTAGAATATTATTAAAAAATATTATTATTTGATTTTGATTAAGGTGGTCAGACATATGTCTACTTCTTATTTTTGTTTTGAAATTTTTGTAATATTGCATTAAAATTCAAAATTTTCACCAATTAATTTTTTTTTTTTTTGAGATAAGTCCTAGTAGTTTAGAAACTAGATTCAATTTGCTAGAGATTCTTTTCTCTCAACTTTTTGATATAAAGTTAATAACAAGTAGAAAATTGCATGTCAAGTTGACATAACCCTGATTTTTTGATTTTTTATTACCACTTAAGAGCATAGTTTGGTTGACCATGATCCTGCACATACCCTTAAGAGATTTTACAAAAGTCTATTAGAACTTGAAACCTATCAAGGCTACTCTGTTAAGAGATTTTCATTGATTCACCTATTAGAATGTTCCATCATTGATCCTTCAATTAGCACCTCTCTCCTAGTTATCAGATCTCCTCTTTCCTAATGTGTACTTGATCTTCCTAATCAAATGTATCTCTTTTTTCCTCTCTCTACTATTTTTTTGTTCTCCTTTAATTGATTCTACAATTCATTCCTCTCTCACAACCTCTATAGTCACCATAAATTCTCTCCCTTCACTTAGCATTTTCCTTCTTCAATGACTCTTGACTCACAAACCTTTTAGGGTTTGTCCTCCTTATAAAACATTGGTAGAATAGTGTTAAGTAGGAATCAATGATTTTGATCCATCCATTTTTCCACTTAGAGCATCCCTTTATCTAATTGGTTGCATGTAGTGCATAGGGATTATCAATATACCTTTATGCTTATCTTCTAGAATCGTAAAATAATCCTTAAGTCAGCCCAAAAGTGGTTCACATAGAAGTTTGTGCCATTACAAATAACTATATAAAAATTGTTTACTTAGCACTTGAAATCTATGATACTTGACATCCAATATACTCTTAATGTTGTAACTCAACTTTTGAATGGCTCCACATCCATTATTTACTCAACACTTGTATCACTCAACATATATGTACTTGCTCAACTCATGGTAACTTGGCACACACTATCTTCTCAACACATAGTGGTGCTTGACACTAATTGAGTATATTGTTTGCAATGCATTGCCTACCAACTAATGCTCGACTTGCACTATGTTTCTGGTTGTATATGACTTAAATGTGTTGTAACTCACTTGTCAAAACCAAAATGAGATCAAAAACCTCCCTCTTTGACATGAGTGGCAAAAATACTTAGTCATGCATATATAACCTCAATATGAGCATCACTTAGACAATTTGAATATATTACTTGACTCATACAAAATTTCAAAATTTCAAAATTTTGCACAATTGATGACTTAACAATCATACCTCTCCAAAATTTTATAACTCCCCCTGAGTTGAGTGTTCCTTGCTATTACTAAATTTTGTATAACTCCTACTGAGTAAATGTGTTGTACTACTATTGTCCCCCATTTCTATCTAAAAATTATGTTATGCATGTGTATTCCCTTTACTATTCCCTTTTTTATTCACTATCCCTGTCATAGCTACTTACCCCCTTTTTTGACACTTATGTCATGGGTGGTACATGTATAGTGTTTTTGTCCATAAATGTTTCATGGACCTCCATGATGATCTTTAATGTTGCATCCCAATTATTACATACTACCTCTAGAGAATGGTATTGAACATCTAGTTGGGAAATAAGGTCTACTGAGCCATCATGTATAGAAACATGAGAATCTTCATGAAATTTTCAGCATAGGCTAGTCCGTTATGCAACACCTCCATGTGTAGTGTTAACATGGACTGAATACTAATCAAGGTAGCTTTTATGTTTGCATCTTGTGAATGTAATCCTACTAGCTAACCTTGAATATATAGTTGTCTCTGGAAATGAGTCTACCTTTGACCAAGAGATAGTTTCAATGTTGTACCTATGGACTATACATCTCCTTATAGTTGGTCAATATCCCTCTATACTTCTTTTGAATAAATTCACATCACAATGCTTTGTGTAAAGAAAAAAGATATTCTCTAACCTTTTTCAAATCCTCCATTTTGGTTGCTAAGTCAACTTGTCTTAGTGCAATAGAAGTGGAAATCTTTTCAATAAGTTTAGAGTGAACCTCTTTTCAGACCATTCTAGAAGTTTAACATTGTAGTCTAGGTTTTCATCCCTGATCTTATCAACTATGTTGACTAGTTGCTCAATGATTGGTGTCTCCTCTCTTGGCTCTGGTAGACTGAATGCATCAAGAAATATCTATGTTATGTCATGAAGTACTTGCTTCTACTTATGCTCTCATCTAAGAAACTCTTGTTGTGTCTTCCTATGTAGAGCTTCTTGTAGAATGCTCATTTAATCAATGTTGATTGTTGTAAGGTCAAAATTTGGAAGTTCAATCACCTCATTAAGACTTACATCTCCATAAGATATATCTTCTAATCTTCTAGATGTTTTTGCACTTGTCCTTGATATTTACAATGGGGTGACATGAGTGCTCAGCCTCTAAAGAACTTGACTACTAGTAGAAGTAACAAAAACTAGTAGAGTGACCAAAGCCTATATGGAAACTTGTTCCTCTGTAGCAATAGTCACCTTCAATTCTTTAGATTTTTCAATCTAACTTGCCTCTTCCTGCTTTTCACCCTGTGTTTTTGATGTAGGTGTAAGACTTGCTTCTTGACCTAGTTTAACTTTAGTTCCATCCTTCTCAACTTTAATTAAGGATTTCTTATGTGAAATAAATGTTACTAGAGGTAATGCAACTGGTGTTGTAATAACACCTTGTTGTTCAGTGCTTGCACTTTAGTCTTCTATAACTTTTTACCTATGGGAGCACACTAGATGTGTCAATTTCCTTCTCCCCTACTGATACCATTTCTGCCTTTTCAATTTATTTTGTTCTCATTAATACATGAATTGAGCATAATTTATCTGCTATGGTGGAATCCTTCAAAGTCTTCTTTAAATCATCATCTCTTAAGGGATCGATGTTCTAAGAAGAATTGGCAAAAAAATCCTTAATTTTTACTAAGTCCTATTGACTTACTTGGTCTACATGTAGAGGATTAGCACTCAGCACTTGTACCTTAGGTACACTTTGATTAACATATTGCTCATCTTCAGCTATGGCCTCTTCTCCTACTACTTCCTCAGTGCCTTCCACATGATCCTCCTTCATTAATACATCTTTTGTAGTCTCTACTACCTTTTGTTCAACTCTCTTAGGATTTTGAATATCTTTCTCACCTTTCTCTATTATATCAAGAGACAGTAAATTGTAAAGAAATAATTGTGATATGAATATCAGGATTCAACTGTGTGATTTTGAGTCAAACTCGATGACCCATATTTCATGAGTAGTGATTCAACATGAATCCATCTCTCATGAGAATAAATGGAACACTTAGCACTCATTGGATCTAGGTGATGCTCACAGGGGTGAAGCACCGGGACTTCCCGAGAGGTCACCCATCCCAGTACTACTCCAGCCTGAGCGCGCTTAACTACGGAGTTTCCTCCTTAGTTAAACCCAAAGCTTGCAACCCCATTTGCAAAACCTTCACCAAGTGTTGTGCCTTATGAACCATTCATTAGAAATCCCCTTAAGCTCATCAATTGATAAGTAGGAGATAATTTCCACAGCTAGTCAAATTGTGATATGAATATCAGGATTTAACTGTGTGATTTTGAGTCAAACTCGATGACCCATATTTCATGAGTAGTGATTCAACATGAATCCATCTCTCATGAGAATAAATGGAACACTTAGCACTCATTGGATCTAGGTGATGCTCACAGGGGTGAAGCACCGGGACTTCCCGGGAGGTCACCCATCCCAGTACTACTCCAGCCTGAGCGCGTTTAACTACGGAGTTTCCTCCTTAGTTAAACCCAAAGCTTGCAACCCCATTTGCAAAACCTTCACCAAGTGTTGTGCCTTATGAACCATTCATTAGAAAGCCCCTTAAGCTCATCAATTGATAAGTAGGAGATAATTTCCACAGCTAGTCAAATTGTGATATGAATATCAGGATTTAACTGTGTGATTTTGAGTCAAACTCGATGACCCATATTTCATGAGTAGTGATTCAACATGAATCCATCTCTCATGAGAATAAATGGAACACTTAGCACTCATTGGATCTAGGTGATGCTCACAGGGGTGAAGCACCGGGACTTCCCAGGAGGTCACCCATCCCAGTACTACTCCAGCCTGAGCGCGCTTAACTACGGAGTTTCCTCCTTAGTTAAACCCAAAGCTTGCAACCCCATTTGCAAAGCCTTCACCAAGTGAAGTGCCTTATGAACCATTCATTAGAAAGCCCCTTAAGCTCATCAATTGATAAGTAGGAGATAATTTCCACAGCTAGTCAAATTGTGATATGAATATCAGGATTTAACTGTGTGATTTTGAGTCAAACTCAATGACCCATATTTCATGAGTAGTGATTCAACATGTAAAGAAATATCCATATAGCTTTTCTCTTAGTTACCACATCCTTAATATTCTTCTTCAAGATATTGAATACTCTATATTTTGGAGTGAATTTACTTTTTTGAAATTCCATAGCCCTATCTATTATTTTCTTTGGCAATTCAAGCATGACTTGGGCCAAAGTGGTTTCTTGGATTTGTCTTTTAGTTTGTAAACTATATTTCCATTTCTGCTCAACTCTTTCATATAAAATTTTTGGTAATTAGTTGGCAATCTCAATAGGTGTGTTCTTGAATGTGTCCATCATCTCATAAATAGCCTCCCCCAGCTTATTCATAACTAACTTTCCTAACTTTTCAAATTTAACATGTGTGAATCCTAACAAATCAATTTTATGCTTAATATTATCACATAAATTGTCTAAATTAGAGGAGGGATTGTGGCTTACCACCTGAAATTGACTCATTTCATCTGAATCTATCTTCTCCTCATCTAACTCAGCTATAGCAACATATTTTTTTCTATTTTGGTTTTCTAACTAACTCTGCTCTGTAATAGCAATAGTCCTTTTACCCTTAGGTTTTCTAGCTTCTTTTTCTTGTTTTGTAGCTACCCTTGTGCTACCTATGGTAATAGGTACTATTGGATTTTATTGTGTAGCTTTCACAACTTTCTTTAGATTTTTTTCTACAAGATCCTTTGCCTTCCTCTTCTTCTTCTCAGGTTTGGGTGCTTCCTCAACTTCTTCATCCTCAACACCTTCTACATTTGCTACCTAGTCTTCACCTTGACCTTGTGTGAGTGGTAGTGGGGCTTGGCCTTGTTCTTCCTCTTCTTCATATTCATCTTCTTCTCCTTCTCCCCCTTTTCCAAATCTCTCCTTCATCTTTTTCACTAATTTGTTCTTCTTCCTGAGAAAAGTAGTTGTTTTCCAGTCTATTGTTATTCTTGACTTGGCTTCCTCATATTTTCCAAATGAGGTGGCACTCTTGTCTATGTCCTCTGCTAATAGTGTTATGATGGTTGTAGATGCCTCATCCACATTGATTTCATAAGGCAATGACTTGATCCATTTCACCCTAGGTATGGCTACTTGCACATATATAAAATCAACATCAACTAGGAAGAAAACATCATTATAATGTTTCTCCATTAGTGACACTAGAATCCTTAGTCATTGCTTCATAGAATTCTTGAAATATTGAAAGTAGCTTGTCATCACTATTTCAAAATTCTCTCCAAGTTGTTGTATCAACTTTAAAATCAGCACTGTCACCAACTTTTTTGTCTTCCACACCATCTTTCCAAATGTGGGAAATGTATTCTATACATAAAAGAATACACAAACCAACATATAACCAAATTTGCATGATGCACTTTTTGCCTTCCTATTGGCCTCCAAATTTTTAGATAGTTGCTAAAGTTGTAACTTAGCAAGGTCATAAGAGTGGTCTCTCTTAACAATCTTCTATCCTAAATCTACTACCATATAGGATACACTATTCAATTTGCTAGATTGAAAGAACTTGTGAGCTATCACTCTCACTATAAATGCAAGTATAGGATCAAAAATTGAATCTATTGGTATCCCTCTTTTATTCCATACTACACCTATGTTCTTCTCTATGACTTCCTTTACATCACTTCTCATGTGCTTAGGTCTATCAAGGGTAGGATTCCCTGTCACCCAATGGATGATCCTCTTTGTGATCTTAATGGGCCTATTTTCCAACCATATGAATTAATCATGTATTCTGGTATGTATAATCTTAATCTATTCTTTTTTTAATACATTAGGGAAATCTAGGGCATGAGTTAACCCTTTTCTTTCTACAATTTTGTTCTCTTCCCTCAAGACTCCATCACACGCTATAAGTGAATAGTTTTTCCCTTTGGTAATATGAGTTAATGAACAAGGAAAAATCCCACCACAATTGAGTTCTTTCAATTGAATCGTCTCTATTTTGAGGCATAGATCACTCCTTAAATGATAAACATTAAGTTCCTTTAACCAAAAAGAACTAAGGCTTTTATAAATACTTTTCCATTTGTCATACAAAAGTATTGTGGGGATAATATTAATTCAAAAACAAGCCAAAAGACTTATTCAATTTTGTATAAGGAAATGAATTTTTAAAAAATGATTGATTCCTAAACAATATAATCAAAACCATTCACATAATAGTGTATATCATAATAAACCATAAGCATGTAAACATCCCATATGAAATGGATCTAGTTGATTAATATGTATAACTGCAAATAAAAATTATGCATAACCAGTATCAAAAGATGACTATATATATTCCTTGTTCATGTAAATAACATAACAAAATTGATTTACTCGGAAGGTTCTTTAACAACTTAAGTTACTACCATAGAAATACTAGAGTATCAATACCATAAACATTTATAGTGTCACAATATATAGCCACACAAGGCCCATAAAATAGTTATAAAACTAACTCCCAGACAAAGTAGAAAATACCAAACTTAAAACCATAAAACAACTATTCTATAACCTAAGCTAAGTAACTGAAATACTAGTTGCCTTTCCCAGTTGTCCTTGCTCCATGGTTGCATTGCCACCTACAATTTTTAGTCCTTGTAAGAAAACTTCAAAATCTATAATCTCCTATTGTTGTGGGACTCTCAGCTATTCTATCCTCAACTGCTAGATGGTAATGACTCGATGGATATGTTCCATTTTCTTGATCTACATCATCAAATGAGCATCGTTGATAATAATCATGGAATTTGTTTAGGTGGTGACTGCTAGGCTACTAGCTAATTCCTCTTTGGCCTCTTTGAGAGCTTGCAACTTGTACTGGCACTTTGTTTCTACCTCCTTCAAGTCTTTTCTGGATTGATCCTTGTTGCTTAGGATTTCAACATTGATGCAATTAACATTGTTCTATAGGATTTCCTTTAGGAAATTGATCTCTTTGACTAATTCTTAACATTCATCTAGGAAATATTTGATGACCATATTCCTCCATCCTAGGTTAGTCTAGGAGATGTACAAGAAGTTTGCATCCACTCTAGAATTTTTCTTCTTAGCTAAAAATTTATCTGCATCATATTTTTAAAATTTTGTGATGTGTGCCACAACATATTCCCATCTTTCCTTCTCTTCAGCCCATGCATTTAGCTCTACTTCTAGGTCATCCATCATTTTTTCAACTTTCACCTTTGTCCCAGCTAGGTAAGCAATGTAGTTAACTTCACTAGAAACTATTGATTTAAGCCACTCATCAAAAGCTTTAAAAACTGAGCTAACCCTTTTCACTTGGTTGATGAACTGCTGATTTTTTGGGGAAGTCACATCAATGATGGAAATCACTTGAGGTTGTGAAATTTCTACATTCTAAAGATTATGAATGTGTTCTACTAGCATGTGAATCAATTTTTTTAGTTCCTTCTTCTCCTTCCAATCTTTCCATATGTGACTAGTGACCCTTGCATGTCTTGCATCAAGGATTTTCATATCTATGATTTTGGAGGTTGATTCAAGAACTCTTTTCTCTATCATGTAGTCTTGAGGAGTAATGTCTTCAAGATTTTTACCTTTGGATGGCTTAATACATCAACCACACAATCCCCAATTTGTTTATCAACTCTAAGCACAACCTCTATCTTTGGTTTTTTGATTTTTGATGATTTTTCCACACATTTCCCAACCATATCTTTGACTAAAACACCTATAGGAACCAAACTCCTTTTCTTTCTTATAGACATATCAAACCAATTTGGTGTTGAAGAGGTACCTTTGGATGGAGGTGTTTGTAAAGTAGGGGAAACATAATTAGCAATTTTTGACCCAAAAGCATTGGCATCACCTTCTATTGGTTAAGAATTATGATCCATGACTTCTTGTGCTCTTTCTTCAGGAGGCTTTACCCCATCTTCTATCTAGACTATACCTATACCAAAACATTTTTTGATAGCTTTCTAATTTTACTTCTTCTTGGTATGAGAGTGGGTCTATCTTGTTGGCTTGACCTATTGAAATGAACTCTTAACTTTAGATAGAACTTTAACTTTAGATTTCAAAATACCTATAGAGGAAAATGTGACATCTTTTTAGTATCAGTATCATGAATCACCTACTTTGCATTTTTCATTTTCAATTTCCTTTTCTCCTCTAACTAGATTTTAGTCCTCACTATGACTGGATCAATCTAACATTGCAAATTATCTTCTTTAGGTGAATCTTAATCTATCTTTGGGAGGGGAAAGGCTTTAACCTGTGTTATATAAAAGGGATCAATGATTTCTTTGCCTCTATTTTCTCATAGACCTTTCACATTCATCTGCAATCTAAATTCTTTTATCTAGTTCAAGGTCAACCTAGACCACCACCTCTTCTTCACTTCATAATCATCATTGCAGTTAGCCCAAAAGTTTTCCAACTAAGGGATATGTGAGAATTTTTGTTGTAATTCAAATAGGGGGGATGCAAAGACTATATCATCAAAATCAAGACAAAGTGTGTGGGCTTTTGAGTTCATCAAGCATAGTTCATGTTTGAGAGCTAAGACATATTGTATAAGTTTTGCATTTATAGTGATAAAGCTCTATAGGGAATGTGTAACCAAAACCTTTCTTAGCTTTGCAATTCCCATCCACTTTGGCTACCTTCTTGCAGACCTCCATCAAAACATATTTCTCCAGGCAATGCCTTGGTAGTTTTAGTTGTCTCCTTTATACCTGCCAACTCAGATGTAGGTGAAGTTAGTGAATTGGGTGAAGAAACTACTATAGATTGATACAAATTGTGTTGTCTCCTATCTTAACCTCTTCTCTTTCCCTTGTAATTCAAAGACCATATTAGAAAGAAATGTATCTTGCACTCTTTTGAATTCTTTTCCATTATTTTCCTTTTTTCAATAGGAGAAATATTTATAGATAGGTATATTATTTACCCAATTAGTGTGTAGAAACCCAACCCATTCTTTACAATATGCCAAGACATAAAACATATATGAACATATGTAAAATCCAAACACTCCAGATGCTTAGCAAAGTTCTTCATGCAACCTGTCAACTATAATTTCTACCCAGTCAATGTGCTTGTTCTTATCATTCAGAATGGATTGGACAATGAAATATATCTAGTTTTCCCAATGGAAGGCATGTTGATTTCATTTAATCCTATTCACAAGACTAATCACATCTTCGATCTCAAGGATCATGTGATCTCTTGTCAATGGGTGAGGAAGGAGAGAACCCCTTTTCTCTAGCTCAAGAAACTAGTTCTTGGCAATGTCATTATTGAATGTGTTTGGGTTGGTTGAAATTTTGATATTTGAGAGACCAATCATCCAAGCTTCATATAACTCATGTGGTAGAATCCTTAGAGAATCCATGATTGTAACCCTATTTATATAGACCAAAACTTCTCCTAGATATGTTCTTATACATCTTTGGGTGACATCATATATATTTCTTCATTCTAAAACTAATTCTAGGAAAAGAGTTGACTTTGGTAAACCAACAACTTGTAGCAAGCCACTATTGACAATTTTCTCAGTAATAGAACTAGGATTGGATTTTGAGAACCTAGCCAGCAACTTATTCATATCTTCATCAACAAGGAAGGCATCCTTTAGTGTAGACAAGAAATAGGAAAGGGAAGAAATGAGCTTTTCTTTTAGTAATTTGGGGCGAGAGCTAGCCATGAGAATAAAACTCAAAAATCTTTTTGAAAAATAGTTAAGAACAACTGGAAATGGAGGTGGTTAACATAGTTACTCACATAAGTGAAAGAAGTAACAATAAACATTAAGAAAGATAAGAGAAAGTCACTATGTAGGAGAAACAACAATATACATCCATGATCAATCCAGTTGGAGATGCCTACGACTCCATACAAGGGTGAATTTTTACCTATTTGTGGATATCATATTGAAAAGGAAAGCATCCTAGAAAAGCCTTTAAATAGATACTTGCATCATGAATTAACATGGAAAATATTGATTTGATAGGGGCACTAAATTGATTGGTTGAACATTGAACTTTGAACTTAATTAGTTTAGAGTTCAAGTTCAAGGTTATTGAAAAGGTTCATATGGTAGGCCTAATAGAATCAAGAACTAGTGAACTTGAACATTGAACTCAAATGAGTTTAACGTTCAAGGTTCAAAACCTAGACAAAGGTAGGGAGTTATTGAAAAATATTGATCAAGAATATATGAGGC
Organism: Cupressus sempervirens; assembly: GCA_028749045.1. Taxonomy (NCBI): domain Eukaryota; kingdom Viridiplantae; phylum Streptophyta; class Pinopsida; order Cupressales; family Cupressaceae; genus Cupressus; species Cupressus sempervirens. Next base: position 215,198,486 of record CM053789.1, read on the forward strand.
TTTAACATGGGTAACAACTGGCTCTAACTAGGGATTCATATCATAAGGGACTAAAAATGAATTCAACATCTCTAGTTTTGCACCAAGACAACTATAAAAATGAGAACTAAAAGAAAACAAAGGTAGAAAAAGACAAGAAAAAAAAAAAAAAAAACATATGTATAAGAAAGAGAAAAAGAACAACAAGTCTCAAAATTGGTAGATTTTAAGATCCTACCCATTATAGGATAGGGGAAATTATGTTCCATCCAAATATTGGAGCATGAAGGAATTGGGGCCAAGAGCTTTACTTATTTCAAAGGGTCCCTTCCACAGTGACTTGAACTTGCTATGAGCTCCCATTGGCTCTCTTTACTTGTCCTAGAGAAAAACTTGATCACCTTCCATAAACTTCCTCGGCCTAGCACTACAATCAAATATTTTCTTGACTTGCATATGATGATCCATAATGTGATACACTACCTTCTCTCTTTCTTCCTCTTCCTTCATCAAATAAAAGATCCTTTTCTCTAAGGCATCCTTAAAAGTACTGTCTTTAATAGTCTTTTGGAGATTTTCTGTGGCTAATTCCAGTGGGAGAGATAAGTGAGCCTCTACACCATACACCAATTCAAAAGGGGTTAGACGGAGAGCTCTTTTAGGTGTTGTGTAATCTTCCCATAAGGATTCATATAAGATTTTATGCCAATATATGGCATTCTCACTAACCAAATTTCTCATGATGGTGATGAGATTCTTGTTGGTCAATTCAACTTGACCATTCCCTTGTTATAAATAGTTTGAATCATGTGACAATCTTATACCATTATCATAGAAAATAGCTATAACTCTTGTGAGGAAAATTTTTAGGAATTATCTATTACTACCTTCTTAGGGACATCAAACCTAACTAGAATGTTCTCCTTCAAGAACTGACACACTACTTCAAATGTTATCTTCTTCACAGGCACTGCTTCTACCCATTTCGTGAAATAATTAGTGGTAGTGAGGATATGGGTATGTCCTACACTAGAGGTAGGGTTATGTGGGCCAATAAAATCAAACACACATTTCCTAGAAGGCTCTTCTGTTATTACTAGTCTAAAGGGGAGAGCTGCCAACTTAGGTATACCTATAAAAAGTTAGCATTTTTCACATCACCCTACCCACTTATATGCATCACCAAACATACCTGGCCAATAGCATCTACTATGAAGGATTTTGAATGCCATGACCATTGAAAAGTAATTTCCCCCACATGCTTCATTATGAAAATTTGGGAGAAGATTCCCTTGCTTATCTTTGTCAAGATAGAGAAAGAACATGTCATCTAATCTTTTTTTGTAGAGCACATCATCCACTATCACAAATTTAGTTGCCTTTAATTTCAAAGCCCTCCTAGCCTTTCTAGTTAAATACTCTGGACATTCAATGTAGGTTAAGTGAAAAGCAATATCCAAGAACCACTCATCCTTCAAGCCAACCAAGAGCACATAATTTTCTTCAGAAAGGGGTTGTTGTTGTTAATCATCAACTATGAGTTGAGATAAGCTCTAACCCCTTACTAACTTAGTGAGTTTTATTTTTTGACCAAATTCTTGGAATTTGGAAACCTAGGTTGCTTGATTATTGACTGCTACTTCCTATTGTGTCAGAATACTTTTGACCGCAACATTTGGTACTAGAACTATAGTGTGAGAGTGTAGGATGTAATAGCAAAATTGTTTAACTTTCTTTGCTACTGAAAATTCCTATTTTTGAGTGAGTGAGTACCTCAATTCATGGTTTTTAAGAGGAATACTCATGTAATAAATGGGGATCTCATCTCCTTCATTTTTTTGTAACAAGACAATAGACATAGTGTATTCACTTGCATAGCAATGCATTACAAAATCTTTCTTATTGTCATGGTGAGCTAGAAGAAGTGATTGAGCAATAGTTGTCTTCACTTCATCAAATTCCTCAATGGATTCTTCACTCCATTTGAAAGTTACCTTCTCACTAAGGAGATTGGATATTGGTCTAGTAGTTTTAGAGAATTCTAGCACAAATTTCCTTAGGAAGTTGATCTGTTTGAAGAAAGATCTGACTCCATTTCAATTGAAAGGAAGACATAACTATTGGATTGCCTTAGCTCTTTCAAGATCAATCCCTATCTAATCTTTTGAAACTATGTGACCAAGGAGTTTCCCTTCAGTAACACAAAAAATGCACTTCTTTAGGTTTAGTGAGACACCATGTTCTCTACATCTCTAGAGGACAAGCTTCAAATCTCTTAGGTGTTTCTTTCTCCTTCTAGAAAAGATAGTCATATCATCTAGGTAGATGACGATGATTTTATTCAGTAGGTAGCTAAAGGAAGAGTTCATGGCCCTTTAAAAGGTCACACCAACATTTATTAGTCCAAATGGTATTTGGCTATAAGTGAAGGTATCCCATGGAGTTGTAAAAGTAGTCTTATGTTGATCATTGCATGCCACTTTGATCTGATTATACCATAAAAATTCATCTAGCATGGACATCATCTCAAAGCCCACAACCATCTAAAGAATGTGATCCATTTTTTCAAGGCAAAATTGTCCTTCAAAGTTTCTTTATTAAGGTTTTTGAAATCAATGTAGATCCCTATTTCGCCATTCTTCTTTTGAACTTGCACTATGTTAGCCACCTAGGTGGAGTGATGAATATGGTAAATTATGTGATCCCTTAAAATTTTGTCCACCTCCATGAAAATTGCATCAGCTACTCTAGGGTTTTAGTTTATCAACTTTTACCTGAAAGGAGTAGCTCTAGGTTTGAGTGGAATTACGTGTTTAAAATTTCCTTGTCTGAAATCCTTCAAATCCTCATAAGACCATGCAAAGGTTTCATTGAACTCTTTCAATAGTTTTGTAAATTTTATTTTTTCAAACTCATTGTAGTATTTACCCAAATTGACCATCCTTGGTTTCTCTTTGGTGTCAATGTTGATTTTGTCACAATCTCTAGACTTTTCTGTCCTTTCTATCCATTGAAAACATTCCTACAAGGACTATCTCTCTTGTCAAATAGGTTTTCTAAAGCAACTTATCTTCTAGGGATCCTATTGCATTTTAATTAGAGTACTTCAAAATCTTTATTTGAGTCCCCTTCTAGGCAGAATTCATGGCATTCTAACAAGGAGCCTTCAAATAACACATTCCAAAAAAATTCCTTTCCATGCAAGAGAGCATTGACATGAGTGTCATTAGTAAATATCTTTCATGAGTTGGCATTATTAGGTACACTGGGATGATGTATAAGTTCTATAGTATATATATCATCTTTGAAATCTAGGTGGGGAATTGATAAAGATGTTGATCTGGCCAATGCATCAGCTCTAGTGTTCAATTGTCATGGCATAGCCTCAATAGAGAAGGCTTCTAACCCCTCCAACTTATCCATACTCTATTCCTATAGTGCTTTATTCTAGGATTTTTAATGGAAAAAATGTTTTGTGCCTCTTTAACCACCAATTCTACATCTCCTTTGGCCTTCATTTTCTTAATGCCCTTCTTCTTTGCTTCTTCTATTCCCAGTAGATGGGCCTCATATTTGGTAGTAGTTTTGTTTGTGTTATCAAACTCAAGTTTAAAGGTGTAGGAAGTGATCTCGCTAGTAGCAGAAATGAGAACTACTCTTGCTCTTGAGCTAGCTGAAACACAACTACCATCAAATTCTAGAGTCCATATGCCTTGATCAAATGAACCTTAAAAGTTGAGTTACCTATTCTTCTAGTAGGATGACATAATTAGAAAACTTGGTTTCTTCAGAGCGAAAACTATGTATTTGGCCTTGGGTTCAAGGTTTAAGACTACATTTTTACTGCCAATTGCTATAGTCGCTTGTGACTAGCCTAACTTCACTTCTCCTCCTAGGTATTTGTAAAAGGCTCAGCTTGGTAGCATTCCATAACTAGTAGGAATGTCTATGAGCAAGATGGTTAACATAACTCTTTTATCATGGAATTTAGCTAAATCAACCTGGGTATCTTTAATCTAACCTATGAGGGGAACTTGTATGGAATCCATGGCATAACATTTTCCTAAGGTTTATGGGATTGGAAGATCTAAGGCTTTGGCTATAGAGGATGAAATGATATTGTTTGAAGCTCTTGAATCTATGATACAATTATTTAGTTTGTGACCATGGATAAACAAGGATGTGTAAAATGGGGCAAGCTTAGGAATGATAGGGCTATCCTCAGCTAGCATTTTGTCTTTTCTCTCCATGACGAATTTAGAACTAGATATAGCATTGTTCAATGGAGGTGTTTGTGTCTGATTAGGAGCTTTAACAAATTCTATCAACTTATCCAATTCACTAGGATTTGAACATAGATAATTAGCTAGTGAAATTTGAATTCTAGAAGACATACAAAGGTGAACTATATCAAAGGCAATTTCAAAATTATTTCTTTCTATATTCTTTACCTCTAGAACTAGATCCTTTGGAGTATCAAGGACCTTCTTTGATTGGTTAGGCAAAGTCTTCTAATTTTTGGCTAGGTTTGAGGTAGAAGGATCTTCAAGAACTTTGTTCCCTCTTTGACCTCTTGTGAGTACCATACATGAAGGATCTTCAATGGTGACATAGAAATCACCTCCTCTTTCAAAATCTAACTCATATTTGAGGAAATAATGTACAGAGTCACTAGTAGCTCTTGAGTCTTCTTCAATAGGAATCTCTTCACTTGCCACTTTGTTTACATTTAATTGATTAGAATGGATCATCTTAGGACATGTAGCATCATCATGATCATTAGTAGAATGGAAGACATGATGATTATTTTTATTGGTTGAACCACCTTCAATCAATAATTTTTGATTTGTTGGTAGCATATTAGGTTGTCTTCCTCCTGCCCCTACAATTGGGGATTTTCTAGGGATGTCTTGATATGTAGTATTGATTTTTAGCATTTGTCTCTTCATTTTCATTACATCATTGAATAATCTTTGAACTAGGGGGTTAGTTTGACCTGAGGTAGATGGTTATGATCTTGACACTTGCATCTCCCTTCCCCATTTACTAGCAGCTAGAAGATCATCTTCTAATTCAATTTCTAGCCTTTGTGTGGTAGCAATATCAGCTACTTTGTCTCTTCTTAGGTGAAAGATGATGTTTGGGGGCACTGAATTCATGAAAATTAATTTGTGGTTTTTTAGCTTTGGGTCTTTTAGTAGTAGGGATTTTATAAAGTATCTAGTTGAATTTTGCTACAAAATCATGCATAGGCTCTTGCATCTTTCTTGAGTTGTGTCAATTGTAGCGAAAGGGTATGTTCATCATTTTTTGATTTAAACATGGCTTCAAAAGAATTTTGCATCAAAGCCCAATCTGTGATTGCCCCATTTGGGAGATGGTGGAACCAATCTATTGCAACATCAATTAGGGTTTGGACAAACAATGAACAACCACATTTTTTGTAGGAACAACAAGAACTCTGCAAGTAGTGTTAAATGCATTCATGTGTTCATCGATGGACTTCTTCCCATCCCCACTAAATTTAGGAAAAATATCCCTAGCTCCCTTTGGGAGAGGACATCTATTAGGACCTAAAGCAAGGGGACCAACTTGGATGCCCCAAGGATTAGCAACCATTTGAGGTAAAACAAGGTTTAGAGCTGAGCATTGAAACAAGTGGGTACTAATTTCCTAGGCAAAATAAAGGCTTGCAAACTCACATCAACTAGGGGTGATTTTTCATGGGAAGTGGGTCTAATTTTACTTTTCATAGACTTCCTCCATCTTTGCATCAAATTAGGGGCAAATTTATCACTTCTTACAAATTCGTAGGATTAATCCAAAAATCCTTTTCTCTTCACTCTGAGTATATTTAGCATCAGCCAGTTTGCTAAAATGGAAGGATTTTTAGTTACTGATATTCAAAGAGGATGTTGGGCTAATTAGTCAACCACAACTTCTTCTTGAGAAATGGATATTCCTCTAATGAGCTCTGTTCATTCTTCTTCTCTCTCAAGAATCTAGTTGACTTGAAAGAATTGCTCAACACTGGTTTTGAGTTGTGATTTTCTTTATGATTTGATTATGTCAACAATTTTTTACATCGCCATTTCAGATCACACTCTATGATCCATCATCAGGATGCATGCAAGAGAAGAGAAGGAGAAAGGAGTGTCACTACTTTCTCCTTCTCTTCTCTTGCATGCATCCTAGTGATGGATCATGACGTGTGATCTGAAATGTTGATGTAAAAAAATTGTTCACATAATCAAATCCAAAAAACAAATCACAACATTGATGGATTGTGGAAATCTAATAGCTCTAATGGTTTTGAGTTTCTAGGCTTGGGCATTTAATTTAGAAATGATATCTTCTTGGGTATTGTCAAAACCTAATCTTGGTTGAAGAATAAGGAAAATCTCTACCTAAGGTAAGACCATTCCTTATGATAATGTTGAACCCTAATGGAGTCCCCAGTAGAGTTGCAAAAATCTATTAGTGAATGGTTTTTCCCTTCGGTAGTACGAGTTAATGAACAAGGAAAATTGTCACCACAATTGAGTTTTTTCAATTGAACCCTCTCTATTTTGAGGCACAACTCCCTCCTTAAATGATAAACATGAATTTCCTTTATTACAAAATAATTTATCAAGCATTATGAAATTAAGGCTTGTATAAAAACTTTTCCATCTCATAGAAAAGTATTGTAGGGATAATATCGATTAAAAAACAACCCAAAGCACTTATTCAATTATTTATTAGAATATTAATGAAATAAAAATGATCGATTCCCAAACAATATAATAAAAACCATTCCTAGAAAAGAGTATATCATTATCGACCATAACCATGAAAACATCCCACATGAAATGAATCTAGATGATTAATGTGTATAACCACAAATAACCAATAATGCATAACCAGCATCAAAAGATGGTTGCATATATCCCTTGTTTATGTGAATAGCATAAAAAAATTGGTTCATTCTGAACCTTCTCTAACAATTTAAGTTACTATTGCAGAAATACCAAAGTATCAATACCAAAAACATTTAAAGTTTCATAATATATAGCCACACAAGGCCAATAAAATAGTTACAAAACTAACTCCCAAACAAAATAGAAAATACCAAACATAAAACCATAAAACAACTATTCTTGATCTAAGCTAAATAATTGAAATACTAGTTGCATTTCCTAGTTGTCCTTGCTCCATGGTTGCATTGCCACTTGCAGTTTTCTAGTCCTTGTAAACAACTTCAAAATCTGCAATCTCCTTTTGTTGTGGGACTCCTAGTTGTTCTATCCTTAGCTGCTAGATGGTAATGATTCGATGGGCATGTTCAATTTTCTTAATCTACATCATTAGATGATAATCACTGATAATAATCATGGAATCCATTCGGACAATGACTGCTAGGCTAGTAGTTGATAGCTCTTTGGCCTCTTTGAGAGCTCGTAGCTTGTCCTAGCACTCAATGTCTACATCCTTCAAGTCTATTCAAGATTGATCCTTGTTGCCTAGGATTTCAACATTGATGGATTTAACATCATTCTATAGGATTTCCTTTAGGCAATTGATCTCTTTGACTAATTCTAAACATTCATCTAGGCACTATTCAATGACCATATTCCTCCATTCTTGGTTAGTTTGGGAGATGTATAAGAAGTCTACATCAAGTCCAAAATTTTGCTTCTCAGCTAAAAATTTATCTGTGCCATATTCTTGAACTTTCTTGATGTGTGCCACAACATCTTCCCATCTTTCCTTCTCTTTGGCTCATGCATTTATCTTTTCTTCTAGGTCATCCATCATTTGATAAGCTTTCACCTTTGTCTCATCTAGGCAAGCAATGTAGTTAACTTCACAAGAAACTATTGATTCAAGCCAGTCATCAAAAGCTTTAGAAATTGACCTATCCCTTTTCACTTGGTGGATGAACTGTTGATTTGTTGGGGAAGTCACATCAATCATGTAAATTGTCTAAGGCTATTCCATTTTTGCATTCTAGAGATTATGAATGTATTCTACCAGCATGTGAATGAATTGTTTTAGTTCCTTCTTCTCCTTCCAATCTTTCCATGTGCAACTAGTGACCCTTACATGTCCTACGTTGAGGATTTTTATATATGTGGCTCTATGGCTAGTCTGAGAACTCTTTTCTCTATCATGTAGCCTTGAGGAGTAATGCATTCAAGAGTTTTTACTTCAGATGGCTTGAATACATCAGCCATCCAATCCTCTATTTGTTCATCAACTCTAAGCATAGCCTATATCTTTAGTTTTTTTTTTGATTATTTTCCCAGACATTTCCCAACCATATCTTCAACTGAGACACTTATAGGGACCAAACTCCTTTTCTTGCTTATAGAGATATCAAACCAATTTGGTGTTGAAGAAGTACCTTTGGATGGTAGTGTCTATAAAGTAGGGGAAACATAATTGGCAATTGTTGACCCAGAAACATTGGCATCACCTTCTATTGGTTGAGAATTTTGATCCATGACTTCTTGTGCTCCTTCTTTAAGAGGCTCGACTCCAGCTTCTATCTTGATTGTACATGTACTAGCACCTTTTTTGATAGCTTTCTAACTTTTCTCCTTCTTGGTATGAGAGTGGATCTATCTCATTGGATAGGTCTATTAAACTAAACTCTAAACTTTGGATAGAACTTCAACTTCAAGGTTCAAAATACCTATAGAGGAAAAGATGATAGCTTTATCTATATTAGTACCATGAATCACTTGCTCTACTTTTTTCATTTTTTATTGTCTTTTCTACTTTAACTAGTTTTTAGTCCTCACTATGACTAGATCAATCTAGGACTATAAATCATCTTCTTTAGATGAATCCCAATCTATCTCTAGGAGGGGAAAGGCTTCAACCTATGTTATATAAAAGGGATAAATGATTTCTTCACTTATGTTTTCCTATACACTTTCACATTCATCTACAATCTAAATTCTTTTATCTATTTCAGGGTCAACCTAGACCACCACCTCTTCCTAACTTCATAATCATCATTGCGGTTAGCCCAAAAGTCTTCTAACTAAGGGATATGTGAGAATTCTAGTTGTAACTCAAATATGGGAGATGCAAATTCTTTATCATCAAAATCAACATAAAAAATTTTGGCTTCTAAGTTCATCAAACTTAGTTCATGTTTGAGTGCTAAGGCATCTTGTATAGTTTTGCATCTATAGTGACCAAGCTCTATAGGGAATGTAGAACCAGAACCTTTCCTAGCTTTGTAATTCCAATCCACTTCAGCTACTTGCCTGTAGAACTCCATCAAAACATATTTGTCCAAGAAATGTCTTGCCAGTTTTAGTGGTCTTTCTTCATACCCGTTGACAAAGATGTAGACAAACTTAGTGAACTAGGTGAAGAAACTGCCATAGATCGATACAAATTGTGTTGCCTCCTTTCTTATCCTCCTCTACTCTTTCCCTTGTAATTCAAAGACCATCTTAGCAATAAATGTATCTTGCACTCGTTTGAATTCTTTTCCATTCTTTTCCTTTTACAAATAGGGGAAATATTCATAAATAGGCATATTATTTAGCCAATTAGTGTATGGAAGCATAACCCATTCTTTATAGCATGCCAACACATAAAAAAGATATGGACTCGTATAAAAACTAGATACTCTAGATGCTTGGAAAATTTCTTCATGTAGCCTATCAGGTATAATTTCTGCCTAGTCAATGTGCTTGTTCTTATCACTCAGAATGGTTAGGAAAAAGAAATACATTCAGTTTTCCCAATGAAAGGCATGTTGATTTCCTTTAATCCTATTCAAGAGAGTAATCACATCTTTGATCTCAAGGATCATGTGATCTCTTGTCAATGGGAGAGGAAGGTGAGAGGCCCCTTTCTCTAGCCTGAGTAACCAATTCTTTGCAATGGCATTATTGGATGTGTTTGGGTCAACTAAAAATTTGATATTTGAGAGGCCAATCATCCAATCTTTATGTACCAAAATCCTCAGAGAACCCATGATTGTAACCCTATTTATATAGACCATAACTTCTCCTAGATACATTCTTATACATCGCTGGGTGACATCGTATCTATTCCTGCATTATAAACTAATTCTAGGCAAAGAACTAACTCTAGGAAACCAATAGCTTGTAGCAATCTGCTATTGACAGTTTTTTCAGTAATGGAACTAGGATTGGGTTTGGAGAACCTAGTCAGCAACTTATTCATATCTTCATCAAAAAGGAAGGTATGCTTTAGTGTAGGAAAGAAACAAGCAAGGGAAGAAACATTCTTTTCTTTTGGTAATTTGGGGTGAGAGCTAGCCATGAGAACAAAACTCAACAATCTTTTTCAAAAATAGTTAAGAAGAATTGGAAATGGAGGTTGTTAATAGAGTTACTCACTTAAGTGAAAGAAGTAACAGTAACTATTAAGGAAGATAAAAGAAACTCACCATGTAGGAGAAATAATGTAATGTACTTCCATGATCAATCTAGTTGCAAATGCCTACAACTCTATAAAAGGGTGAGTTTTTACCTTTTTGTGGATATCATAATGAAAATTAAATCAGCCTAGAAAAGCCTTTATATGGATACTTGCAACATGACTTAACATGGAAAGTACCAACTTGACAAGGAAACTAAATTCATTGATGAGAGTATTTGCCTTCACACAACAAATTTTTCAACTACACTTCATACCAATCATTTATTGCACGGTATCACTTCATCATTTTTGGAAGGATCTTAACACATCTTCATCCTACCACATGCCAATCTTCTTGAATTTTTTGGGATCGTGAACTAAACTTTGAACTATTTAGAAGTTCAGATTCAAGTTCAAAGCTATGAATATATAGAAATTAGGTGCATGAAACCAACATAAAATTCATCAAAGGGGAAAAGAGTCACAAAATTCAAATTTTGAAAAGAAAAGCAATTCAAAGTTTGGTTTCAAAATGTGCCCAAAATTCAAAAGACTTTATGTTAACGATGAGCCCGACCACTACTTGGACAAGTTGGTTGAACATTGAAGTTTGAATTTAATTAGTTCAAAGTTCAAGTTCAAAGTTATGAAAAAGGTTCATATTGTAGGCCCGAAAGAAAAAATAACTAGTGAACTTGAGCATTGAACTCGAACAAGTTCAAGGTTCAAGGTTCAAGGTTCAAGGTTCAAAACCTAGACTAAGGTAGCGAGTCATTGAAAAAAATTGAGCAAGAATATATGGGGCTTTTACATGGGTAACACACACAATTTTCTATATAAATCTCTAATTTCCATGTCTCCAATACTTCCAAGCTTACAAGTGTAACAACATCTAACATCTTGTATCATGAAAACTTGTGAATGTATCATTGATATTGCACCAAATGGGTCTCCCTTATATGCTATCTAAGGAATAGCTTGGAAGGGTGATTGTCTAATTTTATTACTAATTAATTTCACATTAAAGACTTTTCTTTCTTTCTTCCTAACATTTAGAGAAGAGCTAGATGACATTTTATGCAACTAGGGTTTGCAAGAATTCAAACAGTGTAACTCGACACTTGATAAATACCTTATGAATCTGATTAATAATGATGAGTAGCAGCTAAATCTAGTTCACAAACACTTGAATATTTCTCCTTAGTTCTCCTTATGCTCTTCATGCTCTCTTCAATCTCTGATGAATGCAAATGAGTCAAAAATTGACTATATAACCCTTGATAGTCAACAATAAATGCTTAATGCTTATATAGCTATAAGCTTGGCTATCATAGGATTTCCAACTCACTTTGCTTACACATGATTTCCACTATGCTTAGTAACCATAGTGAGCTCGATCACTACTAAAATGATTCCATCACTCAAAAACAACTGTGAGACCTTTCATTCTTTGCAACAACATGAAAACTAACAAAATTATAGATTTCCATGATTTCCACTATGCTCGACAACCAAAGCAAGATTGACCACTAATAACATGATTCCATCACTTGAAAACAACTATGAGACCTTTCATGCCTAACAACAACATGAAAACTAACAAAAATATAGATTTCTTCTAGGTTCTAACCAATACATTGCATCTTAATTCATGCATATATAATCTTTTTCAGAACTTATATTCTTCAAACTATTGTATGAAATAACTTTGAAATATCAGTCTCACACATACCTTTTGATTTCTTCATTGGGGGTGATGTGATCACCTGATCCATTGGATGAAGTGACCTTTTTTCAACTTGATGTGTTGTAATCTTCCTTTTTCTTTCATGTTTTGTTCATCTGCACTTTGACCTTCTCAGCATTGGCCTTTTGCCTTTATTGTTTTCATTACTCAGATTTCATGATCTGGTTGCGTAGTTTCTACTAATATGACCATTCTTCAAATAGATAAAGCATGTAGTCTCACTCAACCATCTATAGTTGCCTCTAAAATGTATTCTAATGCAATTCTCAAAAACATGTCCATTATGATCCATGTAGCTTATGTTAGTGGCCAGTTGGATATTTAGTATGTTAAGAGGGAATAACAAAGAAGATATTATGCAAACAAATTATCCTATAAAGATGTAAGAAAAAAGAAAATAGCAAAAGGTAGCATTTGTGCATTATTTAAATAGCCTGGAGAACAAGACATTTTTAAACATACAACTAAAATGTTCCCCATCCATTGGTGCATACATGATGATATTAGAAATAACTTTTGGGATAAATGGTGGATGGTCTTTGATGCCCCTCCCTACACTATCACAAGGTTCCAATGTATTTATTAAAGAATTTTTATTGTGAATTTGTCCTTGGGGAGATCCCAAATTTTTTTGATATGTTAGAATCTCAGGGTAGAGGTGGGGGGTCATCATTTGAGAAATTGAGGGCACGTCGTGACCCTAATGTTATTAGGGAACCTTTTTTCAAGCCACAAGGTGAGCATGTGATTATTCCATCAGTTGTGAAGAAACATGTATGTAGAGACCAATACTCTAGGGACTATCAATGCTTTGATGCAGACCCTCATTCATTGCATCAATCCATTAGTTGAGGAAGAGCCTTCTTTGCATCACGATCATGTGTGCACATCATGTGGATCCTTATGCACATTTGGTAGTCATGTTGGAGATAGTATGGATAATGGGCTAGCCACTAATGAGTTCCTAGGTGACACATTTGGCATTGACACATAGGTAAATTACAATTATAATAAACTAACTTAATCACATTTCGTATGTACAGTGAATGACTAATTAATTAGCATGTTTTGACATTGCTCAAAATTTAGGGTAAGAGTGTTGATGTCCCTAGTACAGCATCCCTGGACCCATTGTACATCTCATTTATGAGTTGAGAGTTATGTATCTATTTAATCATTTAAATTAATACATATATTAATTAAGTAATCATATGAAGGATTGACAAAAAAATTATCCATGTGCATCAATTATGTACTAGACCATCAACATTCATAAGGGACTCTAAGACTAGGCATAAAACAAGCTTCATAGAGGTACATTTGTTTCATGTTAATTAAATTCATTTGATTATATTTGTTTCATGTTTCATGTTACATCTAAATTATTTTATATGACATGCAATTGTTGATGTCTAAGACTCCTCATCTTCACCAATTCATCGATCATGGAGTTGCTACTATGATGGCTAGTTCAGAGCCATTGACCAAGGTATGAAAGAATTTTCTTAGTTTTATTTGGTTTTTATAATAGTTAGTATTAAAATTTCAAATTTTATTTATAAGTGATTATATTGATTGAATTGTTGTAGGGCCTTGTTACACCCAATCTTCCACGAGCCTTTAAGGCGGATGTATAGAGTGACTATTTGATGGTGGTAATAAAATAATTAATTTTGTGTGTATACATATTTTATTTCAATATAAAATAATTATTGATTCATATCTAATTTTTTTGTATCATCTCCAATTAGAGAAGAGCCTAAACAAGATCATGAGCGAGCATTTGAGCAAGACCCCATCATCCCCATCATCTCCCTCCATGCAATGACCAAAGACCTCTAGTGATTTGTTTCCTTTCCCTCATGGGAAGGAGAAGATATAGGGATTGCCACACATTTATAGGCATTAGTGAACATATATCTTGGTTTTATATTAGTGGACACAGTCGACATATATTTGATGTATATATGACATTTTATATTTGCAGGACATGTTTGTTCATGTATGATATTATTGGTTAATATATGATATGTTTTTTCATGTATGACATTATTGGTTATCATAATATATTATATTTTTTTTCATGTATGAAATTATTGGTTATCATAATATATTATATGTTTGTTCATGTATAACACTATTGGTTATCATAATATATTATATGTTCATTCATGTATGACATTATTGGTTATCATAATATATTAAATGTTTGTTCATGTATAACATTATTGATTATCATAATATATATCTTTTTTTTCTTGTTTATGTTTTAATTACATTTCATGTATTTCATTTTAATGTAATTTGCATCCAAAATGATGCAGAGTGTTCGCACCAAAAGCTAGTGGATTCACAACAAGAACACCTTTAAGGAAAACTACCTTTGCCACCTTCCTAAGTGTCTTCAAAGACTCTTTTCAACTTGGCTATAACACTGAACAAACTTCTACCCAACTTCACAAAACTAATCAATCACTTTCCCTATTCAAGACTTGGGAAGCAATCAGAGAAAAATGAGCAAATTTGAGAAATGGATCATGATCAACTTGCTTCAAACTAACACCTTAGAAACTTCAAGGAACACCTAATAACTATCTCACAAACTTCAATATATCATCTATTCCATCCTTCCAAGAGATTCTTCAACATCCTATGAGTGAAAAGAATCTTCCAACATCCTATGACTATATTTTATTTGCAACAACATGTAATTTTCTAATTTTTGGCGAACTCTTCACAAAGGGAAGTGATTATGTTTCAAACCCATGAAATGGCCATTAAGACAACAAAGAAGATCCTTAACATCTTCCATTAACTCCATTTAGTGATAAAATGTAGCTAAAGTGGTGTTTTATTTTTACAAAGTATAGGTTTGTTGTTCTAAATAGGGAGTAATGATATTTGACAATAACTCAATGATCCTATATACAAGTTTGACATCAGCAGTGATTCCTTGCCATATTAAAAGAACTTAATAATCACCAACACCTTACACCTCCTCTAACTTCATAGAGGTAATTTTCATCATTTGATATCCATTCCAACCAATTACCAGTTGGTTTGATTAGTTACAAGGTTAATTTCAATGTTTTCCAAAAAATTGTTAAAATTGTCAAAAAGTTGTCAGCAACTTTTATTGCAAAATGCAATTTTTGCACAAACTCTTCCTAGAACTTAACAAAGTAGTCTTTGGTAACAAATAGAACTTATATGAGGTGTAATGACTCTTAAAACACTTATTGAGTTAACTTATTAACAAAAATAACAAAAAAGTAAAAATCCTTAGGACTAAGGCAACTTGAGTTTATAGGTGACCTCAAGTTCCTTGACCTTATGAACAAGGATTACCTTATCATCATAAAAAAAAAAAACATGTTCAAAATAAGGTGTATGATCACCCCTTTACCTTCTATCATGAGTCTCCATCATTGGATGAGATGACATATCTAGTTGCCACCTAGGTGCCCTACACCACAAGTTTTAGCATCACTCGAGATGGGGTCACAAAATCAAAACAGAATCCAATCTCCAAAAAGAGATAGAGGTTATTGTAGGTGTTTGAAACATGATCTTGTAGCACTTATAATTGCATCCATACCTTGCATGAGCTCTGAGATATGCCCTATCAAAGATCACTGCCCTATGGCATTTAGTGACTCTTAGGGACAATTCAGTTTGACATGCCTGAGAATGTTCGAGCACTCAATGAGATGGGATGATCTTGGGGATAGGGTTTATTCAACCACTTAGAGCTACTAGAATAAATAGTTTGATCCCAAGACGAATAGTGAGAGAGATTCGATAGTTGGCAACTTTGTACTAGCCAACACTACAAGTTTTAGCATCACCCGAGATGGGACCATAAAATCAAAATAGAATCCAATCTCCAAAAAGAGAGAGGGGTTACTTTAGGTCTTATAAATATAGTCTTGTAGTACCTAGAATCACATATATACCTTGCATGAGCTCTGAGATATGCCCTATCAAAGATTGCTACCCTATGGCATTTAGTAACTCTTAGGATCAATTTGGTTTGGCATTCCCAAGAATGTTTGAGCACTCAATGGGATGGGAGGATCTTGGGGCTAAGGTTTACCTAGCACCCAAAGCTAACTAAATAGATAGTTTGATCCCACAACAAATGATGAGAGAGATTTGATAGTTGGCAACTTTGTACTAGCCAACACTACCAGTTTCAAGATCACCTAAGATGGGGTTGCAAAATCAAAATAGAATATGATCTCCAAAAAGAGAGAGAGAGGTTATTATAGGTTTCATAAACATAGTCCTATAGGACCTAGAATCATATCCATACCTTGCACGAGCTCTACGATATGCCCCATCAAAGATTAGTGCCCTATGGCATTTAGTGACTCTTAGGGTCAATTCAATTTGGTGTGCTTGATAATATTTGAGTGTTCAATGGGATAGGAGGAGCTTGGGGATAGGGTTTACCCAGCCACCCAGAGCTGATAGAATCAATAGTTTGATCCCACAATGAATGGTGAGAGAGATCTGGTAGTTAGAAACTTTTACTAGCCAACATTACAAGTTTCAACATCACCTAAGATGGGGTCACAAAATCATAATAGAATCCGATCTCCAAAAAAGAGAGAGAGGTTATTGTAGGTCTTAGAAACATAGTCTTGTAGCACCTATAATTGTATCCATACCTCACACGAGCACCAAGATATGTCTCGTCAAAGATTACTGCCCAATGGCATTTAGTGACTCTTAAGGTTGATTCAATTCAATTTTCTCAAGAATGTTTGAGCACTCAATGACATAGCCACTTAGAGCTAACAAAATAAACAATTTGATCCCATGATGGATGGTGAGAGAGATTCAATAGTTGGCAACCTTGTACTAGCCAACACTACAAGTTTCAGCATCACCTAAGATGGGGTCACAAAATCAAAATGGAATCTGATCTCCAAAACAAGAGAGAGGTTATTGTAGGTCTTAGCAACATGATCATGTAGCACCTAGAATCACATCCATACCTTGTACAAGCTCTAAGATATGCCCAGTCAAAGATCGCTACCTTATGGCATTTAGTGACTCTTAGGGTCAATTTAGTTTGGTATTCTTGAGAATTTTCAAGTGCTCAATGGGACGAGACAATATAGGGGTGAGGGTTCACCTAGCTACTGAAAGCTAAAAAAATAAATAGTTTGATCCCACAATGAATGATGAGAGAGATTCAACAATTGGCAACTTTGTACTAGCCAACACCACAAGTTTCAACATCACCTGAGATGGGGCCACAAAATCAAAATGGAATTTGATCTCCAAAATGTGAGAGAGGTTATTATAGGTCTCAGCAACAAGGTCCTATAGTAGTAAAAATTGCATCTATACCTCACACAACCTCTGAGATATGCCCCATCAAAGATCGTTGCCCTATGGCATGTAGTGACTCTTAGGGTCAATTTGGTTTGGCATGCCCGAGAATGTTTGAGTACTCAACAGGATGGTATGAGCTTGGGAATAGGGTTTTCTCAGCCACCTAGAGCTAATGAAATAAATAGTTTGATCCCATGATGAATGGTGAGAGAGATTTGACAGTTGGCAACTTTGTACTAGCCAACACTAAAAGTTTCAGCATCACCCGAGATGGGGCCGCAAAATTAAAACTGAATCTAATCTACAAAAAGAGAGAGAGTTTATTGTAGGTCTTGGAAAAATGATTTTGTAGCACCCAGAATCACATCCATACCTTGCACAAACTCCAAGATATGCCCTATCAAAAATTGTTGTCCTGTGGCATTTAGTGACTCTTAGGGTCAATTCAATTTGGCGTGCCTGAGAATGTTTGAGCACTCAACGGGATGGGATGAGCTTGGGACTAGGGTTCACCCAACCACCTAGAGCTAATGAAATAAATAATTTGATCCCATGATAAATGGTAAGAGAGATATGAGCAAGATATGTATGCCTAGGCCACTTTGTGCAAGATATGAGAAAAAGCTTCTAATTAGGAAAATTTGGGTCTTTTTGAGTTTTTGGTCATGATAGCCTAGGATTAGGTGTTTTTAGTTGTTTTTTAATAATTTGGAACCTTTTCCAAGTCCTAGAAATGAAATGTAGTGAACTTTTCAAAAGTTGCACTTTTTGTGCAAAATTACAAAAGTTCTAAAAGTTGCTTTAAAATGCAAATTTGACTAGAAACCTTCTAACCTTCAAAAACATTTTTCCCATGCTCATATACCTAAGCATGGATATTTACAACTTCATAAACTTCCATTTGTAACTTTTTGCAAAAATTGCAAAAGTTGCTCAAGCCACTTTTTTTAGCAACATTGCAACTTTTGAGCAATTTTTTCTCTTTACATATTTAGGTCAAATGCATCCATCTAGGACTATTCTAGGACCCTAATTAAGATTCCTAAGACCTATTAGGTAACCAAGTACCTTAGTTTCCCATGAATATTCAAAGGCAATCAATAAGAAATTGGCTACTAGCCATAGATATTTCAAAGACATTGAAAATAATATATTACTCTTTCAAGACAAATGAGATACTGATTCTAAAAATAAGATTGAAATGAGTCCCATTAGTGGCATGGCCAAGAATTACTTTTTCAATATAGTTACTAACAATTGTCCTAACTCCCCATGCCTTCTCATTCCTACAAAATAAAACTTAATATACTGAGGAATTATAGCTATATCTATTAAATATATAGAGGAAGATATAGAAAACCTGCTTAATAGAGATATTAATTGGAGAGAAAAGGAAATTTTAGAAGGTAATGGTTATCTTGGTCAGGTATGCCAATTACTTATGATGAAGAGAAAAAAACCTACAACTACTAGGAAAGAGTGCACATGTACACAGACACAATTTTTAGATAGAGAAGTAACGAGTGCTATAGAATTATCCACAGAGCAATGTGAAGTGATGCTTCAAATTGACTCATTAGTAGGAAAATAATTTTTTCATGCACTTCATTCCAGCACTACAATTGTTTCAATTAGAAATGCATCAATGGCCTTGCATTTATGGGACTTCAAAAGCTAGGATACTCAAGCTAGGCATGATCCCTCAAATTTCTCATCCAAATATTTTAATGATCTTAACAAAACAACAAAAAGCTCATTGCCACCTTTAAATGGAGACTTGAATTTAAATGGAAATTTTCAATTCCCAAACATGTCCCAGTCAAGTAGATGACCAAGATGTTTCTTAAGTAAAGAGGACACTAGTTTATTAAGGTATCTTTTTTATCCCACTTGCATTTAGTTACTATTTTTTGAGCAGCTAGCCAGCTACTTTTTGTGGGATTTTTGTAATATATAATGTCCTCATACAAGTACATGACATTCTTTGTAAACATTTTCTATTGTAAAGGATTAGTGAGCAATATATGTAATGTCCATTTTTGGGAGTAAAGAATATAACTATTAAAATTGTAAAGCTTCCATGCTTACCAAAGTGGAGATTATGTGTAATATCATTTTGTTAATTCTGATTTGGTCAATAATACTATATACATATGTAAGAATAATCTTGGTTCTTAATTGTCTGACAATTATGAATGAATTATTGCCTTTGGTTTGGAAAAATATTTGTTATATACAATACTCAATATTGGTATTCCTTTATATTTTTTATTAGTTAATGTTCATATATGCATATATATCCTTCAATGATGTTCCTTTTCTTTATTGGATGCACTTGCTTCAAATTCTTAGAATAATTGTTTATTACCTACTGGAGGGTTGTGTCTCTTTGGTGTCTCATCAAGATTAGTGTCTCTTCCATGCATCCCCTACTCTCTCTCTCTCTCTCTCTCTCTCTCTCTCTCTCTCTCTCTCTCTCTCTCTCTCTCTCTCCCTCTCCCTCTCCCTATTCAATCTAATGAACCAACTAGATCTACTCTATATTTAATGTCTCAAGTATTGCCTCGTGGTCTAACTTGTGAACCTTCCAAAGAGTCTTATTATGTGGTTTTCCACTGAATTCTATCAAGTGGACATTCAATGCGACAAAAAGGTTCAAATAATGAAGAATCTTCCTCTCTATTTTCCAATCCTTGAATAACCACAAGTTAGGTTTCTTCATAGAATATCATCTAAGCCATGTGCCAGTTACAACCACCACACCAATATGGTACTCTAAACCTTCACCATCTACAATCGAGTGATCCAATTTTTGTTTCACCTAGACAAAATGACACAAATAATAATATATCCCTTCTTCATTGTCTTTAGGTGCAATAACAACAAAAACATGGTCTGTAGTGATAAATATACAAAATACGGCCATTAATTCAGAAAATACTTAGGTAAAAGTTATAATGTTACATGTTGAAATTATAAAGATATATATATTACTAGGTTGCACTAGATCAAACAAGTGGTCAAAAGTCAATGGATGAATCCATCTCTACCATTTACAATGCTTGTGGAGGACGATAGGTGTCAATTGGGTCCAAAACCTATATATCTTATTTGTCCACCGATTCAATCAACTCACACTCATCCCAATTTTCCTCTGCATATGATGGACAATAGCATGTCATTTTTTGTGTGTGGATACTCCATGAACTTGAATCAAAGCTTATAAAAGAGTACAACTCACTTGATCCTATTAGTGTGCAACAATTCTCATATAGTGTAATGTTAGTATTATCTATCAACTTAAAAAATCTACAAACCATAGAATCACCTTCCTTACCTAGACCCATTGTAGTGTTACAGCACTGGATGATGGATTTTTAATCTGTCAATGTTGCTCCAACTTTGTACTTAATTTTTTTGTGAGATAAGGCTCTTTTAATGCATGTATCTACACCATTGTGCTCTCCCTTTTTATGACCAACTTCTGTGAAATTCCACATATATTGAATTAGAGATAACCTATGCATTCTGCTCAACCAATAGAATATTTGCACATTCTTGAATTGAGATGCACAATTGGCTAACCAAATAATGTGTTGGCAATATGGTATTCTCCTATTATCCAAATCTCCATAAAATAGTTGAAAACAACCATGTACAAACTCTGTAGAATGTGATTGATCATCACTGATGTAAAAATAGCACTCCCTTGATATCTTCCTGTCATCCTCTATACTTGTAGGTGCATGCATGAATTTTATGTGAACAAATATGGAAACTTGTTGAGAAGTATAATACTTTTCTTGCACCTCATTCTGTGGTTGTAGTGTGTAGTTCTCTGTGAAGTCTACAATAGAAATAATGGTATCTAGTGGAAATCTATCCTTGCACAACTTGAAAAGAAAATCTAGCCATCGAGTTCTATGTGTATGCCTTGCATACTCATAAATAATATTTTCATGAAAATCTTCATGAACTCATACACTAGAATCCTTTTAATGACTAAATCACATCTTTACCTCATTTTCCATCTTTTAGAGCATATGTCATTGTCTTATATTTTCCATAATCTACTATTTCATTTCCAATTTGATGTGTAGTATCCATATGTTCACAAGTTGATAAAAGCTGCAAAGAACCACAAAATAAGCATGTGCCATCCAATTTGCATGACATCTTGTAAAAAATTTGATCGTCCCCTATTTTGCATAAAATTTTGGATGTGAATTCCCTTCAAGATCTAGGTGGCTCATTCATGTCACAATCCTGCAAAACAAACTTAGAATGAAAAAATGCACATATATGCATAAAAATATCAAAATGGTCAAAAAATTCAATATGTATCCTAAAACAACAAGTTGTGCTGGTAAGATTTATCTTCACATATAAAGGTTTACCCATCTCAATAAATTTCAACAAAAAATTCTCGTGTGAGAATTTTTTATGTTATTTCTTATTTCTTTATCCTTTCACGGCAGTCTACTACTAAATGTCCATAACTCATTTTTTGTTGGATCTTCCAATTTCTCACACCTTAAAATGGCTTTCCATAGAGTACCTCTATCAATTTTCAATGTTTTTCTTGTCTTTCTCATGAGTCAAGCTTCCTTTATTTGGGTACTTACTATTGTCAATGTATGTACTTGTCTTGTGATATTACTATCTTTGGTGCATGATTTAGAACCCACTTTTTTATAAGCACTCATTAGATTCTTTACAATAATTTTTTAATTTGAATTGTCCATCATTCTTAGCCCAAGAATCTTCATGATAGGCCTAAATTTAAAATTCCTCATCATTTCAACAAATAATTGGCATTGACCTATAATATTTAATTCTTCAAAGAATAATCTCCACATATGATTAACTTTTCTTTGACTAAATCCAATGATTGAATTTGGCATTTGCTAGCTTCAAATAGAATGAAAGAATGTTCAAAAATAATTCAAATAGTGTATCCAATGATTGAATATGGTTTTTTCTAACTTCCAACAACATGAAACACATGTTTTTTGTTGGAACAACAAAACACACAACATACAAAAAATAGAATATAGATTAGTAGGGACCCAAACTTTTGTTATGAATAGTTTTTGGTGTTTTCATATAGTATGTATGCACTATAGTGTGCATGCCCTCTAACATATGTGCACACTATAGTGCGTATGCACTGTGTGAAAAATCTATCCCTCTCTATCCCACCCTCTCCCATCCCCTACTCTCTCTCTCACACACACACACTCCTATCACATTCTCTCTCTCTAACACACACTCCAATCTCATTCTTTAACTCTTTCTCTCTCTCCCTACTCTCTCTCACTCTCTCTCTCTCCTCTCTCTCTCACACACTCCCATCCCCCCCTCTATCTCTCTCTCCCTCCCCCTCTCCCACTCCCTCTCCCACCACCTACTCTCTCTCACATTCTCTCTCTCATCCCCTACTCTCTCTCTCTCTCTTTCTCTCACCCCCTACTCTCTCTCTTTCTCCCACCCCCTTCTCTCTCTCTCTCTCTCTCTCTCTCTCTCCCATCCCCTACTCTCTCTATCTCCCACCCCTACTCTCTCTCTCATGAGCTCTCTCCCATCCCCTACTCTCTCTCACAAACACACACACACACTCTCTCTCTCTCTCTCTCATCCCCTACTCCCTCCCTCTCTCTCTCTCTCTCTCTCTCTCTCTCTCTCTCTCTCTCTCTCTCTCTTCTCCCATCCCCTACTCTCTCTCTCTCTCACACACACTCTCTCTCTCTCCCATCTCCTACTCTCTCTCACACACACTCCCATCCCCTACTCTCTCTCACACACACTCCCATCCCCTACTCTCTCTCTCCTTCTCCCACCACCTACTCTCTCTCTCTCACTCTCTCTCTCCCATCCCCTACTCTCTCTCTTTCTCCCATCTCTCTCTCTTTCCCCCTTACTCTCTCTCACTCTATCTCCCATCCCCTACTCTCTCACACATGTACTCACATCCATATCTCTCACTCTCTCTCCCACTGCCTACTCTCTCTCTTACTCACACTCTCACTCATCCCCTACTCTTTCTCTCACACACACTCCCATCCCCTACTCTCTCTCTCCCTACTCTCTCTCACTCTCTCTCTCCTCTTACATCCCCTACTCTCTCTCTCCCTACTCTCTCTCACTCTCTCTCTCCTCTTACATCCCCTACTCTCTCTCTCTCATTGGTGTAACACCCTAACCTTGCTTCCAAACCCCAACCTCTAATAGGGCTACCTTAGGTCAATCATTAGACCCACTAGGGATTCTTCACACCCTATGCTTACTAGGACCTTGTTCAAGAGATCCTAATCCTTCAGTTGAGGGCACATCAACAAAGTATCATCAAATTTCTTCCTAGCAAGCTCCAATCCACTATTAAACCTCAAGTCCATCTATAGCCCCAAGGGTGCAAGTTCTTCATCCAGGGTTTTTTTAGACTCCTTCTAACATCCATGACCCTAAAAAATGCTGATTTCATTGGTGCATTCAATCTACTAGGGAAAATACACCAAATTGCTTCAAAAAGGCTACTACGAATTATCCCTCCTAAATAGCTAGAAACAAAATTTCTTGAAAATTTTCTTAACAACCCTAAAAAAAAATTATATTTATGGATACCCTTTTCGAAGTACTTCAAGATTTTGTACAACCAAAGTACACTTTAGCCAACATGAGGATTTCAAGTGCTTTATCATTGTTGTGATGGAAAGCCAGCTTGGAAAACATTCCAATACCTCTCCTTTGGACTAGAGAAAGGCTAGACCTTCTCATTACTCACTATGTGGCCAGATTGAGGTGTTTGCATGCTCAATCCCCTCCATAGTTCATTTTTCCAATTGTGATTCATAGCCAAGTTGCATTTGGCTTGCCTAGGGCATCACATTAAAAATGTTTTCCATGCTTCCCATGGGCTCTCATTTGCTGTACATAATTTACAAGGAGTCTAGTTCCAAATCCCAAGAGGATGTACATTTTATATGGTGGGAAAAGGCCCTAAGACTCCATTTTTTATTAGTTGCCCAGTTCTGAACAACAACCTACTAACTTACAAAATAATTTATTCAAACACACAAAACTCTCTATAACAACACAAAACATAAAAATATAAATGAAGGAAAACTACCACTAACACTTCCAACTCAGAAAAACCTAAGTCTAATCCATACAAAGCATGAAAAAACACTCAAAGCAAGAAATTGTTGTAATAAGTTAAAATGCTGATTACAATCCATAAACTCTCATTTCTCCTTCTTCCAACCTCTTGAAAAGGTTGATTTTGACCTAATATAGGCTTGGCATGGATGTTTCTAACTAATTTAAGTGGTTGAAGGTCTCCCGCAAAGAATTTTCTCTTTTTGCATAAAAGTTGCAAATGTTGTCAATGACAACTTTGCAAAAAATGAGCAATTTTTGCAATTTTGCAAATTGTCTACCCAAACTTGCTCTACTTGCTACCGAACTTTCCAAAAGGCTTAAGATGGATCCAAAACACCTAATAAGGACCCTAAAACATTTTATTTCCCTATTTTTCCCTCAAAACCCAAAAATTCTTTATTGAGCCAAATGAGCAATTTTGAGCAATTAGGAGCAATATTGCATTATGGGGCTCTTTTAACCTATCTAACCTCACCTTAGAACCAAGTTGATACTATTATTAGACTATTGATGTGGCTAGCATCACTACAAACCACAAATAAGGAAATTCCTAGGTTTCACACTTAGCCTGCCTAGGTGCTCCGGCACCATACTCCCCCCTAGGGAAAGTCAAGTAACTCCAACCCGAAGAAGGTCCAAAGGAATTCCTAGCTTCTTGAACTTAGTCTCAGCCACCCAAGTAGCCTCTGCATTAGGCTTTCCCTTCCATTTGATAATATGCTCAAAGTACACCTTATGCTTAGTTGTCTTTGTGGGTCTTGTTTCCAATACCTTCTCTACTTCCAATTTGATGACTTGAGGTGTTGCAGTAGGGTCCACAACTTCATGAACATCTATAGTAGTTGGAGATACAACACCCTTGAAAGTTACCAAATCGTAAACATTAAAGATTGGTGATATGCCTAGATCATGAGGTAAATCCACCTTATAAGCATTTGCTCCATACCTTGCCAGAATCTTGTATGGTCCTATCCTCTTCATTTGTAACTTGGTGGGAACATCTTTTTGGAGTCTTTCTTTTTTCAAATGTACCATGACATAGTTACCAACAACAAATTGTATGTCTTTCCTCTTTTCATCCAATTTAGCCTTGAGTTTTTGAGTGTTCTCTTGGATAGTTTTCCTAACTTGGTCCTGAATCTCCTTCATAATTTGAACAAAGTCTTCAGCTTGTCCACTCCTCTTATCCAAGTCTCCAAGAGTCCTCAATTCACACACACCTCTAGGATGCATTCCATAAACCACTTCAAAAGGGCTTTTACTGGTTGTTCTATTTTTGCTATCATTGTATGCATATTTAGCCTGTGAAATCACCATATCCCAAGATTGACCATACTCCTTTGTAAGGCACCTCAAGAGGTTGCCTAAGGTCTAATTAACCACTTAAGTTTGACCATAAGTTTGAGGATGGTAAGCTGAACCAAAAGACATGTTAGTACCAACCCTCTTCCATAGATTTTGCCAAAACTGACTCATAAATTTCATATCTCTATTTGAAACAATGCTCATAGGGAGTCCATGAATCCTAACAACCTCCTTAAAGAAAAAATGACCAATATGACTAGCATCATTAGTAGTCCTACAAGGAATGAAGTGTGCCATTTTTCTGAGTCTATCCACCACAACAAAAATACTATCAAATCCTTGCTTGGTTTTGGGTAAACCAACAATGAAATCCATACTTACACAATCCCATGGATGGTTAGGAATTGGAAAAGGCTAATAAAGACCTGCATTACTCATACCTCCTTTTTCTTTCATGCATATGATACATTGCTCCACATACCTAGTAACATCTTTGACAAGTCTAGGCCAAAAGTAGAACCTTTGTACAAGTTCCAAAGTTTTGCTCATGCCAAAATGGCCACTTAAGCTGCCATTGTGTTTCTCTTGAATGAGATTCTCCCTTATAGATCCCATGGGAACACACAACTGATTGCCCTTGAAGAGTAACCCATTTTGCAAAGTATATTCTGAAAAATTTCTATGAAAATGGTTCTCAAAATCCAAACATATCTTCTATGCTTCACCAAAACCTTCATCATCTTTGTAGAGATGTTTGAATCCTTCTATTCCCATGCTATGGAGCTGCACTTCTTGGGCTATCATGACCCTTCTACTGAATGCATCTGCCACTTTGTTAAGCTATCCTTTCTTGTGCTTAATTGTGAAAGTGCAAGCCTGCAAGTACTCCATCCATTTCAAGTGCCTATTGCTTAATTTCTCTTGGGTATTTATGTAACTAAGGGCTTGGTTGTCAATAAACACCACAAACTCCTTAGGTAATAAATAATGCCTCTACTTCCTAAGACATTTCACTATGGCATACAACTCAAAGTCATAAGATGAATACCTCTTTTTGGCTTCATTAAGTTTTTCACTATAAAAAGCTATGGGCCTGCCCTCTTGACTCAAAACATTGCCTATGGCTAAAACACTTGCATTACATTCTAAGGTGAACAACTTCTCAAAGCTAGATAATTGCAATAAAGGTTGGGTAGCTACTTGTTTCTTCAATAACTCAAAGGATTTTTCAGCCTCTAGGGTCCACTTAAATTTGGTTTTGACCCCTCCTTTGATAGTATCCAACAAAGGTACACAAATCCCACTAAAGTTTCTAATGAACTTCCTATAGAATTGTGACAAACCATGAAAACTTCTTACCTCAGTGGCTATAGTAGGTGTTGGCCAACTCAAGATAGCGACAACTTTCTCTTTATCCATCTTCAAAGAACCTTTAGATACAAAAAAAGCCAAATACACCAGCTCTTGTTTGAAAAATTCACACTTCTCAAGATTAATAGCCAAATTCTCTTCATGAAGCCTCTTTAGGACTACCTCCACATGCTTGACATGTTCTTCTTTTGTCTTTCTATAGATGAGAATATCATCTAGGTACACCACCAAATCTTTCGGTGAAGTCCTTACGTACTTCATTCATGAGTCTCATGAAGGTACTTGGAGCATTTGAGAGACCAAATGGCATTACAAACCACTCATAAAGACCATCATTATTCCTTAATGTTGTTTTCCATTCATCTCCCTCCTTTATCCTAATTTGGTGATACCCACTTTTCAAGTCCAACTTTGTGAAGTACATAGCACGACCTAGACAATCCATTAGGTCTTCAATCTGGGGTATGGGAAACCTATACCTGATTTTGATCTAGTTTATTGCTCTTGAATTAGTACAAAGCCTCTATTTTCCTCCCTTATTGGCTACCAAACCATAGGAACCGCACATGGGCTTATGCTCTTTTGAATTAGGCCTTGATCCAACAACTCTTGAACTTGTCTTGCAACTTCCAAATTCTGATCTGGGGTGAGCTTATAGGCTACTTTATTGGGAAATGAATCACCTAGAACAAAGTCAATTTGATGGCTAATGACTCTCCTTGGAGGTAAGGTAGTTGGGATACCATCACTTACAATATCTTTTTACTTATCAAGCAAGGTTTGCATTTCAATAGGCAAAGGTTCTTTTTCTGTTTTTTCCTCTAGATGACAGCAAATCCTTGATTTTTATTTTTTTTAAGGTCCCTTAAGAACTCTTTCTCACCACACAACAACACCTTAAGACTAAATTTTAAAGTTCTTACCTCCTTTCTTGAATGAAGTGGAATTTTTCCTACCATCATAAACCATCTCCCTATCAAATTGCCAAGGTCTACCTAGCAAAAGATGGCACACATCCATGGGCAAGATATCACATGATAATTTGTCCTTGTAACTAGCTATAGAAAAATCCACCCAAGCTTGCTCATTAACCAAGATAATTTGCCCCTTATTTAACCAAGTGACCTTGTAGGGATTCTTGTGTGGTATCCTTGTCAATTTCATTTTAGTAACAACCTCTTCAGAGATGACATTATCAGTGGATCCTGAGTCTACTACCACCTTGCATACTTTGCCTAGAATCTTGCACTTGATTCTAAACAATGCCTTTCTTTGTTTGGGTTCATTAGGGGCAACTTGTTTGATTAGCACCCTCCTATACATCAAACTCTCTCCTTTTTTAGACTCAAGATGATCTACATCAACATCCTTTCTATTTGAACAATCCTCTTGTACAAATGCCACTCTCTTGCTTGGATTCAAAGAAGAAGGCTTCTCTGGACACCTATAAGTAGGTTGTCTAAGCTAGCCACAATTGTAACACTTCATGCTTGCAAAATAAGAATTTGATACACCTACTCCTCTTCCTCTTTGAGAGCTACTACGATTGCCTCTTCCTCTATTATGACCTCCTCTTTGTGAGGTTTCATTTGGTTGCTCATTGGTCTTACTTTTAGCTTGACCTTTTGGTTCACCACCTCTTCCTTGGTAACCTCCCCTTTGTCCTCTTTGGTTTTTACCCTTGCCTCTAAAATTTGAATCATTTCTCTTTTGTGCTTCTCTTCTACCTTCAAGACTAGTTGATAACACCTTTGGACTATGGTAGGAGTCCACAAGTTGGGTTCTTCTTGGATACTCCACTTCAAACCACTTAGGTATCTAGCAACTTTGATTGGTTCCTCCTCTTGTTTCTTGAATCTTAAGCATAATCCCTAAAATTCTTCTGTATAGGAAGCCACATCCATGTCTTTTTGTTTTAGTCCTTGCCTTCTTCAGTGGAGCTAAACCTCAAAGTCTTCAAGTAAAAAATTTTCTTGAATCTTCTTCACCATAGCTTTCCAATTTGAAATGGGTGTCTTATCCATCATAACCCTCTCACCTTGGACATATTTCCACCAATTGAGTGTTGTTTCTCTAAGTCTAGAGGTTTTCACTTTCACCTTTTGAGCCTCTGTTACTCCTTCACACTCAAATTGGTTCTCCATGCCTTCAATCCAATCCAAGACAGCATCTAAGTCCATCTTGCCTATAAAAAGAGGCATTCCTTCCAAAGCTTTGGCACATAGTGCTTTGATGGATTTTAAGAAGAACTCTTCTTGCAAGATAGGATCAAATTCAGGTGCAATGTCTTCCTCTGCTACCTTTTTACCCTTCCCATCTTCTTCCTCATCTCTTTTCCTGGCTATCTCTGCAATTGCATCCAATTTTTGCTTCACCTCTTCTAGTGCTTCTTCAAGAAGCTAGTTTCTTTACCTTTGTTCATTAACCTCTTTGGCTAATTCAACATTAGTCACCATCATGGATTCACCTACTGATTCTAAAGCTTCAAACATCCACTATCTTTTCCCAAATATTTAACCCGCTCTGATACCACTCAGGTGTAACACTCTGACCTTGCTTCCAAAACCCAAGCTCTCATAGGGATACCTTAGGTCAATCACTAGACCCACTAGGGCTTCTTCACACCCTATGCTTACTAGGACCTTCCTCAAGAGATCCTAATCCTTTAGTTGCAGACACACCAACAAAGTATCATCAAATTTCTTCCTAGCCGACTCTAGTCCACTACTAACCCTCAAGTCCATCTATAGCCCCAAGGATGCTAGTTCTTAATCCAGGGTTTTTTTAGACTCCTTCTAACATCCATGACCCTAAAAAATGATGATTTCATAGGTGCATTCAATATACTAGGGAAAATACACCAAATTGCTCCAAAAAGGCTACTAGGAATTAGCCCTCCTAAATAGCTAGAAACAAGATTTCTTGAAAAAATTCTTAACAACCCTACAAAAAAAATTACATTTATGGATACCCTTTTCAGAGTACTTCAAAATTTTCTGAATTTTCAACCCCCAAACTATCTATACAACCAAAGTACAATTTTAGGCCAACATGAGGATTTCAAGTGCTTTATCGCTATTGTGATGGAAAGCCACCTTGGAAAACACTCCAAGACCTCTCCTTTGGACTAGAGAAAGGTTAGATCTTATCATTACTCTATATGTGGCCAGATTGAGGTTTCTGCATGCTCAATCCCCTCCATAGCTCATTTTTCCAACTGTGATTCCTAGCCAAGTTGCATTTGGCTTGCCTAGGGCATCACATTAAAAATGCTTTCGATGCTTCCCATGGGCTCTCCTTTTTTGTAAATAATTTACAAGGAGTCTAGTTCCAAATCCCAAGAGGCCATGCATTTTACATGGTGGGAAAAGGCCCTAAGACTCCATTTTTTATTAGTTACCTAGTTCAGAACAGCAACCTGCTAACTTACAAAACAATTTATTCGAACACACAAAACTCTCTGTAACAACACAAAAGATAAAAATAGAAATGAAGGAAAACTACCACTAACACTTCCAACTCAGAAAAACCTAAGTCTAATCCATACAAGGCATGAAAAAATACTCAAAGCAAGAAATTGTTGTAATAAGTAAAAATGTAGATTGCAATCCATAAACTCTCATTTCTCCTTCTTTCAACCTCTTGAAAAGGTTGAGTTCGACCTAATATAGGCTTGTCATGGATGTTTCTAAATAATTTAAGTGGCTGAAGGTCTCCCACAAAGAATTTTCTCTTTTTGCATAAAAGTTGCAAAAGTTGTCAATGACAACTTTGCAAAAAATGAACAATTTTTGCAATTTTGCAAATTGTCTACCCAAACTTGCTCTACTTGCTACCAAACTTTACAAAAAGCTTAAGATGGATCCAAAACACCTAATAATAACCCTAAAACACTTTCTTTCCCTATTTGACCCTCAAAACTCAAAAATTCTCTATTGAGCCAAATGAGCAATTAGGAGCAATATTGCATTGTGGGGCTCTTCTAACCTATCTAACCTCACCTTAGGATCAAGTTGATCCTATTATTAGACTAGTGATGTGTCTAGCTTCACTACAAGCCAAAATAATGAAAATACCTAGGTTTCACACTTAGCTTGCCTAGGTGCTCCTACAACACTCACTCACTCACTCTCTCTCTCTCTCTCTCTCTCTCTCTCTCTCTCTCTCTCTCTCTCTCTCTCTCTCTCTCCCCCATCCCCTACTATATCTCTCTCTCTTTCTTCCACCTCCTACTCTCTCTCTCTCACTCTCACTCTCCCATCCCCTACTCTCTCTCTCTCTCTCTCTCTCTCTCTCTCTCTCCCCCCCATCCCCTACTCTCTCTCATACACACACTCCCATCCCCCCTCTCTCCCCCTCCCTCCCCCACCCCCTACTCTCTCTCCTCTCTCATCCCCTACTCTCACACACACACTCATCCCCTACTCTCTCTCTACTCTCTCTCTCCATCCCTTACTCTCTCACACACACACTCTCATCCCCTACTCTCTCTCTCTCTCTCACACACACACACATAGCCATCCCTCTCTCTCTCTCTCCTACCCCCTACTCTGTCTCTCACTCCCATCCCCTACTCTCTCTCTCACTCTCCCATCCCCCCTCTCTCTCTCCCCCATCCCTCTCTCTCTCTTTCTCTCTCTCTCCCCTATCCCCTACTCTCTCTCTCCCCCATACCCTACTCTCTCTCTCACTCTCTCTCTCTCATCCCCTACTCTCTCTCTCCCACCCCCACTCTCTCTCTCACTCACTCTCTCTCTCTCCCCCCTATCACACCCTCTCCCATCCCATCCCATACTCTCCCTATCTCTCACTCTCCCTCTCCCATCCCCTACTCTCCCTCTCTCTCACTCTCACTCTCTCCCTCTCCCATCACCTACTCTCTCTCGTTATCCCTCTCTCTCTATGCAACCTTTGATCTCCTACTCTCTCTCTATTTCTCCCTCCCTCTCTCCCTATCGCACCTCCTACTCTCTCTCTATCCCCTACTCTCTCTCATTCTCTACCCCTCTCTCCCTCTCTCCTTCCCTCTCTATTGAAATTCAAGCTTTAAGAGTGTGTGTGCACTAAAGTGCATACGTGCTATGCAAGCCTAAATGTAAAAATGCTTTAAATAGCATGCATGTGCTATAGTGCACATGTGCTATTTAAAGCTTTGGATTCTACCAAGACTAAGGTTTGGTTTTGCCTTGGGGATCCAACCCAAAGGTTTGGAGTCTCTAGACTAGTCTAAGACATTCTTTGCCGCAAACATACAAAAATTATTAATTTTCTTATGTGCTCTCCTTCAAGTTTCCTCATGGTTGAGCATCGACAAAATTAAGTTATATAACATCGTAGATCTCTATGTTAGCTATATAACCATATAATTTATTTTTTTATTTGAACTATTTCAAGCCTTTCAATTACAGTTTCTTTTCAATGTATGTCCATTTTCTATCAAAAACCAATGTGCACTAATTGGGCTATAGATTTTAGCTCGTTCATCAAATTTCACAACAACTTAGTTTTTTAAAAACTAGACTCCATTCTACACACTTTGAAAAAAAAGAATTTTAGATTTTAGATTAGTTTTCCATCATTTATAGGTGGAGCACACAAATATTTCATGTTTTTGGGATGTGCCCAATTAAAAAATTCAAAACAAAATACACATTATATAAAATTACCCGAAAATATGGGATAAACTACACAATGTTAGGTAACTTTTGACTAGAGCGATTAAAGAATTTCAAAAAATAAAATAAAAAATTAGGGGGGCCACACTTTGCACTGTGTTATGTTTTTTCTGAATAAACAATACCACTTTCTATGGCCCCCTTTTTTGAGGACCTAAAACTAAACCATTTTGAAAAAAATTAGTAGTTTGGAAACTAGATTAAAAGGACTACTACTTTTGTTTTTGTCATATCTAAAAATTTTGAGTGTACCTATCTTCAAATTCTTTTCGAAGTTCAGAAATTATTGATTTCAGAAAAAATGTGGCCACTTATACCCCCCTTTTGGCACCACAACTTGGTGCACTTACCCATGTATGACTTAAGTGTGTTGTCACTCACTTGTCAAAACCAAAATGAGATCAACACCACTGTCGTTGATGTTCAGTCATTACTTATAATAAATTAGTGCCTAGATTTTAGCTCCAGTGAGAAGTATTTTAATGCAAGTTACACTATTGTCAAACCATTGATGAATACCATGATGTAAGCTCTATGCAAATGTCACTTTTGGTTGTTTGGAATAGATATGCTATTTAGGAACCTCACCAACATGTGAATAGGTTTTTCTAATTAGCTGTTGAAGTTTCGAACAAGGCATCTTAACAAATAATGTTATCACTATAATCTTGAGTACATACCTATAAGTGATCTTTATTGGAACTCTATAATTTAATGTGGATTAGAAATTTTAATGAGTAAAGAAAGAAGGGTTTTTATTATTATTTTAGGAAAGAATAAAATAATTGAGTTTTCTATTATTTTTCTTCTTCTGGTGAGGATTACATGACCTAGCATATGTGTATTTATTTATTTAAATTTAAGGAGCTTACTAAATGTTACTCAAGTCACAAAACATCAGGGTATGAGAATATTGTCATTAACCTAGAGAATTTAGACAATTAGTATTATGGTTGATTCAACTATTTCAGATTACACCTTATAGATCACATGTTTGTGTGAGTCCTCATCTATGCATAGCTACATGTATGAATTGTAAAAGATTAAATAGTGCCATAATTGAATATTGTAAGTTGATATCAAGAATTTTGTGATTACTTCGAAAAGGAGCTTGACCATTTTTTCTTATTTCCCTAGTTATTGTATTGTTAGAATCTTGTGGATATACATAATTAATAATATTAAACATCGTTATTTTTTTATGATTGGTAATTCTAATCAAATAATTGACTTCTTGGTAGTATTGAAGGATAGGGAGTGGATTGTTTGTAAAAAATGTAAATTGATAAATTACATGTAGGAAATTTAGAACTTTTGAGATTTAATTGTGTTTTTTTATCAATAATGGGACCAAGCCTAGATTAATTATTATTATTTGTTGTCATTAATTATTATTGTATGTTAAGTTTGAGTAGGCGTGAAACTAGGATCTCCCATATGAGAGGCTCACAAGTTATCATTGTGTTGTATACTACTCCCTTAAGATTTAATTGTGTTATATATGCATTGATTATTCTTTTTAATAATGTATTTGGTATTTTCTTATTCAACTATTTTCTCATTCTTATCATGTCTTAATGGATAAAGGCATTTTACAAATCTATTATTCCTAATAGTTTCACCTTGTTACACTTCCCAAGGTTGGGTTGGGAATCATTCAAGTTAGGAAAGATTCCAGGAAAGTGTAACTTCATTGTGGTAGGTTGGAAATGCACTCCTATGATATTCTTTTACCTCTATCTACTTGAGTGATATAGGTGTCAAGAGTTCATGTCAGGATGGTTGTCATATTTTTCAATGTATCTATTCTATGTATTCAACTAAGTAGTTTATGTAAACATATATGTATTCTCGTGTTAGCCTAGTTATAGGCTCTTGTACTATTTCCTATGTTGAAAGTGACTCAAAAATATCTTGTTTGATCTATTTATTTTTTAGAGTATATTGTGAAAGACTCAAAAAATCAAATAATACAGAATAAAGCTTCTATAATGAAGAATAAGAAACAAAATTCACTTTACTACTTATTCTTCTAAAATTACATTACATCCCTTTTTATTAGTAAGGACTGTATAATATTCAAACTAATATAGTAAGTTAAGATAAACTCATAACTAGAACATTAACTAACGTAAATGGTGGTTGAAGCTTTATTTTATTATTAACAACTTGGCATATGAATTAATGTGGAGTTTCATGTAGTCAATTTTCCTTACCTTAGCTATGCAAATATCTCAACTATTATATGGTATGGGCTATCCTCTTGATAGAATGCACCAAAAAGATAAAATATCATTTTTTTGTTTTTTCCTCAAATCTGAAAATACACAGCATTTGTTTTTGATCTATTGTTACTTTCTGCTATAAACCATTGAAATCATAAAGAATTCATCTTGAATTTTCCATAAAAATCTAAAGTCAATGCAATATGTTGGAAGGATAATTGTATCCCTAAAAAATTAGTTCCTCTTCTTTCATGCCTTAAGTTTATTTTGATCTTGAACTTCCCTTGCATGTGGCATACATATGATGAAGTTAATAGTTTGCATGCATATAATTAAATAAGTTAGTTTAATAATTTTTGTATGCTTCAAGTTTTAAATCCTTTGTGGGATGTCAAACCTTACACATTATGGGATGGTGTATAGGGTAATAGAATAACATTTATTTTGTCAAATCAACAGTATTGTAGGTGGGCATGCAATATGTAATTCCAAAATCCTCTCAATAGTGATGCATGGAAGACTCCAAATTTGTTTTCTTACTTCTACCATAAGCTTCTTGAGGGCTCCATAGAGATTATCAGTATTGCCCTCTTAAAGTTGAATGTGATAAAAAAGCTCGAATACTTTGGTTATAAAAATATATTTTTCAATATATTAATTTTCTCTTTTCAATCATGTTCTTATTGCCCTACATATCTTTGTTTTTTTGTTGTTTGAGTAATGTTCTTTATTAATAGTTCATCATGGTATCAAAGCATGTTCAAATTTTTGGGTTGTACATACATGGTTTTTCTGGTATGAATCTTAATATTTGCAAGTTGTAATCTTGGAGTGAGAAGCACCAACATTTCTTTTGGAAAAAGAAAAATATTATAGATAGAGAAAGGGAATTTCTTTTAACAATTTGGGAGAAAACTTCAAACTTAATTTGGGTATTAATTTTTTTTTTTTAAATTCTTTCAGCCTCATCCAAAAACGAGAGAATTTTACAATGGAATTAATTGGTGTCACTTTGACCATAGTTAAATTAAATCGAAAAAATTACTGTGGTTGTGTATCTCATATTGAAATCACTCTAACTCTTCAAAATTGTTATGAAATTGTGATTGGTACTGAGCAAAGGCCTGCAAATCTAGGAAAGGATCAAGATAATTGGGATAGAAGGGACAAGAAGAAAGCAACACTAATCAAGCTTACACTCTCAAAGGAGGTCTTTCCAAAAGTTTGTAATGAGAGAAGTTGAGTCAAAGTATGGGAAAATTTGAAGGATCTATATCAAAATTTAGGTATTGTTTGGATTTTAGCTCTCACTATTGAGTTATATAATATGAAATTATAAAGCTCACAAGAGATAGTCCCACATCCAAGCAAATTAAAGAAAAAGAAAAATAAGCTTGCTTCTCTTGGAAAAGATATAGATAGAGATTTTGTGTAAATTATATTACAAAGTCTTTTGAGATCTTATAAATCATTTATAAGGGGATTAGATACAACAAATAAACTAAAAAGTACTACATCTAAAGAATTGTTTGTGGAGCTAGTTCAAAAAGAGAAAATACAGGTTAAAGAAAAATAATCATTTGATGGTGAATCTCAAGCATTTCTAATGAAAGAAAAATAATATTTTAAAAGGTCACATGAAAATCAATCTAATGAAAGAAATTGGAAGTATGAAAATAAAAGTGCTTTATCCATAGATCATAATAGAAGTAAATAGAAATGTAACTATTGTGGCAAGATGGGTCATGATGCAAATGGAAGTTTAAAGAAGAAAAGAGATACAAAGAGGAAGATAAATAATTCTCCAAAATTTGGTGATTCTAAAAGAAATACATTTTGTGTTGCACTTACAGAAAATAATACTTTCAAATATGATTGGGTTATTGATTTGGTGCTCCACAACATGTCTCACAATGAGAAACAATTTGAATCAATAAGTGAAAATAATGTAGAGAAATATATTTGGGAAATAATATTGCTTTAGAAGTTAAAGGCACTGGTAAATGTCAAGGTTAATAATCCTTTGTTCAAAAATGTGACGTTAGTCCTTGAATTTTAAAAAAATCCACTTTCAGTATCTCAAATTACAAGTCAAGGCTATAAAATAGAATTCTACAATGATAAGTGTTGTATCAAAGATGTCAATGATAATTATAGAGTTATTGCATTTGGTAAAATGGTGAATGTATTATATAATTTTTGACAATTTACTTCTAAATGTGAAGATAAATATAGTGTGCTATTGCCCAATATGATGATATAAGCAGGTTATGGCATGAGTATTTGGGGCATGTCAATTTTAAGAGCCCTAAGCTTATGGAGAAATTACAAATGGTGCATGGGCTTCCAAAGATATCATCAAGTCCAAAGGTACGTGAAGTAGTGCAATGGGAAAACATGTGGAACATTTCCCACAAGGTAAATCATGGAGAGCAAAAACTCTTTTAAATTTAGTTCATAGTGATGTAATGGGTCCTTTTAAAACACCTTCAATTTGAGGATCAAGGTATGCTCTCACCTTTTAGATGATTATAGTAGAAGAATTTGGGTGTATTTCTTACAAAATAAAGATGCAGTGTTTCATAAGTTTAAAAAGTTTAAAGCTTTGACAGAAAAATAAAGTGAAAAATATTTAAAGATAATAAGAACCAATAGAGGGACTGAATACATGAATAATTCCTTTTAAGACTTTTGTAAAGAATGTGGCATAAAGAAAGAATCAATGATCTCCTATTCACCCCAATAAAATGGGGTTTCTGAAAGAAACAAAATAGAAGTAAAAATAAAAATGGCTAGGTGTATGCTTCACCCTAGAAATTCGGACACAAAATTATGGGTAGAAGTAATTCATACTACTGTATATATCTTGAATTGAACACCTACTAAGGCTGTTTTGAACATAACACCAAAAGAGACATGGAGTGGAAGAAAGGCTACAATATCTCATTTTAGAATTATTGGATGTAATGCATATGCTCACATTCCTGATGAGAAAAGAAGCAAACTTAAAAGGAAAAGTCAGAAGTGCATAATGGTTGGATATAGTAAAGAATCGAAAAGATATACATTATACAATCCTAAAATAAATGAAATTTATAAATTAAAAGAAATGTATGGTTTGATGAAGATATTAAGAATGATAGCTCCCCAACATTATCTTTCTTCCCAATTTTGATTGAAGAAAAGAAGTCTACTTCTACCAATGGTCAAAGTCAAGCTGTGCAATCTTCTACAAGAGAAGAAACACAAGTTGAAGAATCAAGTGAAAGTGACAATGAAAATCCATGAATAACTAGAAGTCTTCAAGAAATCTATTAAGAAGGTCTTAGAAACATATTTGCTAAATATGTTCTTATGACTAAAGTGATGTGGTTTGACACTCCAAGAACATATGAAGAAGAAAAAGGAAAAGATGAATGGGAAGTGGCTATGCAAGAAGAATACAACTCTTTAATAATAATAAAATAGAACATGGGAATTAACAACACTTCCAGAAGGGGAAAATGTGGTTGGTTGCAAGTGGACCTATAGAACCAAGTTCATGGCAGATGGAGCTATTGAAAAATACAAAGAAAGGTTAGTGGCTAAAGGTTTCTTACAAATAGAAGGTATAGACTATACTGAATCTTTTTCTCTAGTAGGTAAAATGACTTCCATTTGTACAATAGTTGCTTTAGCTACAAAGTTTGGTTGGAAGAATTTTCAAATGGATGTAAAAAATGTGTTCTTTTGTGGCGACTTAAATGAAGAATTTTAGATGCAACAACCACCAGGATTTATCAAATATGGTGAAGAAAATTTGGTGTACATATTAAGGAATCATTATATGGTGTTAAGGAAGTAGCAAGGGCATGGTACTAAAAAATAAACAAGTACTTTCTAGATGTGGGGTTTAAAAGAAGTAAAGTTGATCCAAATGTGTATCTAAAAAGTATTGATGACAAAGTTGTTATCATTGTCTTATATGTAAATGACTTGATTATTACAGGATATCACACACATAACATTGAGATAACTAAGGATCAACTCAAACAAGTTTTTGAAATAATAGATTTTGGGTTAATACACTTTTTTTTGGGTATACAAATATGACAAGACGAAGGAAGGATCATGCTTTCTCAAACTTAATATGCTCTTTATGTACTAAAGATATTTAATATATGAGTGATTGTAAACCATCTAATACACCTTGTGAAGTAGGATTAAAGTTGAGTGCCAACTTAACTCAAAAGGTGGATGACAAATTGAATAGGAAGCTTTTCGAAAATCTTTTGTATCTTAAATTGTATACGCAATTGGTATTGTATCTACGTACATGGTAGATCCACACATTAACATTGGAAAGAAGCGAAAAGAATATAAAGATACATTAAATGTACTTGCCGTCTTGACATTGAATACAAATATGGAGGAGAGCCTACTCTAGTTGGGTCTACAGATTATAATTATGCAGTTGACATTGATGATAGAAAATCAACTTATAGGTACATCTTTCATCTTGGATCAGGTGCAATCTCTTGGAGCAACAAGAATCAATCAGCAATGTTGTTTTCATCTACAGGGGCTGATTATATTGGCTCATCAAAGGCATCCCATGAAGCATTGTGGCTTAGGCAATTACTTGAAGAATTACACCATCCACAAAACTCTCGGACTACAATATTTTGTGACAATCAAAGTGCTATTAAACTTGCAAAAAATCTAGTATATCATGCCAAGGCAAAGGATATAGAAGTGCATCATCATTTTGTTTGAGATCTAATTGAAATTGAAGAAATGGGGCTACAATTTTGTGTAATAGAAGATCAAGTTGCTGATATATATACGAAAGTATTGTCTATTGTGTCGCTGGATGGGATAAAGTGGCTCATTACAAGACTCCTTATCAATTGGGTCCTATTGTTGGTTATAGATGGAAGCATTCTTCTGAGTGGCCTCTTGGAGGCACAGATGTGGATTGTCAGGAGCTTTCTTAGATTCTGGCCTCTAGAGAGTGTTCCTCTTTGCTAGGTCCAAATGTTTTGGCTTGGGGAGGTACCTTGTCTGGTAAATATCATGTCTCTGCTAGGTATCAGGAGATAACTAGACAATTATTTGGGGATGCTGAGGTCCCATGGTGGAAGCAAGTCTAGAATAAAGTTTCTTGGTCCAAGTGCAATTTTTTCATGTGGCTAGTGGCTCACAACCGCTGTCTTATGTGGGATAATCTTTGTAAACGTGGATTTCAGGGCCCCTCTTATTGTGTTTTGTGTGGTAATGGGGAGGATTCTATCTCTCATTTGTTCTTCCATTGCTCCTATTCTATTTAGCTATGACACCTTTGGTGGAGTTCTTGGGATTGCTCTTATAGGCATGCTTCCTCTTTGCTTGAGTTCTGGGCCCGCTTGGGCAATGCTCCCTCCAAGTCTTCTCCTCTCCATGCTGCTTGGATTGCTGGCCCATCATTCATGCTTTGGCATATCTTGCTGGAGAGGAATCGTCGAATCTTCTAAGATGTTCAGCTTGGTGTTTTGCATCTTTGGGGGAAGATCTCACATTCTCTTCAGGAAACTATTCAAGTGAAGTGTAAGCTAGATGAGGGTATGGATCCGATTGATCTTGCTATATGCAATCGCTTCAATTTTCATCTTCAGGATGGGGTTGCAACTCAAAGGTTTCCTTCTATCCAGCCATCTTTAGCATCAGAGGACAGGTTGAGTGAATCGGGATGGGTATTGGACTCCTCTCTGTGGAGTTCTAAAAATTAACACTAATGGTTCTTCCCGAGGGAATTCAGGCCCTGCTAGTATTGGGGGAGTGGCTCGTTGCAATTATGGTGATGTTAAATTCTTTTTCTCAGTTCATAAAGGTGATTACACTAACAATCTCATAGAAGCACGGGCTATTTTATATGTAATGGAATAGTGTTGCTTGCGGGGATGGAGTAAGATTATCTGTGAGTCTGATTCCCAAGTGGTGGTGAACTTGCATTCCTCGCAGGAGCTTGAGGATGTTAGTTGGCAGTTGGCCACTGTTGTTAATCAGATTATTCTCTTTTCTACCTCTTTTCAGTTCATTGGGTTCACTTATATTCCTCGTGAATGGAACAAAGCTGCTGATTGTTTAGCCAAATGGGCTTCTAGTGATGATCCGGGTTGGAATATTATGGATAGGGGGCAACTTTCCTTTGAGATGGTGCAAGAATTTGATGATCTTGTTGCTCAGGATCGAGCTCCTTGTTGTATTTCTTTTCGTCTTAATAAATTTTTACCCGTCTTTTTCCAAGTTTGCCTAGCTGAGAGATCTATTACAACTTGAAGAGGTTTTTACTCTCTCCAAATAAACATTATGAGAAGTGATATAAACATTATGAGCAGTGATAGAATAATATTTATTTTGTCAAATCAACAGTATTGTAGGTGGGCATTTAATATGTAATTCTGGAGTTCTCTTTACTGTGCTGCAAGGATGACTACAGTGTTTTTTTTCTTACTTCCACCTCTAGAGGGCTCCATAGAGATTATAAATGAAGCTGCCCTCTTAAAGTTGAATGTAATAAGAAAGTTGTAGTACTCTGCTGTTAATACATATTTTTCAGTGTACTAACCTGCTCTTTTCAATCATGTTCTTATTGCCCTGCCTCTCTCTGTTTTGCTATTGTTCTTTGTGCTCTATTCTATATTGACAGTTAATCACAGAGGAGCTTTTTCTAGTGGTCAGTAGATGGCGATGAAGAGAATTAGAAACTACACTTTAAAAAGAAATTCAACGTTGAAAAATGAGTTGGAGATGATACTTCTTCTCAGAGTTTTTTGTGTCACCATCGATGACACAGATTGACACCAGCGGTTTCTCATCTATGGCTACCTGGCTAGTCGCAACCTCTTGGTGTGGAGAATTTAATTAATGTATGAAGATCATTAAAAGTCCAAAAACAAGCAAACTGCATCACATGTTTTCGGTGGCTAAGGAAATAATTTATTTAGTTGCACCTCAAATCGCCTCTTCGTACTAAATTCCTGTATTACGACTTTGATCTGAACTCTCTAAGATAAATGGTCACTCTGTTCACAATTCCCAGCCATAAGTCATTTTTCCCGTTATAAAATTCGAAAATACTCCCTTACCCAGCAATCATTCCAATTAAAATCGGAAAGAAAACAGGTCATGACCATATACACAACGCATCTGCAGTGTAGAATATTTCCTTCGATATAGAATCAGTCAGTTTTGATTTTCAAATTTTATTTGTTTCGAAAAGCAATTTGAATCAGGGTCAGCAGATTTTACTCGTTCTAGTTTAGATAAACAATTATGAAATTTGACCTTTTCATATATCAGTGAGAATCAAAATCTAAGAATTTTCATTTAGCGTTGGATTGCTCTGCCAATGAACCTTTCAAATCTAACAATTTTCATACCAGGTTTACCTTATTTCTACCATCCCCTCACTCTATTGAATGCTTTGAAATCTTAGCTGAGCTCTAATATCATGTTGAGTTTTTTATGGATCAACTAAGATGCAAATCTACTCAAAACTTTCCATTTATTCTTGTAATACCCTTACTAACTCTTTTAAGACCAATCCACCTTCCGTTTAAAAACTTATTACTAAAACCACGGTTAGAATGTTTGGAGCTGCTGATTTAACTTGACTGTAAAATTTAGTTTACCATTTTTGTTTTAAATTAGTTACCACCTATTTATTATTAAAATACGATATCACTGTAAGTACTGCCCCATTTAGAATCAGTCCACCTATAATCAGAAATGACTTGTTTCCAGCAGAAATATCTTCTTTTATACAAAACACCAAAGAAGATTTGTAATCCAAAACCAAAAACTGAAAACTATCACAGGAATGAGAATGCTGTCCAACACTGTTTGTGCCGACTTTGACTATATGGAAATTGTCACACTGATGAGATTGAGAGAAATACAACATTTAAAATTAACTACAAGGGAAGAATGCAAATGATTAATAAAATCAATTCATTTTGCTTCTACGATATATCAATTTGCTAAAAGCGACCATAAACTGCGAAAAGCCTCGAAAAGTCTTTGCTCTTCTCCAATGACAAGCAATCCTTTTTCCACTTCACCTTCGCCTGAAAATCTCTCTATTTTGTACTCCTTTGCTGAATGAGACCTGGAACGTTGTGTGAAGAGACCTAACCAGAACCATTTACCCTCCTCCACTTGGGTTGAAAATACATCATCATTTATGGAAGATACTTGCAACTGCATACGTGGAGTCATACAGTTGATAACAAAACATACAATAACAGCGCCAACATTGGGGAATAGTTTCGGCACCAATTTTGGTTCGGAGGATATTTCCTGATTGGCGAAAGAGTCAGCAACAGAAGGTGTTGGAAAGACGAAAGAGCTTACAAGTGTGGCAGCATCACCAACAGCACGCGTACATACTGATATTTCTCCGGGCCATTTCTGCAAACCCCTTTCATATCAACATTAGCCACACCACAACAAACCAAAGATAATAAATATTTGAAATTCTTGAAAACCATTAGTACCTGAATACTTTGAATGCAATCTTCAACAGCCGACCTCCTATTTGCTCTGAGTTTTACACTACTCAATCTTTCCAACCTGTCTAACCTGTCTATACCCTGTATCTCCCACCTGGTATCTGCTCTCAACTCCTCCAATGCTTTGCAACATTCCAGACCATGTATTCTCTGAACTCTGTAGCAATCTAGGAGAACAAATTCTTGGAGAGAAACTGATTCTGCAAAACTGGGAAGCGCATCCAACTCAGGGCACCTGTCTATTTTCAGCTTTTGAATGTTTACCAAACCAACTATGCCTCTGATGTTCCTCAAAATTTTACACCCCAGCAAATCCAAGTCCTTGACTGAAGTTGGTAAAACTTCTACCTCGGTGAGATTGTCAATATTTCTAATTCGAAGAGTCTCAAGAACAGGGCAGCAATCCGGGGATATAGAAATGCTGGACACTTGTATTGCCGACAGCGACATCCACGCAAGGTTGCACAACGAAGGAGGAAACGGACCCGTCCCCAGGTTCAATTCA
The DNA here is from genome assembly GCA_028749045.1 of Cupressus sempervirens. Classification (NCBI taxonomy): domain Eukaryota; kingdom Viridiplantae; phylum Streptophyta; class Pinopsida; order Cupressales; family Cupressaceae; genus Cupressus; species Cupressus sempervirens. The sequence continues at coordinate 215,242,720 of CM053789.1, forward strand.
CTCATTGGGCAGTTGCCTATGACAAGTGTTTGAAGATTATTCAGTTGCCTAATTGATTCCGGTAAAGATTTCACTCCTGAAAATATTATATACAAACGTTCTAATTGTTTAAGACAACCTACAGACTCCGGTAAACTCTCCAGCTCGGGACATGTTTCAATGCGAAGTTCAGTCAAAGATGACAAATCTCCAAGAGAGTTCGGCAAACTTGTCAGCAGCTCACTCCCTATGTTCATTATCTGTAACTTTCTCAGTTGACCAATGTTGACTGGTAGCTGCCATAACCTTCTGCAACTCCGCAAGTCGAGCTCCCTCAATGATTCCTGATTTGTGATGTCACAAGGCAATACCCCCAATCGCTTGCACTCAGAAAGGTTCACATACTCCAGCTTTGTCATTTCTTCCATAATATCTAACTGGAAGGTTAGTTTTTCACACTCATTCAGGTCAAGATGTTGTAGGACTATCAACTCCTTAAAAGAGGCTGGCAACGATCTCAACATCTCACACCCCTCCAAACTCACATGTTTCAGGTTTTTCAAATCGCCAAAACTGTTGGGAAGCGAAGATAGCTCCACACACCAAATTAATTCCAGGTGCTCTAGCGATCTCAAAAGACAAAATTCTGTCGGTAGATCCCTCAGAGAACTTGCGCTATTAAGGACTAGTTTTTTCAAATGACTTAGACAACCTATTGAATTTGGAAATCTCCTGAACTTATAACAATATGATATAGTCAGCCCTCTTAACTGCACTGGAGCCTGCAGAAAATTTTCAATGAGATTAACAGAAACATAAATTACAAGAATATGGGAATAAAGCTTTAAAACAGCCTAAAATCAAGATGCTTACATCACTGTCTGTCTGCCATAGTTCTTCTAATTGGCTATCACCTTTTTCATGGAGTTCTAATACCCTCAAATTTTCCAGTGAACTAAATGAGCTAAGATTTCTATGCCCAACAACAACGCACCGAAGCCATAACAACTCCCTTGATATATCACCAATTATTTCATTGTAGTAACTTCCTGCCACCTGAAAAACCTTTATTCCAAGTGCAGATGGTGTGAGCTCACAAAGTCCTCCATTTGTGTTAACCACGACCTTCCCGCTCGGCAAGCATCGAGGAAATTCCTCAAACCCAATTCTGGATCCAGCTGTTGTAGACGCTATTCCTCGAATGAGAATTCTCTTGTCAATTCACAAAATATAAATAAATCAAATCAAACTGGTATATACATTAAATCAAGATAGTATAAATCCTTGAAGCAAGGAAACAAATAGATACATTAAGCTGCTGTCATGCCATTGATTAATAAGACAATCAAATAAATTGTTAGTCTCACCTGTATTTCATTATAAACTTTAATAGTCTGATGTGAAAACCATAGTCGATATGGTGACTGTTGATTTGCTATTTCTCTTCCCAAATCTCTTAGATGATCATGCATTCTTATTCGCTCACCATCATCATTGAGTTCAACAAGACATTTATTGACAAGCCTTTCCCACCTCAGTAGACCATTCCAACCAGATGCATCCCAGACACTAAGGACCAAAGTTTTCTCCTCTCCAATAAAGAAGCATGCAATATCTAAGAATATTTCCCTCTCTTCATGACCTAGAGCATCATAACTTACTTTTAATCTTTCTTTCACATTTTTGGGAAGTATTCTGGAGATCTTATCCAATTGTTGCTTCCAATAATGTTTACTGGAATTGCCATATAATTGTGCCCCAAAAACTTTCAGAGATAACGGTAGCCCACCACAAACATTTATGAAGTCTCTTACTAATGACTCAAACCCTGGAAGTGGTGAGGATTGTAAGAACGCATGCCAACAAAAAAGTTGTTCGGCATGACGTGGATCCAATGTTTTCATTTTATAAACGGTAGAAATACCGCAAGATCTAAGAACTTCAAGTTCCCTTGTGGTGACTATGATCAAACTACCCCTCCCAAAATTGTCCTTGTTGGGCAACAGTGCATCCAATTGTTCCACATTATTCACATCATCCACTACAATCAATACTCGGACAGATCTCGATTGGCTAGCAATCATATCCCTACCCACTTCTATATTGTCCACTCGGGCATCTTTGAGACCAAGCGCCTCCAGTAGTTCTTTCTGCTTATTATGCAGTAAACTTTTCTCAGCAGCCTCTCTAACATCAAATAAGAAACCAGATTTTTCCACAGTTTTATATTTATTGTTGAAAAATTGTTTGGCAAGAGTAGTTTTTCCGGAGCCACCCATGCCCCATAATCCCACAACATGCACAGGCTGATGCTTTTCAGCAAATTGAATTGTCATTTCAAAGTCTTTTAGAACTTGATCCAAACCGATTGGATGTTTGGCAACCACAAACGGCACATTTTCTATTACTTTCAAAACACAATTAACAATCTTCTTGGGCAGCTCCACCTCCTCACTAGACATATGCAACAGCAGAAAAACCAGACACTGACTTCAATTTATACAGAATAAAAAGGACCAGTTTTTTTTAATGAAATCGGAAGAAAAGTGATTCAAAAAGGGTAAGGAAATTCGGTACTCACTCCTTGGTATTAACAATGAGAGCATTTTCATAGGGAACGTTGGAGAGTGCAGTCCTCCACTCCTGAAGCTTCTCTGGCGTGTGCCTCTGCTTCTCTTCGTGCCGAGAAAATGCTTTAGCAAAGACTCCTTTTTCAATGTTTTGGACATCATAGGGTTGAATATAGTAGAAAATAGGTACAATTTGTGTGCGAGTTCTCAGCATGAATGCAAGCTCTGCCAAACACCAAGGGGATTGGGCATAATCCTTGGAAAATATAGCTAGATGAAGGGAAGCACTGCGCATTGCTTCTTCTAATTCCTTGGGTAAGGAATCCCCTAACTCAAGCTCTTCTGAGTCGAGAAAAACCCTTAAGCCCATACCATTTAAGGTATTGTATAGAGGGATTGCAAGGCTCTTTTTCGTATCGGGGCCACGATGATTAATAAATACATCGTAGGGCAGCTTTTTCATGGCTGCACGAGAAGTGGTTGGATATGGTGCCATGTCTTGAAAAGCATTTGTGAGCTCATTCTCTGATTGACTAATTGCAGGAGACGCGGATGGCATGGAATTGGAACGATCTAAACGCGTAGAAAACAAGTGAGAACACCATTCAAAGCAGAAAGAAAATAGGCTTACCACTGAGTATGTAGCACTAGCAGGAGTAGATGTAGCTGCTGGAATAGCTTGAGGAGCATTTTTGTCCTCACAGCTTCGTGGCTGACGCCCCGTGTTAAAATCTGAAGTAGATGCCATGGAGTTTGGATTAATCTTCCACAGAAAAAGAACGCGTGATAAACCAACGCAGTCAGGGTTCTTGTCGAGAAACCTGATTGCAGTCTTGTATTACGAGAGGAAATGCCTTCCGAGAGACACAATGGAAATTAAGTCGAACATATTAGTGGGTGAGCGAAATACACATTGTCAATTGAAGCAGGTGGCATTCGTAGGGAATCCGATGCGCCTATCACTATCATGTAGTGCCGTAGTATGTCACATCAATTACAACAAGGGGCGCTTGCGCCAGAGTCTTTGTCTTTGTGGTTTCACGGTGAATGAAGTAGCTTATTTAATTTAATAGTTATAACAGATCACTAATAGTGAGAAAACTATAGTATTATAGTACCAAGCTAATTTTAAATAGCAAATTATAATTAGTATATTATTATTAAATTTTATAACTCTAATGATATATATTAATTAAAGCTTTAGAAGAATATATAAGTAGACATTATAGTATCATGGTAAATTAAAATGAAAGAATGTAAAGAACATTTACCATACAATAAGCCTTTTTTTTTAAATGATACTTGTTGACATGTATACAATAAGCCTTTCTTTTAAAATGAATCATTTAATTACAAGGTGAATATTCAGGGGCATAAAAATTGGAGGTAGCACGAGCTATGGGACTAGTTATAGGTGAATGAACATAAAAACTGTTAACCTGAAGCAACCATATGTAGCATTCTTTGTTGGACAGTTTCTATGTATGTTGAACTTATCCATGATTTACACAAACATTTGTTTTATAACTGGTATTCTTGATAGGAGCTAAGCTAAATAACATTAAGTTCATGCTCTAGCTTGTGGAAAACACTTTCTTTTCAGTTGAATAACATTAAGTTTGTATGCACAACCGATGAGTGAATATTATACTTTATCTTAATAGTTGATATGTTGTTTTTTGCAAATAGTAAAGATGTTGATGCCTATATTGGCTGAAAAAAGTGTTGGTGTTCATGAATGGTACAGGTATTGTTGTTGTGTTCATGAGGTGTTGCAATCATTAATATATGGACTCCAAGATGCACATGATAATCAAGACTTTTTAATTTTGGACTCATTAATTCAGCCAAGTAATTTTGCAGTTTTCAAAGTGACAGATTTGCATAGTTCTCTATAGCGCTTTCCAGCCAATTAATCAAGAAAACATATGCATCTTCAACTGCAATTACAAAAACCAAAAGCACAATTCAATAAACAGTTATTTTTCTCTTATAAATTTTGTAAGAAACATAAGCAGTAACAGTTTTAGGCAAGAGCCTAACATAGAGGTAAATTGTAAGCTTCTTATCTAGTAGACCTTGGGTTTGAGTGTTGAAATATACCTGTTCTGTTATCTCCTTGAGTATGCAGATTTGATGAAGTGTTAGACATTTGTGTCATTTTCTGTAACGAAGTCTTGTCTATTTGTTGAATAATGGTTTGCATGTAGTTCTTGCAATGTCATTTGTAGTTCAGACCAGTTCTATTCAGCACTGGTAAATGTGAGGAAGAAAGTAGGTGGTCCTAGTTGTCGTATCATTGCAAAGACATTCTTTTTAAGGTATTGTGTGTAATCAGGAGATATGCGTATTTTTTTAAAGTCAACATAACCTATATCTGACTTTAATATTTTCTCTGGATTTAGTTTATGCTTGACTTCTTTTGCTAGTAGCTTTCTTCCTTTTAGTTGGCCCTTTCGAATTCTTATCCACATTGTGGACATCACTTGTTGTATAAGTATTTTAATTGTTTTAAAGAAGAGGTTAGTTGTATGGTACACAAATCAATTCCCATAGCACTATTTTTTGGTAACTGAAATTTTTAGTGATATCATTGTCACATGGGTTACCAAAGAACAAAATTGGAAAATTCATTTCTTCAGCATATTTGTCTTGGAATATTCCAATAGGATATTGGTCTTGGGCAGGTGCAACTTCAATCAACTTGTCTTGCATTTTATGTATGTTAATAGATTCAGTGAAGCCATGTACCAAAGTTTGACATGGTCCTTGTTCACCATCACTATCTGACTCAAAGTCAGTTGTGGACGGTTCATTTTGGTTAATAGTGTTTGTATCTATTTGGATAGCTTGTTTCCAGTTGTCATTGAGTTTTAGATTTTGCATTCTATATAATGTTGTTTTTGTCAATTCTTGAAGAGCTTGCATGATAATTGTTGGACATACCATGCCTTTTTGGAAGACATTTTTATATTCTAAACGTCTTTTCAAGGAAACTGCAACTCTTGTTGTATTAGTTGTAGATACAGGAAAAGCTCTTTGAACAATGTTTGTGTCAACGAGAACATTAATGATGGAACCAATTATGCCAAATTGAGATCTTTTGTATCCAAGCTCCCATATTTGTGCAAAAGCAATTCATAGTGAAACAAGATGCTCTTCCAATAGTGTTAACATTTTAGCATATTGCATTGCATCACTCATTCTAATAATATGCGGTGTAGCATATGTAGGAAGAGTTGATTGTTTTAATGCAACATTGCATTTGTGACAAATGTAATTTGTTAGCATATTGATAGGTGGTTGGACTAGTTTATGGTAGGTCAATTTTTGTTCAATCTGAAATGCTCTAATGTCTTTTTTGAAACACAATAATTGACAAATACTACATGAGTATTTTGGTGTGTCTTGAATTTTTTTTTTGAACAGTTGCATTGGTGATAATATTTTTTTTCCTTTGTTGAGGTGGATGTTTCCTTTTTTTGTAGTTTGGGGCAATTTTTGTTTGATTTTTGAATGCATTGAAAAAAAAAATTTCATCAATTTGATTATTGTCTCTAATCAATTTTTTTGTAGTACGAAGTGATATTCTTTCAGTAGTATTGTTCTTTTCAATCGTTGGTAATTGTATTTGGCAAAGTTTTGTGGTTTGTTTATCTCTTGATATATTCTTGAACTATTCTTCTGCCTGGTCATTTCTATAATTGAATCTACAATGCAGAAGAGGCTCAAAATGTCCATGGAGTGGATTAGTGTCGTTGAAAAGTAATGAATATGGTTCTGTATGCGATATGCTATTGAAGTGCAAGTACTTCTTGCATTTGGTTAGTGACCAGACACATACTTGTATATTCAACCATTTTGATAACCAATGATTGCAGAATGCATTGCCCCATAGTCCAATTTCAGTATTGCCTACAGCTGAATTCGCAGATAATTGCATTATGTGCAAATATGATGTAACATTTGTAACTTTATGCAGTTCATATAATGTTTGCGCATTCAATTCAAGGTTGTATGAGTCAATAGCGTCCTTTTCGCCTCTTTGCAAACAAGCCATAAAGTATTCAGTGGTTCCTTTTCATACTTGAATTGATGTATACTTGTTACCAAGCAAGTATTGGAAGGATTCGAATAAACAATCTCCAACTATGTATTTGAATGAATTTACTCTACATAATCCTTCTTTTTCTAGAACAGTGTCAATGTCAAATTCTGGAACTTCTGTTCAGGTTTCATAGTTTTCTACATTTATAATTTTTGAAATATTTTCTATTGTTTGGTTTGTATGGCCATAACTTCTAACATGTTTGCAATCTGCCATTTTATCCACATACAAACATATAAAGCACTATTACCTGTAGATGTTGTATTGAAATTGATTCGCAAATAATCCCTAGCAATAATGGAAAAGAATTCCAATCAGCTCCTACTGTTTCTATGCATAAAGTGTTTGCAAGCTACATGATTGAAACATCATTTGTTCGATTAAATTAAATACTAGATACAAAGAGGAAAAAGAAGAATGAATTCAAAAATTGAATTATTAACATACAATATCCATATCCATTGTCGATTAGAATCACATTCCTATATCCTATATTTGCCTATGATTATTATTACCTGTATCATACATCTCCTTTTGATTATGATTAGTAATCTAATTTAGATTAAAATATAAATCATCATTTTTTTATATTACATTTGTATACTTTGAAGACTAATTCTAGCAAGATTCAAATGAATGAGAGTTCTACTAAAAAGCTAAAATCATTTCTTACTTCATAATGCTTACTTTGATACAAAAAACTTAGAAATATTTATAGGAGGAATGAGAAACTATTGAATGAAAATAGATACTTTCATACCTATCACATAGTATTTGTCTTAGTATTTTTTGAAAGGAGCCTTTAGAGTTGAACGATATTGCTTAACCTGTGCATGTATAAATGAAACAATTATTGCTAATAAAGAAAACAGAGAAATATAATACAAAGGTAGATTAAAAATACAAATACAATAAGAAGTAATTTCAAATGAGTGATATTGTTATTGCTCAAAGTTGAAAAGCGATAAAATATTTTTTGCTTAAATTCTTAGAATTTACTAAAATTATATAAGAAAGAATTAAAATAACCTTTGAATATTAAATATAATAAAAAATAACTAAATATTTAAATCATAAAATTTGAATTTCTATTATTTTAATATCAACTAACTATTCTATTATTTCTCTTTCTAAAATAATTTAGTCCTTTATAGAAATTGCTATTTTATTTAACTTTTTTAAATAATCTATTTTTTATATAGAAATTGTGTAGTAAAAAATAGATTTTTGTAGAGAAAAAATATCTTTAGAAAGTCTTGTAGAGATTCCATTAGTTAATATATAATATTTATATGCAAATGTTAAAAATAATATAATACAATATAATTAAAGCGCTTATAAAAATCAGAGATTTTTTTAATTTAATTTTTTTGCTTTTAGAATAAAATAAATATAAATTTTATATGTAAAAATAAAGAAAGAGAAAATTGAAGCTTCACTTATATATAGAAATATAGATGAAGGTATTGAAAAGAAATATAGATTTGTTAGATGACAATAAATTAGTGATATAAGTATATAATAATAAACATTACTACAATTGAATTTTTCAATTTAATATGTATGATTTATTTATTCTTTTTTATATTATGACAATAGATCAATAGGAAGAACCTAAATACAGATAAAAACTTAATACTGATGATATAATAAATATTATAAAACATAATTAATTAATAATCAATACTAAGTTTTTTTATATTTTTTTAAAAATTCATATAATAAAATAAACTATTTTAAAGTTCATGTTGAAATATGTTAAAAAGTTAATATTTATATTAATATTAATTTTTTAAACAACGCACATAATTTGTTGAAAAAATATCACGTGAAAAACAATTTGACATTGTAGATAAATCGTTAGACTTGATATTCCAGAAGGAAAATATGTTAGCTGATAACAATACAAATGGAAGAACAGGGTAAAATTCATTTAACACTTTTAAGTCTACCGAGTGATAATAACAGCAATGGAAGAGCTTGAAAGAGTGCATTGAGACATAAATAACATCTCAATGGATAAAGTTGAAAGAATATGATTTAAAAAGCAAAGAATATGCTCTAAAAAAAAAGAATGTGCTCTTTGATATTCCACTAGATAATACAACATATTGTTTCTGGAATCATTCTCTTTTCAGATAAATTTGGCAATGTCAATCTCATAATGAGATTTCCAACAAATTATATGGAAAGCCTTTTATATTTTGGTTTTATGTGTGAGCGTAATTTTATTTCACTTGTGTTTTAGAAATTGTGGCTTTATGTTTAGAGTAGAAGTTTTGATAAATGATTCAGAGCAAATGGGTAGGTGAATAGTAGATTTGTAATGAAATTTATATTCAGAAGATTTCTGAAATGATCGTGTGGGATTTTAGACACCAATTCCAAAAAATATACAACTAATTTCAAAAATAAATATTGAATATTACAATTTTTGAAAATTTGTGTCAGTTATACTAACTTGTAATTAACTTGTTAGATTTCGAAGGGAAAGAGGGGATTTCTTTTTTTTTTTGGTTCTCATTTATCGGACCAGGTCATTGTGACATTAACTAAAAAGAGGAAAAATGAAAAATCCGGTTGAAGTTGTGCCCTTATTGTATATAAACTCAAATTTTTGTGAGCCTCCTTTGTAAAGATTTCTCACCCAAATTATGAATCCTCATAATAAATATCTTATAATTAAACATCAACAAAATCAAGTGTCAAATTTAAACATAGCTCCACCAGTAGTTAACATTTTTCTAAATCCTAGAGACCATAAAAAGATTGGAAACACAACATCTGAACTCAGGTAACTTTTTTGCATTTGGCGTGTAACTGAATTCATTAATCAAACGTGACAGAAAGTTGCAAGGAAGCTTACAATAGTACTAAACACGACAAGACTATTTCCACATAAATTCATTACTTGTCGTGTTCGCAAACAACTTGACCTTACGCATTAAATTTTGTTTCCCCTATGTCACGCCATCATAATTAAGTTCTGATTCAGACAGCCAAGCTACAAAACAAAGCAATTACTAGTAGTATATTTTGCAAGGTACCCTAGAAATGGAAAATAATTCAAGGCATCCAATGTCTACCAGGAGTAACATGCTTAACAACCAAGCATGACCATCGGGCTACAAACTCAGGAAGGCACGAACCCAAGTCATAATGATAGCAATCGCTTCCAACTTACAAATAGACCCTGGCCCACTCGACCCAAGACCATCCCTTTTTGAATAAGTATAATACAAGCTTATAAATTCCCAAGTGCTTTGATTAGGTTGAAGCTACTATATCTACTCTCAAACAATCAACTCCAAGAATCTGCACACAACAATCAAAACAGCCATTTTCAACCCTAATTCCTCCAAGTTTTAGACTGCACCTACATGCCCCACTAAGGCCAAAGAAATTAACGCCTGGTAATATTTCATAAGATTGTTTTTGCCTCCATTACTATTGAAATTTTAGGGTTTTCGACCTTCAAAACTGTTAATGTGTGGTAGCTTTAGTTGGATAAACCTATGAGATATAGTTATGTGTTTATTATTATATGAGATAAATTAATATAATAATGGGTAAGTACACAAAGTTGTGGTGCCAAAAGGGGGGTATAAGTCGACACCTTTTTCCTGAAATCTGCAAATTTTGAACTTCAACAAGAATTTGAAGATAGTTACGCTCAAAATTTTCAGATATGACAAAAAAAAAGTCGTAGTCCTTTGAATCTAGTTTCTAAACTACTAATTTTTTTTCAAAATGGTTTAGTTTTAGCTCCTCAAAAAAGGGGGCCACAAAAAGTGGTACTGTTTATTCCAAAAAAACATAACACAGTACAAAGTGTGGCCCCCCTAAAATTTTAACTTTTTTTTTTGAAAATTTTTAATCTCTCTAGTCAAAAGTTACTTAACACTATGTAGTTTTTCCCAATTTTTTTGGGTAATTTTATAATGTGTATTTTTTTTAACTAGACACATCCCAAAAATGTGAAATATCTGTGTGCTGCCCCTAGAATAATTGAAAACTAATCTAAAATCAAAACTTTTTTTTTTCAAAGTGTGTAGAATGGAGTCTAGTTTCTAAAAAACTAAGTTGTTACAAAATTCGATGAACGAGCTAAAATCTATAGCCCAATTAGTACGTGGTGGTTTTTAACAAAAAATGAACATACATTCAAAAGAAATTATAGATGAAAGGCTTGAAATAGTTCAAATTAAAAATAAATTATATGGTTAGATAGCTAACACAGAGACCTATAATGCTATGTAACCTAATCTTATCGATACCCAACCATGAAAAATCTTGAAGGGGAGCACAAAAGAAAAAATAATCATTGTTTGTATGTTTGCTGGAAAACACGTCTCAGGGCTGTTCATCAAATCCAAACCTTTGGGTTGGATCTCCAAGGCAAAACCAAGCCTTAGGCTTGGGTTTGATTAAGGTTTAAATAGCGTGTGTGCCTTATAGCATGCACGTGCTATAGCATGCACATGCTATTTAAACCTCAGTTCTAAATAGCGCGTACGCACTATAGGGCACACGCACTATTAAGATGTAAGTTGCAAAAGAGAAATAGGTGGGGGAGGGGATAGGGGAATGGCTATGCGTGTGCGTGAAAGAGATAGAGAGAAAGTAGGGGATAGGAGAGGGGAGAGAGTACAGGATGGGAGAGAGAAAGTGAGAAAGAGTAGGGGTGGCAAAGAGAGTATAGGATGAGAGAGAGAGAGAGAGAGAGAGAGAGAGAGAGTAGGGGTGGCAAAGAGAGGAAGTGTGAGAGAGAGTAGGGGTGGAAAAGAGAGAGTGCGGGATGGGGGAAAGAGATTTAAAGTAGGGGATGGGAGAGAGAGGAAGTGTGAGAGAGAGTACAGGTTGGGAGAGAGAGATTAAGAGTAGGGGATGGGAGAGAGAGAGAGTAGGCGATGGGAGACAGAGTGGGAGAGGAAGAACTTGAGAGAGAGGAGGATGGGAGTGCATGTGTGTGAAAGAGAGAGAGTATGGAATGGGAGAGGGGGAAGACAAAGTAGCTCAAGAGAGAGTAGGGGATGGAAGAGAGAGTAGGCAATGGGAGAGGGAGTGGGAGAGGGGGAGACAGGGGGGAATAGAAATGTGTGTAAGAGAGAAAGAGAGAGAGAGAGAGAGCGAGAGAGAGAGAGAGAGAGAGAGAGAGAGAGAGAGAGAGAGAGAGAGTAGGGGATAGGAGAGAGTGTGAAAATTTAAGAGAGACTAGAGGGGTAGCAGAGAGAGAGAGAGAGTGGAGAGGAGAGAGTGAGAGGCGAGAGAGAGAGAGAGAGAGTAGGAAGTGGAGAGGGAGTGGGAGAGGAAGAGCAAGTGAGAGAAAAAGCAGGGGATGGAAGAGGAGAGAGGGGGGATGGGTGTGTGTGTGTGTGTGAAAGAGAGAGAGTCAAGAATGAGAGAGGGGAGAGAGGTAGAGAGAGTAGGAAATGGTAGAGGGATGGGAGAGGGAGAGAGAGAGAGAGAGGAGAAGAGAGAGAGAGAGAGAGAGAGAGAGAGAGAGAAGGCAGTGGGAGAGGGAATGGGAGGGAGAGAGAGGTGGAATGGAAGCATTTAAGAGAGATAGAGTAGGGGATGGGAGAGAGTAGGCCAGTGGGACAAGGACTGTGAGAGAGAGAGAGGGGGGGGGGAATGGGAATGTGTATTTATTTATAAGAGAGATAGAGTAAAGGATGGGAGAGAGTGTGAGAGTTTGAGAGAAAGTAGTAGGGGATGGGAGAGAGAGTGAGAGTAAGGGATGGGAGAGAGATAGACAGTAGGCGGTAGGAGAGGGAGTGGGGAGAGGGAGAGGGAGAGGGAGAGGGGAGAGAAATAGGGGGGATGGGAGTGTGTGTGAAAGATGTAGAGAGTAGGGGATGGGAGAGAAGAAGAAGAGTGGGGGGATAAGAGTGTGTGTATCTATGAAAGTGAGAGAGTAGGGGGGTGGGAGAGAGTGTGAAAGTGTGAAAGTAGGGGGTGGTAGAGAGAGAGTACGATGATGGGGGAGAGAAAGTAGGCAGTGAGAGAGGAAAAGAGAGAGGGGGATGGGAGTGTGTGTGTGTGTGTGTAAGAGAGATAGAGCAGGGGATGGGAGAGAGTGTGAGAGTGTGAGAGTAGGGGGTGGCAGAGAGAGAGAGTACGATGATGGGGGAGATAAAGTAGGCGGTGGGAGAGGGAAAGAGAGAGGGGGGATGGGGGTGTATGTGTAAGAGAGATAGAGTAGGGGGATGGGAGAGAGTGAGAATGTGAGAGAGTAGGGGATGGGAGAGGAGAGAGAGTAGGGGATAGGAGATGAGAGAGAGAGTAGGGGATGGGGGAGAGAAAGTAGGCAGTGGGAGAGAGAGTGGGAGACGCAAAGAGAGCTTGTACAAGATGGGAGAGAGAGAGAGAGTAGAGAGGGAGAGATAGAACTTGAGAGAGAGAGAGAATAGTAGGTAGTAGTGTGAGTGTGAGAGAGAGTAGGGGGTGGTAGAGAGAGTACGACGATGGGGGAGAGAAAGTAGGCAATGGGAGAGGAAGAGAGAGGGGGAATGGGAATGTGTGTAAGAGAGAAAAAGTAGGGATGGAAGAGAAGAGAGAGAGTAGGAGATGGGGGAGAGAAATTAGGTGGTAGGAGAGGGAGAGGGAGAGAGATAGGGGGGATAGAGAGTGTGTGAGAGATCTAAAGAGCTAGGATGGGAGAGGAGAGGGTGGTGAGAGAGGTAGAGAGAGTAGGTGGTGGAGATGGAGAGTGAGAGAGAGTAAAGGATGGGAGAGAGTAGGAAGAGAGAGAGGGAGGGGATGGGAGAGAGAGTAGGGAGGATAGAGAGTAGGGAGGATGGGGAGTGATGTGTTTTGAGAAAGTAGGGGGTGGCAGAGAGGAGAGTATGACGATGGGGGAGAGAAAGTAGGCGGTGGGAGAGGAAAAGAGAGAGGGGGGATGGGAGTGTGTGTGTAAGAGAGATAGAGCAGGGGATGGGACAGAGTGTGAGAGTGTAAGAGTAGGGGGTGGCAGAGAGAGAGAGTACGACGATGGGGGAGAGAAAGTAGGTAGTGGGAGAGGGAAAGAGAGAGGGGGGGATGGGGGTGTGTGTGTCAGAGAGATAGAGTAGGGGATGGGAGAGAGTGAGAGTGTGAGAGAATAGGGGATGGGAGAGGAGAGAGAGAGTAGGGGATGGGGGAGAGTGTGAGAGTGTGTGAGAGAGAGAGAGAGAGCAGGGGACGAGGGAGAGAAAGTAGGTGATGGGAGAGAGAGTGGGAGAGGCAGAGAGAGCTTGTACAAGATGGGAGAGAGAGAGAGAGAGTAGAGAGGGAGAGAGAGAACTTGAGAGAGAGAGAGAGATAGTAGGTAGTAGTAGAGTGTGAGAGAGAGTAGGGGGTGGTAGAGAGAGTACGACGATGGGGGAGAGAAGTAGGCAGTGGGAGAGGGAGAGAGAGGGGGAATGGGAATGTGTGTAAGAGAGACAAAGTAGGGGATGGAAGAGAAGAGAGAGAGTAGTGGATGGGGGAGAGAAATTAGGTGGTAGGAGAGGGAGAGGGAGAGAGATAGGGGGGATAAGAGTGTGTGTGAGAGATCTAAAGAGCCAAGGATGGGAGAGGAGAGGGGGTGAGAGAGTTAGAGAGAGTAGGTGGTGGGAGAGGGAGAGTGAGAGAGAGTAAAGGATGGGAGAGAGTAGGAAGAGAGAGGGAGGGGATGGAGAGAGAGAAGGGAGGATATAGAGTAGGGAGGATGGGGAGTGATGTGTTTTGAGAAAGTAGGGGGTGGCAAAGAGAGTACGACGATGGGGGAGAGAAAGTAGGCGGTGGAGAGGAAAAGAGAGAGGGGGGTGGGAGTGTGTGTGTAAGAGAGATAGAGCAGGGATGGGACAGAGTGTGAGAGTATGAGAGTAGGGGGTGACAGAGAGAGAGAGAGTACGACAATGGGGGAGAGAAAGTAGGTGGTGGGAGAGGGAAAGAGAGAGGGGGGATGGGGGTGTATGTGTAAGAGAGATAGAGTCGGGGATGGGAGAGAGTGAGAGTGTGAGAGAGTAGGGGATGGGAGAGGAGAGAGAGAGTAGGGGATGGGGGAGAGTGTGAGAGTGTGAGAGAGTAGGGGATGGGAGATGAGAGAGAGAGTAGGGGATGGGGGAGAGAAAGTAGGCGATGGGAGAGAGAGTGGGAGAGGCAGAGAGAGCATGTACAAGATGGGGGAGAGAGAGAGTAGAGAGGGAGAGAGAGAACTTGAGAGAGAGATATAGTAGGTAGTAGTAGTGTGAGTGTGAGAGAGAGTAGGGGGTGGTAGAGAGAGTACGACGACGGGGGAGAGAAAGTAGGTGGTGGGAGAGGGAGAGAGAGGGGGAATGGGAATGTGTGTAAGAGAGAAAAAGTAGGGGATGGAGAGAAGAGAGAGAGTAGGGGATGGGGGAGAGAAATTAGGTGGTAGGAGAGGGAGAGGGAGAGAGATAGGGGGAATAAGAGTGTGTGTGAGAGATCTAAAGAGCTGAGGATGGGAGAGGAGAGGGGGTGAGAGAGGTAGAGAGAGTAGGTGGTGAGAGAGGGAGAGTGAGAGAGAGTAAAGGATGGGAGAGAGTAGGAAGAGAGAGAGGGAGGGGATGGGAGAGAGAGTAGAGAGGATAGAGAGTAGGGAGGATGGGGAGTGATGTGTTTTGAGATAGTGCGTACGCGCTTTATAGTGCGTACGCGCTTTATAGTGCGTACACGCTATAGGGTATGTGCAGGATCATGGTGTGCCAAAAAGTGGCGATGTGAAAAAAAAGAGTTTGAAGACGCCTAAAAGCGCTTCAAAATCTGCTCTGACTTTTTTTACCTATCCAGGAACCAAACTTGGAAGGGTTAAGCCGAGCCTTATCAGATATCCGATATCATATCCGATATCCGATATCATATAGGATATCCGATTTGATATCGGATATCCGATAATATCGGCTATCCAATTTAAATCCAATATTCGACTAATAATTAAAATCATATAATAGTATGATATATTATTTAATATTATTATTATTCATATAAAAAAATAATAATAATATTAAATAATATATCATACTATTATATTATAATAATATTATTATAATTATTATTATACTATAATATAATAATATTATTATTATAATAATTATCATACTATAATATAATAATATTATTATTATTATATTATAATCGTATAATATTATACTATAATATAATAATAATATTATTATTATTATATTATAATCATATAATATTATACTATAATATAATAATAATAATAATATATTATAATCGTATAATATTATACTATAATAATAATATTATAATAACATATTATATTATAATAATATAATATATAGTAATGTAATATATATATATATAATAATAAAAAGTAATATCTTATAATATAATATATAATAAAAAAGTATAATATATTATAAATTATAATAATATAGTATAATAATAATATTTTATATTATAATATATAGTAAATTAATATAATAAATATAAAATATAATATAAAAATATATAAAATGTAATATATATGTTATATTATATATATTGTCATATCGGATATCTGATACCTGTGCATTGGATTAAACACAAAATCACAGACCTACGGCCCTTATTTTTACGCAAAGTTGGGCCAGTCGGATCGGATATCATATACCAAATCGGATATCAGATATCACGTATTTCCCCCCCCCCCCCCCCCCCCCCACTAACTCATTTTAAACCTAAATTTAATAGATTTTAACATGATTTTGTTTGTTTTAGTTGATTCTAGGGTTTTTTTGACAAAAATGGTTAAATTTTAGATTTTTTTTTAATATATATTACGTTTTGCAATTCAATAGGAATGGCTGATCAAAATGATGACACTGAGGTAGGGAATAATATTCCTCGCAACCCACCACCAAATGATCTAGTATCCCCACAAAACCGTCCACCAAATGATCCTCTACCTCCTCAAAACCCTCCTCGAATCGAAGATTTGATAAATGAAAATCTCACTAAGTTGAGAGGTTTGCATAGAACATACAATAATGTACCTGCACTGGCTCCTATGTTATCCACGTTAAACACCATAGTGGATAACATTGAAACCCTTACAAACCAACAAAATGCCGCTCTTCGTTGGCATGATGAAATGCACCAGATGTTTGATGATGGTTTGGATTATGATGAGGTTGCGGCCCTCAACATAACCAAAGACGATTTGGCAAGCCTTTTTGCTAACCCAAAAACGGGTATACCAGTTGACCCAAAAAAAACCAAACTATCGATTAAATGGTGCACAAATGATGCCATACATGCAAATTTTTGGGACCGTTGGTGGATGTTCTTTGATATCCGTCCACATGGCAGTTTAGACATACCATTTTATTTCCTTAGAAAATTATATGCAGAATTTGTGTTGAAACTTAAAGTGAACTATTGGAGCATGAAGCCCAACATGGGCTTAGGACTAGGAGCTCCTCAGGATAGACCCTCTTCCCAGCAGAAGAAACTTGGCACTTTTGTCCCCCCCCCCCCCTGATATCTCCCCCCCCTCCTCGAGTGCAGCATCCAGATATTATGGCAGAGGCTAGCTCTCAGACCATCAGAGCCATTCATAGGCTGAGTAGCCTAATGATATCTCAGGCTAGGTCAGTCCTGCCTCCTCGTGTTGATGATGTTGGTGCCAGTTCATCATCGGCTAGCTCATCACACGTTTGTGTGCCTCACACTTGCATTACATGCAAGAATATTTTCCTGGGTCCCATAGGTGATCTTCCTGAGTATCATTTTGTATTAGACGAGGATACACCAGACGCATGTGCAGAGGCTACAGACCCTGATGCGAGAGAGGAGGGGAATGCAGAGGCATGGACTCCTTCGGTGTTGGTACATGTATACATTTTTTTGTTATGACATATGTGATTTAAAGTTAATTTTTATAATAGAGTAATTTTAATTTTTAAGCCATACTGACTTTTACATGTATGTGATCTTCATTCATGTTTAGTTGATGACCGAGGAGGAGCTCAGACAGATAGATGATGCTACACTCTTGGCCATTTCATTTGGCCTTGAGACATCTACGGTACATTATGTTGTGTTCGCATTTCTTTTTTCTATTTGATATTGTAGCATATATGGTTGCTAATCTTTCTTTTATCTTGTAGATACCACCTGCCCCGGGGGGACAAAGTGCGGGGGGTGAGCCAGCATGCATTGACAAAGGAAAGGTAATTAGATGTTTTCTAATTGATTAAATATTGATGCATTCTTGTAAAATGTTTGTGGTAATCTGATTTAATTACATTATTTATTGTATATAGGGTGTGGCTACTGGCGATGAGCCTGTACAGATTCAGCGTCCTAGATCATCAGGGATTTTCATTCGCACAGAGAGCCCCATTGTATGTATAAGTATCATTTATTTTTTATTTTTTTAATTGATGTAGAGGAAAGTATGATTGTTGTTCTATACAATTTCTGTGATTTTTTCCGTACCAATAATGATTCATGTCTTGCATATGTTCATTACAACTTAAATAGGCTTATATGCACCTGTCCAACTAACCAAGTTGGTTACAAAGGTTTATTTAATCAAACAAATACCAAATTACTACTTGCCCTCCAAAACTAATATGACCGTTTGAATTTAAAATTCAAATTTCAAACTATAGTTTTTATGCATTCCCTAACTTTCTAAACTATTCCATTGACTCAAAATTGGTCATATGGATTTATTAAATGCACCGAAGTAAATTTCCAAAAAATTGAAGTTTTTATTGTTTTTTCTCCAAACCACTGTACACTCTGATCTCCCCCTTTCAAATAAGATCACATATGACATATATAAAGGTGTACATGACCGTTAGAACAACCATATAGGCGTTCCCAACCATAAAACAAACAAACAACCACTTTTTGCTAATACTGTTTAGACTCTAAATACCCTATTCTAAGGCCTTTTGGTCCCATGGAGTCACTTGGTTTATAACCACACCAAAATGCTTGTGGGCCTTACATGTGCCTTTATTACAAAACATAGACCAACTTGTAAAATATCAACCAAACCTTTATTCCAACTTCCTAATCTACTTGAATCCTCGCTTTCATGGAGTGGCAAGGTGTCCGGCAACAGAGATACTTGTTCCCCCCTGCCACATAGGTTAGGTGCCCTGCACCACCTTTCCTCTCTCTTATTTTGAACACTAGTCCACCAAGTGAGTGATGTTCCTCTCAGTCTTGATGTTGCTACTTTTACCTTCTTATCTGTCTCTATGTCTTCAAGATCAAAGTAGTTCTCAAGGGCCTCTATCCACCCTAGCACTTCTTCACTATCCATTTTACCCTGGTATATTGGAAAATAAATATGGTTCTTCCCACCATTACCTTGTACTGCCTTAATGATTCTCATAAATCTCCTTTCTTCAGGATCATCTGTTGTCTCATGCTCTTGCCTTGCATTACCAACCTCTTCTTCTTCATGGTTCTCTCCATGATTTCTTCCTCTAACCTCTTCTCCTCTAGGTTCTTGCCTTTTCTTTTCTAAGGATTCTATCCTTGCAATAAGCTTCAGCCTCTCTCTTCTCATCTGTCTTTCTTCCCTCACTCTAGATGCTTCAAGTTCTCTCCTCTCTCTTTTCTCTTTTGCCAACTCTTCTCTCAATTCTTCAAGTTCTCTAGCCATTTGATTTTTAGGAGGCATTTTCACAACAAGTTTTATTCCTTCCCAAGGGCCAACTCACTGATTCTCTTTCTTTCCTCACCAAGAAATCTCTGGACACCACTTATCCACCTTTCAACTCTGGGACACACAAGGAGGAATTAGACACACCAAGGCTTCAACAAAGGGACCAGCACAGTAAGGATTTTCAAGATTATAGGTCTTGGTCACACTCCTAAACACCCAAACTTCAAAACCCTCCTTAAAATGGCTTAAAAACTAGGGCTTTCTTGTTCAAACCCCAAAAACTCAATTCTAGAATGTTTTGACTTGTCTAATGACAAGATATGATCATGACAACCTACATGAACCTATCAAATGACTCATCTACCATATGAAATCCTAAAATCCTATCTCATGCCCAATTACAACTTTCTTCCACATATGAGTCCAACATTATAACTTTGTATGCTTCCATGAGCCATAATTGGTGCAAGGATTGCCCAATTGACTTCAAGAGATGTTCCATGACCTCTGTAATGCCT
Source organism: Cupressus sempervirens (assembly GCA_028749045.1). Taxonomy (NCBI): domain Eukaryota; kingdom Viridiplantae; phylum Streptophyta; class Pinopsida; order Cupressales; family Cupressaceae; genus Cupressus; species Cupressus sempervirens. Next base: position 215,262,514 of record CM053789.1, read on the forward strand.
TGGATCTTCAATGTTCCCCTGATGAGCATGGGATGCTCTTGCATCACTTATCTTCATAAATAAATTCAAAACTAATTTTCATGATATTAACAACTACTATTTTGTATCTCATAGGAGACTCCTAGTGCACATGAGGTTCGATGGGACAATTATGTAGATTTGATGACGCGGCCACTCACTCCTGAGGAGGAGCCTACAATAGTAAGTTGTAGTTTGAATTCATGATTAAATATGTTATAAATTTAGCATGTTATGAATTATAATTTTATAGTTTAAATTGTAGATTCATCTGACAAAGGTATTTGAACATATACAGCCCACAATCACAGAGGTACCAGCATTGCCGAGGGCATACGAGAGGACTCCTGACCAGTGCAGGAGGTCAACGAGAGAGGTATTTATTATGAAATTTTGATAGTATTAATCTCCAATATGGAAAAGATCATTATGCATTTGAGTAATTCAATGTTAGATACGTAGAATCATATAAATTTAGTAGTCTAACTTTGGGTTTTCCTTTTTTGTTTATGTAGGAGGCATCTGATCCACCTAGTGCAGTGAAGAGGCTACATTTTGATCATCCACCAACACCCTAGGATAGTATAGTTTTCGTAGGATGCATCATGAGAAATTTTGAGATGGCATATGCCACATTGTATACAGAAACATTGATATTATACACATTCTGATGGCAGGATCAGCCACATTTTGTATATGGATCTATATATATATATGAGTACTTTGTCTATGGATACATGATCTTTGATATATATTTGTGTAAAATTTTGTCTATGGATACATGTATTTTGATATATATTTTTTTCATTTACGTGCACAATGATATACATATTAATTTAGTATCTAGTATTGTTCAATTTATCGTGGATCATGTGTCATGCCCTAAATTTTACTAGTAAAAACACAACAATTTTTTATTTTTTTGTAGCTTATGAAGTCGCATAAGAAATTACATATTGTAAAACAAGGTTATCATTGAATAGGAGTTCAAGACTCATGTGAATAGTGTGAAGGTGTTAACATTTTAGTCACAAGTGGTTTTCAAATAGATTGGATGACAATCTAGTTCAAGTTAGCATCATGAGTCAAAAGAGAAAGTTCAAGATACAACACTCATTAATTAGTGAGGTAATTCATATCCTATCAAGCCTCTGATACTAATATTCTATTAGGATCTGTCAGTTGTATCATATGGACTAGGTCGTGATTCTAGCATGTAAGGGAAGGGGATCAGAATTACTTATTATCCTCATTACCAATGTACAAACATTCATTAATCATTACAATATATATTAATGTGACAATTACTATATTACTATATCCTCATTATCTATCAACATTGCTTCCTCACCAAACTAGCACTCACTACAGTTTTCTAAACACAAAAATTACTATTTCAATACATAAATTAAACTCACTCTAACAAAAGACAATTACTAACTATCTAGCTCATCAAATACTAACTAATATAGCTACATTGCCATGCTTTTACATTTACTATTTTAATTACTATAATTACTATACTATTACATTTACTTTTTACATTAAATTACATCTAACTATTCACCATAAGCTCACTTTCTCACTATCAATATTATTATTATCAAAGCATGTTAAGATTCAAAGTAGTTTCATAGTACGAATTAGTAAGCACATAAAATGAGGAACTCTTAGTAAGTCTAAGGGCCAATTCAAAGTACTTAACTCAATAATAATTCATGATCTGTATTTAAACACATCCTACTACACCATCGTATTGAGTGTGTCAATTTAAATTTGTTAGATGAATTGTTTATGCAAGGATTAGGTGCAAGCGTATAAATAAGGTTTGTATATAACATGTACCTTGTCATTCTAACATATATGTATCAATGTATCAATGTGCTTTATTGACTAGATAAAACTAGATTTGAGTTATTATTTTAATCCACCATCCATCCTTATCCTTGATTCTCCAATCCCATCATCCCGACAACTTACTTCATATTAAAACCCTATTATATGTACATCCAATCAATCTTGGCTTTTTGAGTTAAATATTTAAATTTGTCATATTCTCTAACATGCACACTAATATGCCTTTATTTATTTAATTACTAATTTATTATTTGAGTGTTGGATGTGACTTAGAGGTCACAAGATTGTAATGTGTACCATTCTATCACTTAGAAAATATATTAGTCTAGGACACTCATTAGTCTCTATATGCTATTATTATTTTTATTTTTATTGGATAGCAGTCTAGAATCTGGGAATATTCTTTAATATTTTATTGCTCTGTATTAAGGAAGGGATTTATTTGCCTTTACCATACATTTTCTAGAGAGGAAAATGCATGCCTAGAGCAATGTATCTCATAGATTTTATTATGTCTTCTCTTACAACAAACTTCATTTTGTTATATCATAAAATTAATTTGATGATTTTCTTGCTTAGAATTGCATTAAGCTTGGTAATTAAAATCAATGTTATCCATGCATGTGATATGAACATAAAAATTTCCTTCCAAATTATTGAGTGCACAACAAGATTGTAAGCAATCTACTAAGTTTTAAATTTATACAATCAATGGTATCACATAACATCTATGGATTGTTATTATCAACTAGTCATTTACAATACCACAAGGAGAAAACTTTCTTTCACATTTTCAAATGATAACAATGATGTCAAAGTAAATCTGTGACTCGTACCAATGCTTTCATAACAATATAAACTTCAAATGAAACATGCATATACAACCTTATCAATTATTTCTTCTACACATACATTAGGTAACAATGATACAATCTCCTTCCATCACAATGGGGCAACATAAGGGACTTTTCAAAATCATAAGGAACATGGACATTGAAAGATATGGACAATGAGTAGCATGAACATTGTCCAATATGATCGTTGAGAACATGAACAAGCTGGTGAATCCTCCTTCACAAATGAGGGCACGATGTCAAGTTTTCTCATCCAACATCAATCTGCAAGATGATCATTCCAAGCCATTTCCATTGCTCCCTTGGACACAAATCTGCATATGCAACACAAAAAAATAACAAGGACCATGGGTGCTTTCCACCCAACCATAGGCCTCAAAGAGACCACCCCCGCGCTAGGGAACAAGGCTCAAACTAGGATACACATACAATCTTTCAATGCACAAACATTACATTTCAAACTTGAACAATTTCCCCCCAAGACTATTTCACAATGGCTTCACAGATGGAACCATAAACATAGGGTGAAGGTGTGTTCTAAAATGAAGACTTGCCATACCAAACCATATTTGCAATAAAAAAATTTCATGCCCTCTCGGGGCTATCATAATTCACCAAATTTCATGCCCTCTCGGGGCTATCATAAATGAACCATTTAATGCCCTCTCAGGGCCTCCACATTTCCTCCTCCAAACCCACTACCATCAGCTGTAACTCCTCAAACTTCCTTTCTACACCATACTTTCCTTATCACCCCCAGCAAGATATGAAATGTTATGGCATACAATGGAGCCCATACTCCAAGGTTCTCAATACATTTTTCGAACCCAACTTAAGCTCTTCACCCTGGACTTCTCTTCCCTTCCCACAAGGGTGAGTGTAAGTCCCATGCCCATAACAATACTCAACCACAAAACAAGAAAACAAAGCCAAGTAGAAATAAAGCAAGAAATTTTCAAGAGCACATCACATTTTCACAACACAATATCAACACCCATAATACAACAAGGAAATAGACAAAATCCAAACCTCATACTCACAATACTCCACACAATACAACAAGATGCACAATTGTGTCACACTAATCTACATGGAATGAACACCATTGAAGCACTCACATGAATGCTACTCCACAATGCAATGCAATGCATACTCCATTGATAAACTCCACACTTGCATATTTTCTTAACCATGCTAAAAGAAAGAAATGGAAAAGAAGCAAGTTTGAGATACCAACCTTGGTCCAAGCTAGGGTAAGGATAGTTGTAGTAGAGCTCCCCTAATCTCCCTCCAAAACCTACGTGTCTCTAAAATTAGAGAGTGGGCAAACACCCCACTAGTTTGGCCAAGACCCTCTAATAAAGCCTTCCCACTAACTTATTTTAGCAAAAACACTAAGCCACTCCATCCTTATGAACTTGTCTCCTCTAACGGTTCATCGATAGCCCTCACGAGCTCTGAGTTATGACCCTCAAAGGATCGACCTCAAAATGCAATTAGAGCACCTTGAAGACTCCTCGGTATGGGGTGGCCGCAAATGATGGATGGTCTTCGTGGCCAGAACAAGGGTGTGACTAGGGTTCACCCGCCCATCTGGAGCTAATGGCATTGACGATTCGATGCCAAGATCAGCGGTTTCAAAGTTACGCTGTGGTGCACCTATGAACTGAGGCACACTACGAGTTTTGGCATCGAGCGAGATCGCTGTGCTGAATCCAAATGGAATGTGATCTCTCAAAAATGAGATAGGTTATTTTAGGCCTCAGGATCAATGTCCTGTAGCATTTGATAGTTCATCGATAGCCCTCATGAGCTCTGAGTTATGACCCTCGAAAGATCAACCTCAAAATGCACTTAGAGCACCTTGGAGACTCCTCGGTACGGGGTGGCCGCAAATGATGGATGGTCTTCGTGGCCAGAACAAGGGTGTGACTAGGGTTCACCCGCCCATCTGGAGCAAATGGAACTGACGATTTGATGCTAAGATCAGTGGTTTCAAAGTTACGCTGTGGTGCACCTATGAACTAAGGCACACTGCGAGTTTTAGCATCGAGCAAGATCGTTGTGCTGAATCCAAACGGAATGTGATATCTCAAAAATGAGATAGGTTATTTTAGGCCTCAGGATCACCGTCCTGTAGCATTTGACAGTTCATCGATAGACCTCACGAGCTCTGAGTTATGACCCTCGAAAGATCGACCTCCAAATGCACTTAGAGCACCTTGGAGACTCCTCGGTATGGGGTGGCCGCAAATGATGGATGATTGTTTGAAGACTACTCCATGTGTCACTATCTTTCTTGGAAAAAAAATTGCTTTTGAACATCAAGCTTGCAATATTATCAATTATTGTCAAACTTTTTCAACCAAGTCAAAACGTCAAATGCAAATATTTGTTTGCATTTTTTGCTAAGGGGAGTTTCATAAATTGACTTTGATTTTCTATGTCTCTAGCGCTTGAACATGCTTAAAATGGCTCTTTGGTCTTAGAGCTATTGGTATTTTCTAACTTCATGGTCTATGATATGCATACTAAGAATTTCTTTCACTAAATGGTTTCCTTGATCTATTGACTACACTTAAATTTGTTCACTTGTCATCTCTCTTTCTATATGTTCAATACAAAGAGCTAGAAGAGACAAATAATCTTTCTTACCTTCATCTCTCTAAGCACATGATAGAAATCAATTCTAAACTTGAGAAAAGGTTAGAGGAGAATATTGCATTCTTAAATTAATCTCCCTTAAGACCTTTACATACACACGGAGCATTCTTAAATTAATCTCCATGGAAGAAAATTTCATAAAACTAAAGATTCCATAGTGTTGAAACATAAAATCCAAGATCTCATTTATGATGGGATTGTTGATACCTCTAATGACTCATCCACTCATAGCCTTCATATCCAACTTCATATCATGTCATTATGCATGTGTTATCTTGCTTATTGGCTTTAGTTGCTTATCCTACATGCTATCTTCTTTCATGATTTCATGGCTTATCCCAAATGTGCTTCATACAACTTTTCAATATGAAAGTCTTTCAAAACATTATACAATATTATGACTCTTTATGCTTTCAAATGCTATAATTGGTTGCAAAATGGAAAAAATCAAGTATTCTAATTGTTCATCTGTACTTTCTAGATTTTTCTTATTTGATTAGTTTGATAAAAATAGTTTTAATAATCATAATGTCAGCTTTATGTCAAATAAGGAAAAAACCAAATTTGTAATAAGATATTCACATGCAATTATCTTTCATACAGTTATAAATACTCTTAAAATTGTCGTTATAGCCTTGTATCACATGCAAATATGATTTGGAAGAACTTGTTCAATATCTTCCTCTTATAATTCCTTACAAAGAATCTACCAAAATACAAAAACCATATACAAAAAACTACACATTTTACATCATAATACATCATAAATTTTAGAAATTCTCCCCAATACCACCCCCCTCCAACTCTTCATGATGTACCTGTATTCCAATATCATACAAAAATTAGTAACTTATTGTATTAAACAAGATAATCATCAATTCATTAAATCATTATGAAGAAAATAACATAAGAAGTATATATACCTAGTCGAGTATTCCAATAGGGTCCTCTCTCTGTTTTAGGGTCTCCAACAAGGCTTCATGATCAGCATTAGCAATAGTAAAAAGTTCTTTTACTTTTGGTCTTCCTTGATGCTTCAATAACTTTACATTTGTTGCTATAATAAGATGCGAATATATGAGAATTACTTTGTGCTTTTGATAGTCTTCGAATGCAGGAATTCCATTCCTTCTAAGCATGTATGTCTGCAGCCATGTTCCAACAACAACCACTGAACCAGTAGGATACGTGAATCCATCATCATCTGTGATCAGTTGTGCAAGTTTTTGTTTGCCTCTTCCACAACGTGCTAACCATTAATCGGATTTCTCATCATTCCCCTGTGGTGCAACCAATGCAAAGACATGTCCTGGCTGAAGTAGATTTGATAGATGGTTATGCTCAAGTGAACTTTCCACGTCATCATTTTTGATAGAGGGTATGATAGACAATGGAGTAAGATAATGTGTAGCCCATGTGTCCACTCACTCACTTGACTCACAGTGATCCTAATCACACTGAAAACAAGTATGACAAAAACAAGCTAGTTGTCGTGTCCAAATGGTCCATGTACTAGAATTAGAGCTCTGAAATGAATACATTTTTGATGGGTCTCTCGCTGTAGCACAATCTGATCTATCACCTATGGACCCTTCCTCAACCAACCAAAAGAACCTGCATACCACTGAATTAAAAGTCCCCCCCTGTGATAATGCTAAACTACACCAATCAACAATGCTATGAGCATCAAGAAGCTCTGTTGTTGAAATCTTCAGTTGCTCCTTAACTAGAGCTCTCTTCACACATGCCCCTGCTCGATCATGTTCCCCTTTTCCATGGCCGGACTCAAAAAAACTCCAAATACGAGGCACCCCTCTCTCTACATGCATCCTACACAACCAATAAAACATGCGAGCATTATTGAATTGACCTGTACAGTTATCTGACCAAATGATATGTCTATCCATAGCAATTGCATGCTTGTGTAAGAAATCAAAAAAAATCTCAAAACAATGTTGCACAAACTCATGAGAGTGAGATCTATCATCACTCATATAAAAATGTTACTCTCTAATAATCTTTCGATTATCTTTCGCACTATCAAGGGCATGTCTATATGTTATGTGAACAAAAATTGCAATCTGAATAGAGTTGTAATACTGAGATTGTGTCTCATTCTGAGGTTGCAATGTGTAGTTCTCAACAAAATCAACAAATGATATAATAGTGCCAATGGGAAAAGTCTCCTTACACGTTCTAAATTGTTGATCCAACCACTGAGACCTGTGACTATGTCTTGCATAATTGTAAAAAAGATTTGCCTTGAAATCTGAAATAAAATTAGCCACATTGATATCTTTTCCAACCAATTCACATCTAGATCTCTCACTCCCACTCTTCAATGTGTATTTCACCATTTCATAGACCCTTTTTTCACTATTGTCTTTCCAAGATCTTGTTCACACCTCTCATGGAAACATGTGTCAAAGTTGGATAAGCCACCACATTCTGAACACTTCTCATTTAAGCAAGCATTTTTATAAAAAGAACAACCATCAACTCTACGAAATAAGAGTTGATCTAACAAGTCTCTTGATGATTTTGGAAGCCCACTAGCCCCACAATCCTCCAACATTTCTTTACTATGCAAAGTAGAATGGATGGAGCGTAATAGTTCATGGTGCATAGAAAACTCAACATGATATTTGCAACAACATGTATTTCGGATTTTGAGTGGCACACAATAAAATGGCTTCAAAGATTCAAAAGCTCTTTGTGATATATGAACACTTGGATAACTCTCTCTAAATTGTTTGAACAACATAGTTTGACTTACCTCCAAATAGTGTTTAGGATGTGACGTGCGGTCTCTGATGCCAATTCTCAACTTTAAGACATCTTCAGCATTGGGTGATACTCGTGAGTTAGAGTGCCAAAATTGTATAATTTCTTCCTTCACATCGTCGGATAACTTCTTATCAAAACGTGGAAGTCTCCCACCAAATGCCCATGTTTCATTTTGAAGAGGATCATCAAATTTCTCTCGTCGACTAAGTGCTCTTCTCAAAGTAGTATGATTTAGATTCAAATCAATACAACTTTGTCTCATATATCTACCCTTTCTCAAATGATGACTTACCAAAGAGTTTGTAATAACCCTTCGAGCAGCTCTATTATCCTTCTCTCTGCTATTTTTTCCAAAGCTATTGAGAGCACCGAAAAGATTCTTCACAATAATGGCATTTCTTTCCAAATTTTTATTGACACGAATTTTCAATTTGGAAAGCATAGGTCTCATCTTTTGCATCTTTAATAAGTGCATGAAAAGCTGACATTTCTCTACCACTGTCTTGTTGCCGAAAAACATTTGATATAGTCTTGAAGCCCATAACCGAATGGTTCTTTCTGATTTTTTTCCTTCCAAACTAGTCATAATCGTTTCATCAATTTCAATTATCCATTTTGGTGTTTTAGAACCTTCATGTCGATTATAATTAGGAGATATGTAAGGTTCTTGTGCATTGTCATCTTCGACATGGTCAATTATGCAATTTGGATTATGACTTGGTGGCATTTCTTCTTCAAAATTTTCAATCTCTACATTTTCAATTTTCGCATTATCATTTTCAATAGGTACATTTTCATTCCCCAACTGTACATTTTCATTATCTGACTCTATGATTTCACCTTCTATTAATTCATCGTCAACTTGATTGATATTTAGCATACCTTGTCTTTTTTTTCGGTGTTTCATTTTGTCCTTTTCCCTATATGCCGCAATGTCTTCATTAGATATCTTCCTTTTACATTTATTCTTTTGACGACTACTGCTCCCCATTTAGATGACAAATTCGAACACCTAAGGTTATATTTTCAAATTATTTTCGATTGGTTGGGCCCCAAAACGCAACTTTTTACAAATCCCGTGAAAAATGAGGTAAAAAAGTAATGTTGTTGGGTCTGTAGGGACAGTCAAATATTTGAAATTGATGCCAGTAAAATCGGATATCCGATATAGGAAAAGGAATTTTGGGGGGAAAACTTGCTAAGGTTTCCCTCCTTTGCCACAATAATATTAATATTATGAAAATATTTGGAGGCAAATGACTTTAATTTATAAATAAGTTAACAGTATATTAGTATTAGTATAAAATATCAATAATATTAATATATAATAGTATTAATATACCTATAGTATCAATATTATTATTATACCTATAATAGTATTAATATTATTAATATAGATATAATAGTCTAAATATATAGTGTTTATTTATATTAAGCTACAATATATAGTATTAATATATATTATTATTATAGCTATAATAGTATTATTATTATTACTATACATATAATAATATTAATATTTAGTGTTTATTTATATTATAATTATTATCCTAAAATAGTATAAATAGTATATCCTAAAATATTACGTTATATATACTAAAATATTACGTTATTATATAGATATATTAATAACATACATATTAATATAATCATATTTATAAAATATATTATATTTCATAAAAATATATATTTATTATATTTAATATAATAATATATAATACAAAGAAGGTCATCGTTTAATGGGTCAAAGTGGGTCATAGGTCACCCTATGACCCCCTTTAACCCATATGAATGATTCGACTATGTCCCTAGGGGTCCTAGGACCCCTAGGGACAGATGTCGTCGTTTAATGGGTCAAAGGGGGTCATAGGTCACCCTATGACCTCCTTTGACCCATATGAACGATTCGACTATGTCCCTAGGGGTCCAAGGACCCCTAGGGACATATGTCATCGTTTAATGGGTCAAATAGGGTCATAGGTCACCCTATGACCCCCTTTGACCCATAATACCCATTTGAATATGTCTCTAGGGGTCCTAGGACCCCTAGAGACATATATCGTCGTTTAATGGGTCAAAGAGGGTCATAGGTCACCCTATGACCCACTTTGACCCATATGAACGACTCGAATATGTCCCTAGGGGTCCTAGAACCCCTTAGGACATATGTCGTCATTTAATGAGTCAAAGAGGGTCATAGGTTACCCTATGACCCCATTTGACCCATATTACCCATTTGAATATGTCCCTAGGGGTCCTAGGACCCCTAGGGACATATGTCGTCGTTTAATGGATCAAAGGGAGTCACAGGACACCCTATGACCCCCTTTGACCCATATTACCCATTCGAATATGTCTTTAGGAGTCCTAGGACCCCTAGAGACATATATCATCGTTTAATGGGTCAAAGAGGGTCATAGGTCACCCTATGACCCCCCTTCACCCATATGAACGATTCGAATATGTCCCTAGGGGTGCTAGGAACCCTAGGGACATATGTCGTCGTTTAATGGGTCAAAAGGGGTCATAGGTCACCCTATGACCCCCTTTGACCCATATGAATGATTCAAATATGTCCCTAGGACCCCTAGGGACATATGTCGTCGTTTAATGGGTCAAAGAGGGTCATAGGTCACCCTATGACCCCCTTTGACCCACATTACCCATTCGAATATGTCCCTTGGGGTCCGAGGACCCCTAAGGACATATGTCATCATTTAATGGGTCAAAGGGGGTCATAGGTCACCCTATGACCCCCTTTGACCCATATCAACGATTCAACTATGTCCCTAGGGGTCCTAAGACCCCTAGGGACATATGTCGTCATTTAATGGGTCAAAGGGGGTCACAGGTCACCCTATGACCCCCTTTGACCCATATGAAAGATTCGATTATGTACCTAGGGGTCCTAGAACCCCTAGGAACATATGTCATCGTTTAATGGGTCAAAGGGGGTCATAGGTCACCCTATGACCTCCTTTGACCCATATGAACAATTCGAATATGTCCCTAGGGGTCCTAGGACCCTTAGGGACATATGTCATCATTTAATGGGTCAAAGGGGGTCATAGCTCACCCTATGACCCCCTTTGACCCATATTACCCATTAGAATATGTCCTTAGGGGTCCGAGGACCCCTAGGGACATATGTCGTCGTTTAATGGGTCAAAGAGGGTCATAGGTCACCCTATGACCCCCTTTGACACATATTACCCATTCGAATATGTCCCTAGGGGTCCTAGGACCCCTAGAGACATATATCATCGTTTAATGGGTCAGAGAGAGTCATAGGTCACCCTATGACCCCCTTTGACCCATATTACCCATTCGAATATGTCCCTAGGGGTCCTAGGACCCCTAAAGACATATATCGTCGTTTAATGGGTCAAAGAGGATCATTGGTGACCCTATGACCCCCTTTGACCCATATGAACGATTTGAATATGTCCCTAGGGGTCTTAGGACCCCTAGGGACATATGTCGTCATTTAATGAGTCAAGGGGGGTCATAGGTCACCCTATGACCTCCTTTGACCCATATGAATGATTTGACTATGTCCTTAGGGGTCCTAGGACCCCTAAGGGCATATGTCATCGTTTAATGGGTCAAAGGGGGTCATAGGTCAACCTATGACCTCCTTTCACCCATATGAACGATTCGACTATGTCCCTAGGGGTCTAAGGACCCTTAGGGACATATGTTGTCGTTTAATGGGTCAAAGAGGGTCATAGGTCACCCTATGACCCCCTTTGACCCATAATACCCATTTGAATATGTCCCTAGGGGTCCTGGGACCCCTAAAGACATATATCATCATTTAATGGGTCAAAGAGAGTCATATGTCCCCCTATGACCCCCTTTGACCCATATGAATGATTCGAATATGTCCCTAGGGGTCCTAGAACCCCTAGGGACATATGTCATCGTTTCATGGGTCAAAGGGGGTCATAGGTCACCCTATGACCTCCTTTGACCCATATGAACGATCCAACTATGTCCTAAAGGAGGTCATAGAGTGACCTATGACCCCCTTTGACCTATTAAACGACGACACCCTATGACTCCCTTTGACCCATATGAACGATTCGACTATGTCCCTAGGCGTCCGAGGACCCCTGGGGACATATGTCATTGTTTAATGGGTCAAAGGGGGTCATAGGTCACCCTATGACCTCTTTTGACACATATGAACATTTCGACTATGTCCCTAGGGGTCCGAGGACCCCTAAAGACATATGTCATTGTTTAATGGGTCAAAGAGGGTCATAGGTCACCTTATGACCCCCTTTGACCCATATTACCCATTCGAATATGTCCCTAGGGGTTCGAGGACCCCTAGGGACATATGTCGCCGTTTAATTTGTCAAAGCGGGTCATAGGTCACCCTATGACCCCCTTTGACCCATATTACCCATTCGAATATGTCCCTAGGGGTCCTAGGACCCCTAGACACATATATCGTCGTTTCATGGGTCAGACAGGGTCATAGGTCACCCTATCACCCCCTTTGACCCATATTACCCATTCGAATATGTCCCTAGGGGTCTTAGGACCCTTAGAGACATATATCGTCATTTAATGAGTCAAAGAGGGTCATAGGTCACCCTATGACCCCCTTTGACTCATATGAACGATTCGAATATGCCCCTAGGGGTCCTAAGACCCCTAGGGACATATGTCATCATTTAATGGGTCAAAGGAGGTCATAGGTCACCCTATGACCTCCTTTGACCCATATGAACGATTCGACTATGTCCCTAGGGGTCCTGGGACCCCTAGGGACATATGTCATCGTTTAATGGGTCAAAGGGGGTCATAGGTCACCCTATGACCTCCTTTGACCCATATGAACGATTTGACTATGTCCCTAGGGGTCCTAGGACCCCCAGGGTCATAGGTCACCCTATGACCCCCTTTTATCCATATTACCCATTCGAATATGTCCCTTGGGGTTCGAGGACCCCTGGGGACATATGTCATCATTTAATGAGTCAAAGGGGGTCATCGGTCACCCTATGACCCCCTTTGACCCATATGAACGATTCGACTATGTCCCTAGGGGTCTTAGGACCCATAGGGACATATGTTGTCGTTTAATGGGTCAAAGGAGGTCATAGGTCACCCTATGACCTCCTTTGACCCATGTGAACGAAACCTATGACCCCCTTTGACCCATTAAATGACAACATATGTCATCGTTTAATGGGTCAAAGAGGGTCATAAGTCACCTTATGACCCCCTTTGACCCATAATACCCATTCGAATATATCCCTAAGGGTCCTAGGACCCCTACAAACATATATCGTCGTTTAATGGATCAAAGAGAGTCATAGGTCACCCTATGACCCCCTTTGACCCATATGAACGATTCGAATATGTCCCTTGGGGCCCTAGGACCCCTTGGCACATATGTCGTCATTAAATGAGTCAAAGAGGGTCATAGGTTACCCTATGACTCCATTTGACCCGTATTACCCATTCGAATATGTCCTTAGGGTTCCTAGGACCCCTAGGGACATATGTCGTCCTTTAATGGGTCAAAGGGGGTCATAGGTCACCCTATGACCCCCTTTGACCCATATGAACGATTTGAATATGTACCTAGGGGTCCTAGGACCCCTAGGGACATATGTCGTCATTAAATGGGTCAAAGAGTGTCATAGGTCACCCTATGACCCCCTTTGACCCATATTAACCATTCGAATATGTCCCTTGGGGTCCGAGGACCCCTAAGGACATATGTCATCGTTTAATGGGTCAAAGAGGGTCATAGGTCACCTTATGACCCCCTTTGACCCATATTACCCATTCAAATATGTCCCTAAGGGTCCTAGGACCCCTAGAGACATATGTCGACATTTAATGGGTCAAATCGGGTCATAGGTCACCCTATGACCCCCTTTGACCCATATGAATGATTTGAATATGTCCGCAGGGGTCCTATGACCCCTAGAGACAGATGTCGTCATTTAATGGGTCAAAGAGGGTCATAGGTTACCCTATGACCCCATTTGACCCATATTACCCATTCCAATATGTCCCTATGGGTCCTAGGACCCCTAGGGACATATGTCGTCATTTAATGGGTTAAAGGGGGTCATAGGTCACCCTATAACCCCCTTTGACTCATATGAACGATTCAAATATATTCATAGGGGTCCTAGGACCCCTAGGGACATATGTCATCGTTTAATGAGTCAAAGGGGGTCATAGGTCACCCTATGACCTCCTTTGACCCATATGAACGATTTGACTATGTCCCTAGGGGTCCGAGGACCCCTAGGGACATATGTCATCATTTAATGGGTCAAAAAGGGTCATAGGTCACCCTATGACCCCCTTTGACCCATAATACCCATTCGAATATGTCCCTAGGGGTTCTAGGATCCCTAGGGACATATATTATCGTTTAATGGGTCAAAGAGGGTCATAGGTCACCCTATGACCCCCTTTCACCCATATGAACGATTCGAATGTCCCTAGGGGTCCTACAACCCCTAGGGACATATGTCGTTGTTTAATGGGTCAAAGGGGGTCATAGGTCACCCTATGACCTCCTTTGACCCATATGAACGATTCGACTATGTCCCTAGGAGTCCTAGGACCCCTAGGGACATATATCATCGTTTAATGGGTCAAAGAGGGTCATAGGTCACCCTATGACCCCCTTTGACCCATAATACCCATTCAAATATGTCCCTAGGGGTCCTAGGACCCCTAGGGACATATGTCGTCATTTTATGGGTCAAAAAGGGTCATAGGTCACCCTATGACCCCCTTTGACCCATATTACCCATTCAAATATGTCCCTTGGGGTTCGAAGACCCCTAGGGACATATGTCATCATTTAATGGGTCAAAAAGTGTCATAGGTCACCTTATGACCCGCTTTGACCCATATTACCCATTCGAATATGTCCCTAGGGGTCCTAAGACCCTTAGAGACATATATCATCGTTTAATGGGTCAAGAGGATCATAGGTCACCCTATGACCCCCTTTGACCCATATGAACGATTTGAATATGTCCCTAGGGGTCCTAGGACCCGTAGGGACATATGTCGTCATTTAATGGGTCAAAGAGTGTCATAAGTTACCCTATGACCTCATTTGATCCATATTACCCATTCGAATATGTCCCTAGGGGTCTTAGGACCCCTAAGGACATATGTTGTCATTTAACGGGTCAAAGGGTGTCATAGGTCACCCTATGACCCCCTTTGATCCATATGAACGATTCAAATATGTCCCTAGGGGTCCTAGGACCCCTAGGGACATATTTGAATCGTTCATATGGGTCAAAGGGGGACCCCTAGGGACATATGTCATCATTTAATGGGTCAAAGAGGGTCATAGGTCACCCTATGACCCTCTTTGACCCATATTACCCGTTCGAATATGTTCCTAAGAGTTCGAGGACCCCTAGGGACATATGTCATCGTTTAATGGGTCAAAGAGGGTCATAGGTCACCCTATGACCCCCTTTGACCCATATTACCCATTCGAATATCTCCTTAGGTGTCCTAGGACCCCTAGAGACATATATCATCGTTTAATGGGTCAAAGAGGGTCATAGGTCACCTTATGACCCCCTTTGACCCATATTACCCATTCGAATATGTCCCTAGGGGTCCTAGGACCCCTAGAGACATATATCGTCGTTTAATGGGTCAAAGAGGGTCATAGGTCATCTTGTGACCCCCTTTGACCCATATGAACGATTCGACTATGTCCCTAGGGGTCCTAGGACCCCTAGGGACATATGTCGTCATTTAATGGGTCAAAGGGGGTCATAGGTCACCCTATGACCCTAACCTATGACCCATATGAATGACTGGAATATGTCCCTAAGGGTCCTAAGACTCGTAGGGACATATGTCGTCATTTAATGGGTCAAAGAGGGTCATAGATCACCCTATGACCCCCTTTGACCCATATTACCCATTCGAATATGTCCCTAGGGGTCCTTGGACCCCTAGGGAGATATGTTGTTGTTTAATGGGACCTATGACCCCCTTTGACCCATATGAACAATTCGACTATGTCCTTGGGGTCCTAGGACCCCTAGGGACATATGTCGTCATTTAATGGGTCAAAGGGGGTCATAGGTCACCCTATGACCCCCTTTGACCCATATGAATGATTTTATCATTTAATAGGTCAAAGAGGGTCATAGGTCACCCTATGACCCCCTTTGACCCATAATACCCATTCGAATATGTCTCTTGGGGTCCTAGGACTCGTAGAGATATATATCATCGTTTAATGGGTCAAAGAGGGTCATAGGTCACCCTATGACCCCCTTTGACTCTTATATATTAATAATATACATATATATTAATAATATACATATTAATATAATAATATATATATACATATACATATTACATTATTATATTTAATGAAAATATTACGTTATTATATAGATATATTAATAGCATACATATTAATATAATAATATTTATAATATATATTATATTTAATAAAAATATTACGTTGTTATATATATTTTATTATTATACATATTAATATAATAATATATAATACATATTATATATATATATATATATATATATATATATATATATATATATTACGTTATTATATTTAGTAAAAATAATAAGAATATATATTATATTTATAGATTGTAATAAGATTAACGTAAGATATTATTATATATTACTAGATTATATCTTGTATGTTTACATTACGTTATTATATATATATAATATATTAAAATATGCCTTTGCATATTAATATAAGTGAAATAATTTAAAAATAAAAAACTAGAACGTTTAAATCGAATTTCCCTCCAAAATTTGAAGATTTATGGAATTTGACTACTGAGCCAAATCGGATATCCGATCAGGCTTGGTATTAACCAAGCCTGCCCGGTCAACCCCAAAGACGTGTTTATAGAGAGTTTTAGTGATACTCAGACTATGGGTAGCCGTCTGACAATGTTATTTTGATCGAAATTGAATGAAACAAAATGGGTTTTTTAATATTGCTCTCTAGATTCCATCAATATAATTTCTGTCAAATTCTGAGTTCGATAAGTATTTATTATATAATTATCAATGAAGATTATTGTAAAGTGTTGATTGACATACTGAATGAAAAATAGCTATAACTTTCAAACGGTATAACATTTTTTAAATCTAAAAGTTGCGTCACATTCTATACTTCGCCTAGTATAAGAAAAAAATAAAAATAAATAAATTTGATCAAATTTTCTATTAGTTAGGGTGGTCAGATACGAGACTTTTTTTAATCCGAAAAAGTTTTGGTAGAAAATTCATATTTAATTATTTATTTGGAATAAAAATATTAAAAAATATGCGTCACATCCGAGAATGAGTCTAGTTTTCATATCTATAATTATATTTAAAAAAATTATGATTTGATTTTGATTAAGGTGGTCAGACATACACCTACTTTTTATTTTCGCCCTGAAATTTTCTTAGTACTGCATTAAAATTCAAACTTTTGACCAATCAATTATTTTTTTCTCCTAATAAGGCCTAGTATTTTAGAAACTACATTCAATTTTATACAAATTATTTTCTTACAACTTTTTGATATAAAGTCCATGACCACTTCAAAATTATGTGTCAAGTTGACATAAACCAGATTTGTTGATTTTTCACTGCCACTTAAGGCCATAGTTTGGTACACCATGATCTTGCACATACCCTATAGTGCATATGCACTATCTCAAATCACCAAAAAAGGGTCAAAAACCAACCTTGGGGCCCATTTCATCCATTTTTAACTTTTGGTTTGTTATGCTCTCTGTTATTTCGACAGAAAACACGGGTTTCAACATCTAGCAAACACTATTTCAACACTTTTGGAAGCTAGCAAACACCAAATTCAATCATTGGATATGTGATTTGAAGAATTTTTGAATATTCCTTTAATAGAAAAGGTTAGTGCAATCCATTTTAAGTATTGTTTGTCAATTATAGATACAAATTTGACTATAATTTGATATGTTATGTAATATATAGTGAATTCATTGAAAATTGTATGTTTGAATGAAATGTTATTTCGAAATGGTTAGAAATTTGACAAGTCGTTTGATATATATTGTGTATTCGTTCAAATAATTATAATTTTTATATGTAATTAAATAATTAGTAATTTACACATTTTAAGTAATTCAGATGTTTGAATAATTTGACATGTAGAAATCATCATCATGCCAAGGAAGAAACCAAAGATTCAAACAAATGCAGATAGGGAGAGAGATTTGACAATTAAAAGAGATAAAATGAAATTACTACGTGAACAAAGAAAATTGCAAAGCAATGATGAAGAATTAACTTTTGAAGAGGATCAAGAACCACCAGTACAAAGAAACAAGGAGGAAGAATTAGAAAGACAAAGAGAATGAATGAGATTGTTACGCTTAAGAAGACAATTGAATTGTGAAGCTACACCATCCTCCAATGTTGGAGTCATATTATCCACTACACCATCTTCGAATGTCGGAGTCATATCATCTGCTACACCATCTTCCAATGTTGAAGTCATATCATCCTCTCATGTTGAAGAGACGCTGATTTATAAATTCGATGATATACACACTCCATCATGTCATGTTGAAAGCACAACATCAACACATCAAGTAGGTGATATTCCATCTTTTACATCTTATTGCCAAGGCACATCATCTTCGGTTCAAGGTACGCAATAGACTCAACCTTATATTGATGTTCAAAATGAGAGAATTAAAGAGATTAGAACACCTAGAATTTGTTTTAGAAAACCAAAATATTTGATTGATATTGATACTAACATTTTGAAATCAATGCCTGACAAGATTAGCAAGCGTACTTGTGAAAGAAAAGTTAATCATATGTGGAGATTATTTTTTGAAGAATTAAATATTACAGGTCAATGCCAATTATTTGTTGAAATGATGAGAAATTTGAAATTCAGGCCTATCATGAAGATTCTTGAGCTAAGAACGATGGATGATTCAAATGAAAGAAATATTGTAAAGAATCTAATGAGTGCTTATGACAAAGTGAGTTCTAAATCACACACCAAAGATATTAATATCACAAGAGGAGTACTCACATCGACAATAGTAAGTAGCCAAATGAAGAAAGCTCGACTCATGAGAAAGACAAGCAAAACATTAAAAATTGGTAGAGGTACCTTAAGGAGAGCCATGCTAAGGCGTGAGAGATTAGAAGATCCAACAAAAAATGAGTTATGAACATTTAACGGTAGACTACCGCGAAAGGATAAAGAAATTAGTGAAGCCTTGAAATCGTTGATTGAAATTTTTTGGAAAAATAACACACGTGTTTCTCCTAATCAAAGAGATGTTGTAAGGGGGATTGGTAGCCAAAATCGTGACCCACATGCGAAACATTTTTTGGACTCAACTCAAACACAATTTTTTGCAAAATTTATTGGTATGTATCCTCAAATTCGAATAAATCAAAGATTTTTTAAGATGGGTAAACCTTTTTATGTGAAAATAAATCACACACGCACAACTTGTTGTTGTAGGATACATATTGAATTTTCTAACCATTTTGATGTTTTTAGGCACATATGCGTAGTTTTGCATTCTCAGTTTGTTTTGCAGGATTGTGACATAAAAGAGCCACCAAGATCTTTAAAGGAATTCATATCCAACATTTTATGTGAAATAGGGGACGGCCAACAATTTTACAAGACATCATGCTTGGATGGTACGTGCTTATTTTGTGGTTCTTTGCAACTTTTATCAACTTGTCAACATATGGATAGTACACATGCAATTGGAAATGAAATAGTAGATTACGAAAAATTCAAGACAGTGACATATGCTCTAAAAGATGGGAAACATGGTAAAAGATGTGATCTAGTTATTGAAAAGATTCTAGTGTATGAGTTCATGAAGATTTTTCATGAAAAGATTATGTATGAGTATGCAAGGCATACCCATAGAGCTTGATGGTTGGATTTGCAATTCAAGTTGTGCAAGGATACATTTCCATTGGATACTATTGTTTTGGTTGTAGATTTTGCAAAGAACTACACACTACAACTACAAAATGAGGTGCAAGCAAAGTATTATACATCTCAAAAGGTTTCCATATTTGTTCACATAACATTCATGCATTCACCTACAAGTATAGAGGATGACAGGAAGATTTTGAGGGAGTACCATTTTGACATCAGCGATGATCGATCACATTCTACAGAGTTTGTACATAGTTTTTTTAAACTATTTTATGGAGATTTGGCTAACAGGGGCATATCATAACGTCAACACATTATTTGGTCAGACAATTGTGCATCTCAATTCAAGAATGCACGGATGTTCTATTGGTTGAGCAGGATGCACAGGTTGTGTAGAATTCAATATATGTGAAATTTCACAGAGGCTGGTCATGGTAAGGGTGAGCATGATGGAGCAGGTGCATGCATTAAAAGAGCCTTGGCTTGTGAAGAACTAAAGTACAAAGATGGAGCAATATTGATCGATGCAAAAGCCATTGTCCAATGGTGTAACGCTACAATGGGTCCAGGTAAGGAAGGTGACTCTACAATTCGTAGATTTTTTTGGTTGATAGATAATACTAACATTACACCATATTAGGATTGTTGCACACTAACAGGATCTAGCGAGTTACACTCTTTTAGAAGCTCTGATACAGGTTCATGGAGTATCCACACACAAAAAATGGCATGCCATTGTCCATCATGTGCAGAGGAAAATTGGGATGACTGTGAGTCAACTGAATGGGTGGACAAATGGGATATACGGGTTTTGGACCCAACTGACACCTATCATCCCCCACAAGCACTGGAAATGGTAGAGATGGATTCATCTATTGACTTTGATGGCTTGTCAGATCTAGTGCAACCTGGTAATACATACATACATATATATATATATATATATCTTTGTAATTTCAATATGTAACTTTATAACTTTTACCCAAGTATTTTCTGAATTAATGACCGCATTTTGTACATTTGTCACTGCAGGCCATGTTTTTTCTATTATTGCACCTGAAGACAATGAAGAAGGGACAGATTATTATTTGTGTCATTGTGTTGAAGCCAAAAAAAAATTGGATCACTCGGTTATAGATGGTGAAGGTTTAGAGTACCATGTCAGTGCGGTGGTTGTAACAGGCACATGGCTTAGACGATATCTTATGAAGAATCCTAACTTGTGGTTATTCGAGGATTGGAAAACAAAGAGGAAGATTCTTCATTATTCAAACCTTGTTGTCGCATCAAATGTCCACTTGATAAAATATGGTGGAAAACCACATAATAAGATTCTTTGGAAAGTTCACAAGTCAGATCATGAGGCAATACTTGAGACATTAAAATGTCGAGAAAATCTAGTTGGCTCATTAGATTGAATTGGGAGAGAGAGAAAAAGTGATCAATTGGATCCAAATACAATGTTACAACCTCTTCCCCAAGACTATCACATGACTAAGGTGGACCGTATTGTTATGATGTGTAAGTGATGAGATTTAGTTTTAATTTGTTTAGAATCTAGATACATTATTTGAATTTATATTAGATTCTTTAATAGGACCCATTTTTTTAATCTTATCTTAGATTTTTTAGTGTGCTAATTCTTCATTTGTAGGTCACCAAAGAAGAGGGCTAATAAAGTTGACGCACAAGTGATAAAGGGAGAGATGCCAAAATTATCTGTGAAATGGTATTATCAATTCACATCCTCAATATTTATTAGTGTTCTTTGTTCAAGTACCATTTTATGCTAATCATCTTATGCCTGGAATTGCAGAGGTTAAATTATGTCAATACTAAGGTTTGTAGCATCAATACTAAGGTTTTTAGCATCAATTGTTCACGCTAAGTATAGTAGTTGTATCATGAATCCTTCTAAACCAATATGACTAAGATTCTCGAAAGAAGACTAAACCATATCATCTGTCTACTCCCTCTTTATATAAGATTTTTTCAAACAATGAAAATGAAACATTGATTATTACTCCCCCCTCAATGTAAAATTCTCATTGATTGCATTTTGTAAAGTTTTAAGTCACTATCAACCTCTATATCATTGTATTCTTCTTATCATCAAATTACACAACAATGAGAATATGAACGATGACTTCTTCACATGAACCTGACAATTATAAATTCTACACCTTAATAAATGTTTGGGCTTGGTCTTTACCATTCGAGCTTATAATACAATACATTGGTTTCATTTGTATTTGGAAGTATTTATTATGTTTTTTCCAAAAGTCATTCTTCATTTGCCAATATGAAAATGTGACTATCATGAAAGGCATAGTCTTATAATTTGTAATTTGTATAATGGTATAAAATCTTGGTTGTGGGTTTGAATCCATACAACCTATGATGAGTGAATAGTGTCATGCAAAACACCCTTCATTTCTTTTTCTATTTCAAACACATTCAACCATAATTACCACCATTATGATGCAGAGACCTCTGTATTTATCTTTAAGGAATCTTAGTTCAACTCAAGGGATTCACAATAGGCTGGTATACCCTCAAGGAACCAAGAACATCTCAAAGATTACAACAAAGAACCCTAACATTATACACCAATAAAGACAAAATCTTCACTCACACAATCATATTGCTATGCCTGATTCCATTGTTCATAACTTTTGTTCTAAATGTGTTCTTGAAAAATATTTTGGAGGAATTGTTCCAAATTAGTAATTCTAAAACATATCCAAATCTGAGACCAATCCAATAAGCATATTATGAATTATGTATTCTGAACCGAGACCCATATTTTCTGTCCTAAACCAGAATCAAAACTGGTAACCCTGCCTAGGGCATCACATAACGTTCACAAAATAAATTCAAATAACCTCAAACAAATTCCAAATCATCCATTATTGAGTCTAGTTTCCAAATATGTAAGCCATTCATTTTTCTCATTCATATATAAAATTTCAAGGACAAATCACTGTCTATAACTCCAATGAAAATTGTTAAAAACCAGTTTTCACTCAAATGTCCATAACTTTCACAAATATATATAAAAATGATTCAAACCAGTTGGAAATGAAAGTTAGTTCACAAATATTTCCAATGAATATCATTAGAGATCTTGAGTCTCCAAAATATGTCCGCATCACACGCTGCAACATGACTGTATTCAGCGAATCTCAAATCTGCAAACATCCCTTTTCACCAAAATACCCATAACTTATTCATTTCTTCATAAAATTGAACCAAACCAAAAGCATGAGAAGAAGGATTCATCATAATATATATCCATTACTATATTACATGGTTTCCAGGCTGTACATGGCCGTACAAAGCCTGGAAACTACTCTAAAACTAAAAAAACCAATCAAAACCACAACTTAGGATATTACCAAATTTGTTTCAAAATGTATCTATTCCTTTCCTTCATGCTTTGGTTCGACCTTACATACATTTTTATAGATTTTTTGGTTGGTTATAACTTCCAAACCACCCTTTAAACTAACCCATTACATTCCTTTAACCCTTTTGCATTTTTGGCAACATTTTATGCACTTTATGCATTTTTACATTACAACTTTCATACAAACCCAACCTAGACCAACATTATGACTCAAATGAATTTAGATGGATGTCAATAGATCCATTCACCAATTAAATAAACATTTTTACATTATTTATCATATTAAGACCTCCTTTGACAACTTATTACAAATGGCTTCTCTAGCTTTTATATCTTTGTCTTCTTGAAATTTAGGTGCCTCTGCACCATACTCCCAACCTTGAAAAGTTTCCAAGTCCCTTGGAAACATGGAATCAATAACCTGCAAGAAAAAAAAATTAGATCAAAATCCTCATCTTTTCCTTTGCCTCTTCACCATCATCACTGGATCGATGCCTCCTCCACTTTCTTATCTCTTTCACTAATGACTCCCATCAATGGAGTTATGCTAGTTGCCTCTATGGTGCTTCTCATTCCTCAGTCCACTCCTCCATGCTGCATCACAACCTCTTGTCCCTCACCTGGGAGTCCCATCATGCCTCTCTCCCCAGTCTATTGGCAACACACAAAGGACCATCCTCTCTGGCCCTGGATCATCTCCTATGATCCTTTGGTAGACCTCTCTTGTCCACCCATTGCAGCTGAGTGAACCGGCACCATTCTGCAACCACAAACTTCAAAACAAGAATCCAAAACAACCCAACACTGCCTGGTGTAGATCATCTTCCATCTACACGCTCAGAATCTTCTGAGCTCTGATACCAATCTGATGCAGAGCCCTCTGTATTTATCTTTAACGAATCTTAGTTCAACTCAAGGGATTCACAATATGCTGGTATACCCTCAAGTAACCAAGAACATCTCAAAGATTACAACAAAGAACCCTGACATTATACACCAATAAAGACAAAATCTTCACTCACACAATCAGATTGCTATGCCTGATTCCATTGTTCATAACTACTGTTCTAAATGTGTTCTTGAAAAACCTTTTGGAGTAATTGTTCCAAATTAGTAATTCTAAAACATATCCAAATCTGAGACCAATCCAATAAGCATATTATGAATTATGTATTCTGAACCGAGACCCATATTTTCTGTCTTAAACCAGAATCAAAACTGGTAACCCTGCCTAGGGCATCACATAACGTTCACAAAATAAATTCAAATAACCTCAAAAAAATTCTAAATCATCCATTATTGAGTCTAGTTTCCAAATATGTAAGCCATTCATTTTTCTCATTCATATATAAAATTTCAAGGACAAATCACTGTCTGTAACTCCAATGAAAATTGTTAAAAACCAGTTTTCACTCAAATGTCCATAACTTTCACAAATATATATAAAAATGATTCAAACCAGTTGGAAATGAAAGGTAGTTCACAAATATTTCCAATTAATATCATTAGATATCTTGAGTCTCCAAAATATGTCCGCATCACACGTTGCAACATGACTGTATTCAGCGAATCTCAAATCTGCAAACATCCATTTTCACCAAAATACCCATAACTTATTCATTTCTTCATAAAATTGAACCAAACCAAAAGCATGAGAAGAAGGATTCATCATAATATATATCCATTACTATATTACATGGTTTCCAGGCTGTACATAGCCGTACAAGGCCTGGAAACTACTCTAAAACTAAAAAAACCAATCAAAACCACAACTTAGGATATTACCAAATTTGTTTCAAAATGTATCTATTACTTTCCTTCATGCTTTGGTTCGACCTTACATACATTTTTATAGATTTTTTGGTTGGTTATAGCTTCCAAACCACCCTTTAAACTAACCCATTACATTCCTTTAACCCTTTTGCATTTTTGGCAACATTTTATGCACTTTATGCATTTTTACATTACAACTTTCATACAAACCCAACCTAGACCAAAATTATGACTCAAATGAATTTAAATGGATGTCAATAGATCCATTCACCAATTAAATAAACATTTTTACATTATTTATCATATTAAGACCTCCTTTGACAACTTATTACAAATGGCTTCTCTAGCTTTTATATCTTTGTCTTCTTGAAATTTAGGTGCCTCTGCACCACATTACCACTACCAAGGGATGAAGTCTTGTAGGC
Source organism: Cupressus sempervirens (assembly GCA_028749045.1). Lineage (NCBI taxonomy): Eukaryota > Viridiplantae > Streptophyta > Pinopsida > Cupressales > Cupressaceae > Cupressus > Cupressus sempervirens. The sequence continues at coordinate 215,288,266 of CM053789.1, forward strand.
TTATAGGTAAAATTTTGATTGGTAGTGATCTCCTTAACAAGGTCATCACCAACATTGGTGATCTTGCTACGAGGCGGACTAGTATTAGTGTCCAATGCAATACTCTCCTTCTAGTTGAGAAGCATATTTGACCCATTCTCCTAATTGCTTCCCTCCCCAAATTTTCCATTTCCCCCATGACCCTCCTTCTCATGCATTTATTCTATTTATTCTTCTACCTCCTCCTTCGCTTGGCCATTTTGCAACACCATCTCGATGGAACTCTAGACTTCCTCAAAACCATTATACATGACCTCTCCTTTTTCAAGATATTCTATAAAAAGTTCCTCAACCCTTGAACCTTTCAAAACCCCAATCTCAATGGAAGGCTTCTATACCAAAGGAACTAGTAGATCCAATTCTTTAAGAGAAAGAGACAACAAATCCAATTTTCTAGTGACTAGATGGAAAATTGGGGAAATCATTTCAATTAGTTGTAAATCGAAAGGAATTATAAGTAAACTATATCAATATAATAAGTAACTTAGTAATTATATCAATATAATTTAATTACTAAGAAAATGAATTTATTACTCTAACATATAGTACATTATTTTTCACACAAAGGTGTTGAATTTGATGCTTAATAGATTTACATACATGTGCAATAAATAATAAGTGTTGTAGCTTTGGGATCAACACTATAAAATGAAGGATGTATTCACAGAGGTACCAAAATATTTTATTTGATATGGAGACAAAAGAAAATGTGTATTCTTCATAACTGCATTTGAGTCTCATGTATTATCATTTTCAGCTATTGACATCAGAGATTCCTTTACATCTTCATCATTGTATTGATCAACGAGTCCTTACTGCACTCACTAGTTCTAGGCCAATGACTAAGGTATGAAAGAGTTTACATTAAAATTTCATTAGTACTGAAATTCAATATAAAATTCATAGGCATAATCGAGTGATAACTTTGATGGTTTTTGTAGGGTCTTATTACTCCTGACCATCAGTGTATCCCTGAGGTGTATATACAAAGGAATTATCAGCTAGCTGTAAGAAAATATTAATTTTTCTGTGTAAATATATATATATTTTAAATATAAAATAGTTATTTATTCATATATAATTTTGATTGTAACATGTCGAGTTACAGAAGATTCTAGACTAATGGACTAGTGAGCATGTTAGGAAGACCTCGTTATATACACCATCTCCCACTTGTTGGCAATTAAAGACAATTAGGAATTTATTTTGTTCCCCTATTTGGAAAGAGTATATATCTAATGATGTACATTTTACACCTATATGGCATTATTGGGCATATGTTTTGTATAATTTTTTCTATGTATGTCATTTTTTACATATATTTCATGTATGACATTATTAGACATATGCTTATGATGTTTCAAATTATTGATAAATGAATTATATGATATTGTTAGACCTTATTGAATCAACTTTGGTTTTTTGTTATCACATTGGTTTGATGCTTGTATTACTGGATTAGTTGATTGGATGCTAAGATTTGATGATTGTGAATTTTAAGATATAATATTTTAGAAAATCAAGAAATTTCATAATGCATATTACCTTAGACCCATACAAATGTTTTTGTATTTTAAGATCAATAGTTATCCATAGCTTACAAAGTTTAGCACCTTTATGTTGGTTGAATTCTTTGTTGAAATTTGTGACTATGGCTACATGAATGGTTTGAACGTATGATTTTATCAAATGTTCTAGATGTTTTTGTATGTGAATGGTTTTATGCCACTTTAATTTTATGCCTATAAAACACTATATAAAATGATGCTTCTTGTTAGCTTCAATAAGACCCTATCTTGTGCAACATGCTAAAACCTCAATAATGATGTTTTTTTTGTTCATAGTTTGAATACCCATGTTTGTAGAGTTTGATTCTATTAGTTTGATTTTATTAATAGCCCCATGATATATTTTTAAATATTCCACATGTTTTTTTTTATATTCAATCAATCAACATATTTTCCTTTTAATTCTTCCACATTTGGCATATCCATCTAACAATGAACTTATGATACTCCCATCAAGAAGTGCATGATTGCATGGTTTTATGGTGGATGTTCCTCTCTTTTTTAAATTCCAATTTTATTCATCTACATGAGTAAGGGAGATCAATTCCATTTCTTTCAATTGTATTTAAAGGTCATTAAAGTTTTTTCAAACAATGTGATTAAATAAATATTATTCAGCATTTACCTCTATCATCAAGGTTGATTCATTCCTCCTCTTATTTTACCAAATAATTTGGATGAATCACCCATGGCTCCTTACATTTCTTGAAGAAAATTTTCAAAGACTTTGCAACATGTCTTCTCTTCTTCCATATAGTTCATGTTCATTGAAGACATTTGGTCAAACAATATATATGCTTTGTATATTCTCACAACACCAATAGTCATGGTACAATGCTTACAAGATCCATAGTTGAAGAGAAGCTATGTGAAGCTTCTAGAACCGTGGACCTATACTTAATTTAGTATTATTGCATCCATGTTACTTATGAAAGTGGAACTTTCACATAGATAAGTAGGGAAACCAAAATTGAAAGCCAAACTTAACATAGAAAAGTAAAGCAAGCCTCAACTATATTCTCATTAAACACTGTAAATTCAAATATCTTTGACGGGGCATATCTCAGAGCTCATGCAAGATATGGATGAGGTTCTAGTTCCTACAGGACCATGTTGCAGAGACCTACAATAACCTTGCTCTCTTTTTGGAGATCGCATTTCGTTTTCATTCTACAATGCCATCTCGAGTGATGCTGAAACTTGCAGTGTTGCCGAGTACAGAGTTGCCAACTGCCAAATCTCTCTCATCTTTCATCGTGGGATCAAACTGTCTGCTCCATTAGCTCTAGGTGGTTGGGTAAACCCTATCCCCAACCTCATCTTGTCCCCTTCAGTGGTCAAACGTTCTCAGGCACACTGAACCGAAATGTCCCTAAGGGTCACTAAATGCCACAGGGCTGCAATCTTTGATAGGGCATATCTCGGAGCTCGTGTGAGATATGGATGAGATTCTAGTTCTTACAGGACTGTGTTGTAGAGACCTACAATAACCTCTCTCACTTTTTGGAGATCATAGTCCATTTTCATTCTACAATGCCATCTCGGGTGATGCTGAAACTTGCAGTGTTGGCGAGTACAAAGTTGCCAACTGCCAAATCTCTCTCATCTTTTGTTGTGGGATCAAACTATCTGCTCCATTAGCTTCGGGTGGATGGGTAAACCCTATCCCCAACCTTGTCTTGTCCCCTTCAGTGCTCAAACATTCTCAGGCACGCTGAACCGAAATGTCCCTAAGGGTCACTAAATGCCACAGGGCTGCAATCTTTGATGGGTCATATCTCGAAGCTCGTGCAAGATATGGATGAGCTTCTAGTTCCTACAATACCATGTTGTAGAGACCTACAATAACCTCTCTCACTTTTTGGAGATCACATTTCATTTTCATTCTACAATGCCATCTCGGGTGATGCTGAAACTTAGAGTGTTGGCCAGTACAAAGTTGCCACCTGCCAAATCTCTCTCATCTTTCGTCGTGGGATCAAATTGTCTACTCCATTAGCTCTGGGTGGCTAGATAAACCCTATCCCCAACCTCATCTTTTCCCCTTCAGTGCTCGAATGTTCTCAGGCACGCTGAACCCGAATGTCCCTAAGGGTCACTAAATGCCACAGTGCTGCAATCTTTGATGAGGTATATCTCAGAGCTCGTGTGAGCTATGGATGAGATTCTAGTTGCTAAAGGACCATGTTGCAGAGATGTACAATAAACTCTCTCACTTTTTGGAGATCACATTCTATTTTTATTCTACAACGCCATCTCGAGTGACGCTGAAACTTACAGTTTTGGCTAGTACAAAGTTGCCACCTACCAAATCTCTCTCATCTTTCGTTGTGGGATCAAACTGTCTGCTCCATTAGCTCTAAGTGGTCGGGTAAACCCTATCCCCAACCTCGTCTTGTCCCCTTTAGTGCTCAAACATTCTTAGGCACGCTGAATCAGAATGTCCCTAAGGGTCACTAAATGCCATAGGGCTGCAATCTTTGACGGGGCATATCTCGGAGCTCGTGTGAGATATGGATGAGATTCTAGTTCATACAGGATTGTGTTGCAGAGACCTACAATAACCTCTCTCACTTTTTGGAGATCACATTTCATTTTCATTCTACAACGCCATCTCGGGTGATGTTGAAACTTGCAGTGTTGGCGAGTACAAAGTTGCCAACTGCCAAATCTCTCTCATCTTTAATTGTGGGATCAAATTGTCTGCTCCATTAGCTCCGAGTGGTTGGGTAAACCCTATCCCCAACCTCATCTTGTCCCCTTTAGTGCTCGAACATTCTCAAGCACGCTGAACTGAAATGTCCCTAAGGGTCACTAAATGCCATGGGTTACAATCTTTGATGGGGCATATCTCAGACCTCGTGCGAGATATGGATGAGATTCCAATTCCTACAGGACCATGTTGTAGATACCTACAATAACCTCTCTCACTTTTTGGATATCACATTCTATTTTCATTCTACAATGCCATCTCGGGTGATGCTGAAACTTGCAGTGTTGGCCAGTACAAAGTTGCCACCTGCCAAATCTCCCTCATCTTTTGTCGTGGGATCAAACTGTTTGCTCCATTAGCTCTAGGTGGCTGGGTAAACCCTATCCCCAACCTTGTCTTATCCCTTTCAGTGCTCGAACGTTCTCAGGCACGCTGAACCGGAATGTCCCTAAGGGTCACTAAATGCCACAGGGATACAATCTTTGACAGGGCATATCTCAGAGCTCGTGCAAGATATGGATGAGATTCTAGTTCCTACAGGACCGTGTTGTAGAGACCTACAATAACCTCTCTCTCTTTTTTGAGATCACATTTCATTTTCATTCTACAATGCCATCTCGGGTGATGCTGAAACTTGCAGTATTGGCCAGTACAAAGTTGTCACCTGCCAAATCTCTCTCATCTTTCATCGTGGGATGAAACTGTCTACTCCATTAGCTCTAAGTGGTCGGGTAAACCCTATCCCCAACCTCATCTTTTCCCCTTCAGTGCTCGAACGTTCTCAGGCACGCTGAACCCGAATGTCCCTAAGGGTCACTAAATGCCACAGGGCTACAATCTTTAACGGGGCATATCTCGGAGCTGGTGCGAGATATGGATGAGATTCCAATTCCTACAGGACCATGTTGTAGAGACCTACAATAACCTCTCTCTCTTTTTGGAGATCACATTCTGTTTTCATTCTACAATGCCATCTCGGGTGATGCTGAAACTTGCAGTGTTGGCCAGTACAAAGTTGCCACCTGCCAAATCTCTCTCATCTTTTGTCGTGGGATCAAAATGTCTGCTCCATTAGCTTCGGGTGGCTAGGTAAACCCTATCCCCAACCTCATTTTGTCCCCTTCAGTGCTCGAACATTCTCAGGCGCACCGAACCAGAATGTCCCTAAGGGTCACTAAATGCCACAGGGTTGCAATCTTTGACGGGGCATATCTCGAAGCTCGTGTGAGATATGGATGAGATTCTAGTTCCTACAGGATTGTGTTGCAAAGACCTACAATAACCTCTCTCACATTTTGGACATCACATTATTTTTTCATTCTACAATGCCATCTCGGGTGATGCTGAAACTTGCAGTGTTGGCCAGCACAAAGTTGCCACTTTGCCAAATCTCTCTCATCTTTTGTCGTGTGATCAAACTATCTGCTCCATTAGCTTTGGGTGGCTGGGTAAACCCTATCCCCAACCTCATCTTGCCCCCTTCAGTGCTCGAACGTTCTCAGGCACGCTGAACCGAAATGTCCCTAAGGGTCACTAAATGCCATAGGGCTGCAATCTTTGGCAGGGCATATCTCAAAGCTCGTGCAAGATATGGATGAGATTCCAATTCCTACAGGATCGTATTGCAGAGACCTATAATAACCTCTCTCACTTTTTGAAGATCACATTCCACTTTGATTCTACAACGCCATCTTGGGTGATGTTGAAACTTGCAGTGTTGGCCAGTACAAAGTTGCCACCTACCAAATCTCTCTCATCTTTCATCGTGGGATCAAACTGTCTGCTCCATTAGCTCTGGGTGGCTGGGTAAACCCTATCCCCAACCTTGTCTTGTCCCCTTCAGTGCTCAAACGTTCTCAGGTGTGCTGAACCAGAATGTCCCTAAGGGTCACTAAATGCCATAGGGCTGCAATCTTTGACGGGGCATATCTCGGAGCTCGTGCGAGATATGGATGAGATTCCAATTCCTACAAGATCATGTTGCAGAGACCTACAATAATCTCTCTCACTTTTTGGAGATCACATTTCATTTTCATTCTACAACACCATCTCAGGTGATGTTGAAACTTGCAGTGTGTGATGGAAGGATCTTAATTATATTGTTGGAAAGCGTATCTAGCATGTCATTTTTGGAAAGACAAATCATGGAACTTGGTAAATGTTTCATAAGTTAATGAAATGTGTTACTACCAGATTATGTAAACTTAGGATTATATGATCTCCAAGAGTTTGGTTATGTTCTTTAGTGCACCTTGGACGCAAGGTAGTTTCTAGCTTCTACTCCCTCTTTGTGAGTAATGTTAGTCACTTTGTATATGTAAATTGGTTTTCAATTGGGTATGTAATTTTCAACCTTAATGGTGATGAAGGATTAGCTTGAATCAGCTTGTAACTATCTAGCCACCAGATTTTCTGTGATTCCATCAAATGTGGGTTTTGTTCGTATTTATTTATTTATTTTTATTTGTTGTGCTCATGACCTTTGAGGCTTTGAATTTAAACTTGTGCACTTTGTTTTTCAAAATTTTATGCTCTTGAGGTGGCTAGGAGGTATGTTCTATGTTGCTAGTTATGTGTTGTGATGTTCTCTATTAGGTTCAATGTAGAACATTGATAGAATGTATAAGGGAGTAAATTGCAAAGAACATACCATTATCCTTTTGGTAATACACTATTTATTATGTTTTAATTAAACTCACTTCTAAATCCTATCTTCCACTTGGACCCGTTCCTCTTTTGGCAATCCCTAAGATTGCCGGTTCTTATTAATTCGAGTAGAGATAAGATGAACCAGATTAATACAGTGACCTATAAATCGAAGGAGGATGGTTAAGAAATGGTCTACCAGAGATCAGCCAAGGATAAGGATAGCATAGTAAGAAAATGATTTTTTATCTAGTGGATATAAGTCTTTTATATAACAAACCATTTATATGCATAGTAAAAGAACTGAATATAGATTTGAGACATATTGATCACCTGCAGTCTGATCATCTTCACAAGTATGCAACTTTTGTTTCACTGTTTCATGCGGGTTTATTGAACTTTCTTTATGAGGTCATTTACAGATGGGATGTTCAAAGGTTGAGTTCCTATGGGCTGTCAATACTTTGACTATACTTTAAGTCAACGATTATCAATATGGGAAAAAATGGAACTCATTGTATTTTGAAGTACTAAGAAGATGGCCTTGCCCTTCCCCGGGAGTTTCAAAAATGGGAGACATTAGGTAAGAGAGTGAAAATGTTACTATCGCTTCAACGCACATGACACAATTGGAAATGCAAATTTTGATGGTAATCATTTTGTGATAAGGGAGAGACTAGGGATGATCATTGTTACTATCTCTTTAGTAGTGGATTTTTGTTTTCTCTTGAATTTGGTGGTGGGGGATCAGTGGTAAGTCTCCTTAGATATTCCTTCTTATGATGTTAGTGACAAGTGTTGCTCTTTGAAAACACTTGTACAATCTTTTTTAAATTATTAGATAAAAATAGAGAATTGTAAGTATTAAACATGATTAGCCTTTAGTTCCTAGAAGATCTTTATTTCCCCATCAATGCATTTAGAAAGTTAAGTTTTAAGAAGATCATAAATAGAAAAAATTAGAGAAGCGATTTAAACATTTATATTGATTGGAAACATGTGATTCTTGAGTTTCCTCTGCCTTTTAAAGAACGTTCCTTAGCTGGTATACCTAATTCCACATTCCATAAGAGTGTCATTGCGCTAAAGATTTAAGAAACCAACTGCTCTAAGATAAAGCTTCCCGGTCAATAATAATCTAGCCTATTGAGGTACATAATACTTCTCAATTAAACTTGTGTTAATTCAGTATTAATTTTGTAATTAACTACAATTTCAGTATCTGTGTACAGGGGGTGATTGAAAAAACTATTTGAGGTCCAATTTGAAAATATATTTGTAAGGATCTCGACCAAGGTTCACAACTTCGATGATTAATACATTCATTCAGGCTAGAACCTCACTACAGAAAAATAATATATATAAAAGGTAGTGAATAATGTCATGTCTAGACCCAAATCAACCAATGAAAGTCAAATTAGCATAATGTGGAACAACAATATATGCATTGAGCGGGTTGTCATAAAAAAGCTTCAGAATAAAATTCATGTCTAGAATTAAAAGACCTTAAAGAACATTTATGCTTGTAACACAAATGGCCATTCAAAACTGAATATGATTACAATATGTGAAATAGCATTACAAGAACTTGTAATGCTCTTGTGAACATCGTGTTAATTCTTGTAAGAATCCCTAAGATGCTTGTTATACTCAAAATTTTGTTGAAATTGAATTAATTTTTATCCTGTCGGTTAATTGGCTTAGGGTGATATATGCTTCTTGGATGGAATAATGAGTTCATGATTAACTCTGTATTAAGATTCATAGCATCTTCTAGTTATTTGCAAAGGAAATTTATAAATTAAGCTAATGTCATATGGCTTGCTTGAGAAAGATGTTCATGTTCTTATTGATGGGTACTAATGACTGTCCACATTTAGTTCTTCAATATCCTATTTGACAAGCTTTCCATAGACATTTCTTTGCCATACTAAGTATTTTTGAAAACATATTTGAGTAGAAGCACTACAGTAGATACTACATGATGTTTTAACAAATAAAGTAATGGGTTAAAGACTATTATTTCCAAGGTATTATGTCATAGTATTTTAATTGTAATGATCTTAGACTAATGATATTCTTGAAGGTAACTTTGACATGCAGCAAGAAAGACAACCTACAGCCAAGACTATATTGTGCCTACAACCAAAGCCATAAATGCTCACAGCCAAAGCCACTAGTGCACATAGCCAAAGCCATGGATGCTTATAGCCAAAGTTACGAGTGTTCACAGCCAAAGCCATGAGTACATGAAGTCCATGATCACAATTGTTTACAAGTATTCACCAGAAATAGCTTCTTTGCAATTTTTGAGAAATACTAATAAAGCAAAAAAGAACATCTACTAGTTGGTAGACATAATGACAACTCTCTAGCAATTGAATTTAATTTCATACATGCACATATCTAATTTAATGTCATACATGAACATATCTAATTTAACGTCATACATGAATAAACATATAATATAAAATGATAACCAATAATGTCGTATATGAACAAACATATCATATATTAACCAATAATGTCATACACCAAATAAATGTCATACATCAAATATAGAATGTCATATGTACATCAAATGTATGTCAAATATGTCTCTTTGATGCCTATATATATACATGGGGAAGGAAAAAAGTCTCTCTCTCTCTCTCTCTCTCTCTCTCTCTCTCTATATATATATATATATATATATATATATATATATATATATATATATACATATATGTATATATATATATATATATGTATATATATATACATATATATATGTATATATGTATACATATATATATATACATATATGTATATATATATATATATATGTATGTATATGTATCGAATATCTCAACTACATCTTTTCCTTCCCATGAGGGGAAGGAAACAAGTCTCTCGACGTCCTCTACCATTGTGTGGAGGGAGACAGTGGAGATGACGAGGCCCTCCTTACACGTTCACTTGACCTCTTGTTGAGGCTCTTCTCCAGGTCCAACTGATACAAAGAAAGTAGATATGAATCAATATTTATTATACGTTGAAATCAAATATATGTACACACAAAATCAATTATTTTCTTACCACCAACAAATAGTCACTCTGTAAGTCCACCTCAAATGCTCGTGGACAATCAGGCGTGACAAGACCCTACAACAATTCAATAAATATAATCACTTATAAATAACATTAAAAATTTTGAGATTAACTATTATAAACAACAACTAAAATGAAGAAAATTCTTTCATACCTCCATCAGTGGCTATGAGCTAGCCACAGCTGCGGCCACTCCACTATCAACAGACTGTCGCAAATGAGGAGGTGTGTTCGACATCATGAGCTGCATGTCATACAATACACGTTATATCTAACATGAAACATGGAGTAAATATAATCAAATGAATTAAATTAACATGAAACAACTGTACATGTGTGAAGCTCGTATGATGTCTCTGCTCTGTGTCTGTGGTAAAGGTTGAGGGTCCTGTGGAGAACTAATGCACATGCATAATTTTTTTTGTCAATCCGTAATATGATTACGTAATAAATATATGTATCAATTAAAATGATTAAATTGATACATACCTCAGGAGTCTTCGAAGGGACAAAAAATGGGCTTGAAGGATCGCTGCTAGGCCCAGCAACACTTTGACCCTAAATTTTGAACAATGTCAATAAATACTAATTAATTAATCATTCACTATACATATGAAATGTGATCAAATTAGTAATTTACTTGTGTGTCAATGCCAAATGTCTCGTTTAGGAACTAATCGGTGACAAGCCCATCATCCGCACCATCTCCGGCATGAATGCCAAATGTGCATAGGGATCCGCATTAAGTGCACATATGACCATGACACATAGAAGGCTCCCCCTCAACTAATGGGTTCGTGGAATGGATGAGGGTCTGCGTCAAAGCATTAATGGTCCCTAGAGTGCTGGCCTCTACATGTTCCTTTACAACTGAAGGAATAATCACATGCTCGTGCTATGGATGGACCACAGGTGCCCTAACTACATTAGGGTCACGACGTGCTCCTGGCCTCTCAAATTATGACCCCCCACCTCTACCTTGGGAGTCTAACATATCAAAATAATTGGGGATCTCCCCAAGGACAAACTCACAATATAATTTCTTCAAAAAATACATAGGGACCTTGTGATTGTTGCAAGGAGGGGCATCAAAAACCATCCACCATCTATCCCAAAAATTATTTCTAATAGCATCGTGTATGCACCAATGGATGGGGAATCGTTTAGTACCCTCTCTAACAGTATTTTGCTCACCGGGTTTTCTAAATAATGCACATATACTACCTTTTGGTATTTCTTTTTTTTTAACATCTTCATATGACAATTTATTTGCATAAAATCTTTTTTGTTCATCCCTCTTAGCCCACCAAATATCTAACTGACCACTAACTGAGGCTATCTGAGTGTTAATGGATTTGAGGGATGCTGCCAATTGAGCCCTCATTGGATTGGTTTGTCCGGATTCTTTCAACCAAGCAATGAGTCTTTCTAATTCAGTTTTGCCTCTCTCTATTTCATTTATTATATTTTCTTGTGTGCCTAGCGGAGGTCTTGCAATTGGTTCGGGTTGTGGAATTTGTTTTTCTTCTTGAGGAGGGTTTTGATTTTGAGGTTCTTAAGGGTTTTGTGGATTTTCCAGTTGATTATGGACATTTCCTGATAAAAAATCAAATGAAATCCAACTAAATAAACAAATCTAAATGAAATTTGTAAAAACCCTACAAAAGAATATCAAAAACCAATAAAACAATATGGAAAATATATTAAACAATGCAAAGTTAGGTTTATATCACTTACCTCGTCGTCGTGGGTGTGCTCGTTGTCTTGGATTTCGTCGGTGAGGAGGCATTTTGGCAAATGGTGGTGAAATTTCGCTGTCAAACCCACGTACGCATTGTTGAAGAGCAAAAAAAAAAATATGAAAATGATGGGCCACGGATCTACAACCCATCATATAACTTTTTTGTCATTAGAATAGCGCATACACGCTATTGAAAATTAGAAAAAAAAAAAAAAAAAAAACTTGTCATCTTTTTGGCACCACAACTCGGTGCATATGCCCTAATAATATATATAACTATGGTTATATAATAATCATAAATTAATATTATAATAATACATAACAATGGTTATATTTATTATAATATTAATTATTAATTAACAAATAAGATATGCCCCTTAAAGGGACATGTCTATTCATGTCTTACTCTTATTTATTTGAGGAAAGCTACCTTTGAAAATCATATACCAATTCAGGCAATGCAAGTACATTTGCAGTGATCCGAAAACATCAACATGGTATCAGAGACAGGTTTGCAAATGTATCACAACAAGATGAATCTCTGTGGATTTAATCTCTTTGAAGTATTTAAAAAAACAACAGGCTAATAAAGGAGAGAATGAACATTTTCTTGAATCATTGTATAAAATGATCTGCCAAATAACAAAGATGTGTAACGTCCAAACTCGTGCCCATTACATTTCATTATCCCGCTCCTTTTTTTGTGGAAGCTGTAATGGAAGAAGTTCAGGAAGTCAATACAGTGTATGAAGATGTTTGTGAAGGGAGTGATGCCTTAATTCTATCAACATTGTGATTCATATTTCAAAAGCAATGACTATTGTACCCAGAAGAACATTACAGAACTAGATTCTAATCATTTACATGTTTTGTCGAACGGAGGGTATCGATCACTAAATAACAATTGTGTGGGACTAATCAAAATTGTTTCTGAGGAATAATACTCTGTGAGCCTTTCATAGCGGCACTTATATTGAATTTATTTGGGACAGTTGATTACATTTGTTTCATTGCAACTATACTATCACGGCTGGAGAATTTTTTATCAGGGGACATAAAAATATTATCGCTAGGTGACTAATGTTTTTGGAATAATAATATTTTCTCAGTAAATACAGGCCTTAAAGATTTCATTCTTCTTGCAACATACTGAATGCTATGATTGCATAGAGTTGGAATATTGAGCTTAGAATGCACCTAGCATTATTCATGAAGTGCTTAACACTCATAAAATAATTTGCAGGGAGTGAGAAGATATATCTTACTGCCAAAAGACATCTAGATACTTATTGAAGGTTTTATGAGTTTACAATCACACTATAATAGGCATTAATAGGGTTATTGATTGTTCTTTGAAAATGAGTCTGAGCAATCATGGCATTCATTTAAATGATGTAGTCTTAATATGGAATCAATGATCACCAGTGAGCAGATTCTACTCCTTGTTCTATTACCATAAGGATTTTACCACAATTGTTATAAATATATGAGGAAAAGTTTCAACATTGGACAAAGATTCTTTAAACATTCATTAAAGTTGCAACTCACCGCTGGGAAGAACATTAATTTGAAGTCATGCTAGAAGGGAAAATTGGATGAAGCTTGCAAAGTTCTCTATGTGAAATTACATAGGAAGGAGCCCAGGATGCTAAAAACATTTATCAATTTGTTACATATCTTGGAGGATCATTGCCTGGCAATGGCAAGATGAGGATACTACACCAAGTACCCTCAAGTATTTATGTGGAAAGGACCGAGCAATAGGAGTAGTTAATTTCAAGAAGAATACTTGGCATCCCATCAGGTGATGTGAGACATGTGAATGTTAAGATCTACAACAAGCATGATTGGCCCTGTCAGATTAACATAAAATACTAGGGTAGAAGAAATGTATTCTTGTATATATCTCAATACAAATTACTCTATATCTGCAAGTCATGCGTAAATATTATGTATTGTATACAAAGTATTTTGAATCTTGATGAAGGGGGCGTGTAAATTGCTTTCTGACAATGATACATTGCTTTGGATTGGTCTTTCAATATGGGGAAGTAGAGTATCGGTAGTGCTCATCTTTTCTGGTCGACGATGTCTTGTGAAATTAAATATTATAGAGACTGATAACACCAAAGGTGAGGAGTTGCGTGAGCGTCAAAATGAAGGTGTCTGTGATTCAGATGGAGATCATGGATTTGATGATTGAAGCCAAAGTATAGAGATAAATGATTTCCAATGCCAAGTCACGAGACACATAAATCCCTAAAATTTGCACATAAGGTAATAAATTATATCATTATTATTTATTGATAAATTTCTAATCATGAATGGTAATAAATTTTTGGTGGACTATTAAGAGAGCATGGAGTCTCACGGATTATGTAAGGTAATGTATTTTTTTATATTATAATTATTATAATATATCTATTTTAAATTTATGATATTTAATAATTTAATATAATATTTATTAAATATAAAGAGAATCATTCTGGGAGTATGAATGGTAAACTTTGATTATTTTATTATCTTACTTCCTTTATTGAAAATATAAAATGAAGAGTTATGTTAGAATTGTTTATGCTGTTGTTGGTAATAAGTTACATGGGTTAAATTACTGACATTTTAATTAATGTTAACATTCTTATTTATATTTTTATATGAGTTATTTGCCTTGATCTTTTCCTATGAGAATGTTCTTGCAGAAAAAAGAGGGAGATTAAGATTCAGAGGGAGAAGATTGAGGATGTTATTTGGTTAACCTTCAGTGAACCCTATCTTATTGATTAAGAGGGAGTAGACCATGCTTAGATGGTTTCTCTAAAGATCATAAGTTATCATAGTCATGAGGACTATGACCATGTGGCTTTTGTATGGGCCTATCCCTTGTGTGCATCATGAGGAAGTGACGACTTCTAAATGATTATCACTTGTATAGGAGAAGTTGTTGTAAAGTGACGTCCTTACAATAACTTGTAGTATGATTCATTTTTGTGAAAGTGTTTCATGTAAGGGCCCTATCTTGTAAATCAAACAACTAGGCAGTTGATATCATTAATTTGATTATCTACAAGTTGTTTGTATAGATATATTTTTGGTACTTGGTGTATATCATGCCCTGATATTTTGATAGGCCATTACCACACTGAGCATTTGGTGATCATTAAGTTGATGTTTCTGATAGGCCATTTCTTTTGAGAGATTGGTGAATATCATGAAATTGATATTCTTGTAGGCCAAACTCTCATGTGTTACAATGTTTTATATTTGACATTGAGTAAAAGAAGTCTTCTGATCAAAGACCTCTTATAAATGTTTGCCCCACTAATCTAAGAGGGAGTGTTAATGTATAGATCAGTTAGAGAGTTATTCTTAATTCTTATAATTATACTTATGTCATCTAATATATATTTGATATCTAAACATTTTGAGTAAGTGGTGAATATGATTAAAATTTTGGGAGGCCAATACTCTTGATATCAAATGTGATATCTAAACCTTGTTTTTGAGTACTTGATGAATATCGAATGTCGATATTCTAGGAGATCAATACTCTTGATATCAAATGTGATATCTAAACTTTGTTTTGAGTAATTGATAAATATCATATGTTGATATTCTGAAGATCAATACTCTTGATATCATATGTGATATTAATGATGGAAAACCTCTAAGATATTACCAATGGTGTAATATTTGTCTTGTGTTTATCCTCCCTTGCTAAGAGAGAGTGTTAATGTGTGGTAGCTTCGGTTGGATAAAACTATGAGATATAGTTATGTGTTTATTATTATATGAGATAAATTAATATAATAATAATATATATAACTATGGTTATATATTAATGATAAATTAATATAATAATAATACATAACAATGGTTATATTTATTATAATATTAATTATTAATTAACAAATAAGATATGTCTCTTAAAGGGACATGTCTATTCATGTCTTACTCTTATTTATTTGAGGAAAGCTGCCTTTGAAAATAATATACCAATTAAGGCAATGCAAGTACATTTGCAGTGATCTGAAAACATCAACAAAAGCAAAGAAACAAAAAAACCCAAAAAACCAGACAACAAAAAAACTAAAGAAACTAAAAATACCCTAACCACAGCCATAGTTCAATCCAAAATGCAATAGAAGAATAAAATAAAATAAAAATCTATCTAAAACAAAAGAATGTGCTTCATTAGCAATTTTAATGACGAATATTCAGCATACCTTTGTTACTGCTCTCTACGAGATATGAGAGTAGGCAGAGTTGAAATAGGAGGTTTTATAGGTTCCCCTCTGTCATCCCAACGCCACTTTTAAATTATCGAAAGAAAAAGACCACTTTTACAAATTGTCAAGCATATAATTATCATGATAATTTTGTCACTATTGCCAGCAAGCTAATGTAAATATTTGCTTCATGTATGCTTCTTGTATGGTCACAGGGTTGTATACAAATTGAAAATTTAGCTAGGGGTTAGATATTTGCAATGACAAGGATATGAAAATGGACATGTTCATATAGAGCTGCTATCCTTTTCAAAAGGGGGAAAAATGAAAAATCTGGTTGAAGTTGTGCCCTTATTGTATATAAGCTCAGATTTTTGTGAGCCTCCTTTGAAAAGATTTCTCGCCCAAATTTTTTGTGTGTTAACAACTGGATTTAAAAAGCTTATAATGCTCACATGATAATCCTCTGAATTTTCAGTTCCATCCCGATGTCTGCAAAGGAGACAACTGTAGTGTGAGGTTTCATAAGATCAATAAGGCTTATCAGGTACTTTTATGATTTATTTTCCAAATTTTGATCAAACCAGTGGATTTATGATTTTTTTTCCTTTTCTAAATCTTTCCTGATGATGGTGCAAACTGTAATGTCCACTCTAACTGAGGCAACTGAAGAAGAGGAGGAGTATTATGCTAATGAGAGTTACATGGGTTTTGATCAATGGAAAAACTTTTTACTGATTTCAAAACAAACAAATTTTATTTTTTTCAGACATATGCCCATGTCCACACAAAGCCTACCAAAAGTAAAAGCCAGAATGATAAATGCTATTAACTTTCAAAACGAATGACACATTTACATAGCTTTTCAACTGAAAGGATTTTAAAACCCATGAAACAACAATAGATGGGTTTAGCATTATGGGCCGATCCAAGAAAAATTGCATAAATCTCAAATAATAATATGAGATAAAATCACAAATTGACCTGGATCGCACTTCTGGTAAAAATCTGAAACCTCTAAATCCACTGCTCTGAGATTAAAGCGCGTAGTAAAAAAAATCGAGAAAGAAGACCTCTAATAGAGACGATGAGAACATGATGTCAACAATTAGAGAACAACACGCATTTAATAACTTTTGGAGAAGATAAAATTGCAATTAATGAAGTCATTAATGGAGGTGTTAGAAGAACAATTTTTTTAAAAAAGTTTATACACCTGTCACAGGTGTGCAAAAGATAAAATTGCAATCAATGTAGCTGCTGAAAGAATTATTTGAATTTTTGTTGAAGGAAATTGGAAATTATCATTGCCTTTTTCATCAGCAGCCAATAGAATTTATAAAAAAATGTATTTTTTAGTCCCAAAAATACATGCAAATGAGTAAACCTTTTGCAAACATTAGTTTATCAATGAAATTTTTAAATTTTATAACTAATATGAAACTTGGTGCTTCCATTAGTTTCCTGCCAAAGGCAGGAACTAATATGTTAATGTTGAATGTCACGTTTCGTGTTCTAGGATCAGTGGCCTAGAGAAGATAATAACAATTTACAATGGTCTTGGGAAATTTAGAATAATTTAATGCAATTTTTTTTTTTCATTTTTTTGATGAATAGTCATTTTCTATTAATAAAAATATACTAAGATTACAATTCATAAAAAAAGGTTGGGGGATACAAGATCACCTCGTGAATGAGTTCACATAGCTTACACGATTGAAGTTGGACTAAAAATATGGCCTCAACCAGAAAAAAAAAAATCATAAGAAAAAAACATATAAAAGCCAACCTCAGGCAGCCAAAGCAGTGCTAACCGAGGGTGGTGGATCATCTTTGTCATGAAAACCCCAATTATCTGTGCGATTGGGGGGCGGGCTGGGAACAATCCAACCATCATCAACAACAATAGTAGTAAGAGGATTAGTGGCAGCCTTCACATCTTTGACCTCTGGTCACGGAGGAGAAATTGCCAAGTCCAGGCAAGGCCACTTCCTAGAAAGTGTCTGACGAGTACTAGGAGAAGGAGCCATAGATCAACCAGAGCCACCATGGGGTGGAGAAGCCGAGCGGCGCCTCCATCCACCATCACCACCACTAGGAGAGCAGTGGCAGGAAGCCTGGGAGTGCGGGGTGTGTGACTGGCAACCTGAAGAATGGTGCCACAGACGGTGGCCACAAGGCACCGAGGTATTTGTCGAGGCATCAGGAGGAACTCTGGCAATTATGCAGGGAGCATTGCCCTAGTGGTTCAACAGCTCCTGTAGGTGAGCTACCTCAAGGGTAACTTTGTTAGCTTGCACCTGAATCTGCATAATAACATTATTACAAATGGACGCCTTAGTGTACATGGCAATATTAACATCTAAAACACTATGTGTGAAAAGAACAACATTCTTATCTTTCCACAGTGTAAACAAAATTTCCATCCTGAAAGTATCCCAAATTTGGGTGAACTTTCAAGGGATTCTAAGGGAATCACCCAGTAGGATCACGTGCCAAGAAAAGGGTTCAAGCTTGAATGGCTTGAAAAAATCATGAATCTAGTGCCAATAATTTTGGGCACACCTACAAAACTAGAAAATATGCAAGAAAGACTCTGGTTGTCCACAAAAAGGGCATCTAGGATCTGGAGCCCCAATGTGCTTGAGCCAAGGCCCCAGGGGAAGACCTTGGAAGGCAAGGCACCAAGAAAAATGGGCAATCTTGGGTTCAGTTATAGCACTCCAAATGGTATCAAAGCATTTTCTCCATTGAGAAAGAGAAGATTGCAAATTCCATCTCTGGTTGAGTGTGTCCACCATTGGAAGATGGGGCGAAAGCCATCTATATCCCAAATTTGGCTTATAATTGGAAATGGAGTGGTAGGATACCATTTCCAATCATGCCGCCAAGGTCAAACAGACGAAATACCCACTTTATGAATTAAGTGAATAGGAATGGAAGAGAGCAATAGGTCAAAAGTCTGCCGATTTGAACGGATAAAGTGATACTGGACTTGCATATCTTCTCAGGACCTGAAACTCATGGTAACCTTTGAGAAGAGGTCCTTAGGAGTTTTGATGCCTTTTTTGAAAAAACTCAGAGCATTGGCACCTTGAGTCTTGGCAAGGGGAGTACCTTGAATGGAAAACGGGGAGACCACCAAATGTTCTATTGATTCAAGGAGAGGCCATTGCGTAACTCATCTCCAACCCAATGAAGCCAAGGCTTAATAGCTTCCCAAGCTTTCCATATGCTCTTGATGACAAATGAGCCATGTATGGTCACTAGCTCATGCATGATGAGAAGGGTGCGGAAACCAATCCCCTTCCAAGCAGGTTTGTTGACAGGAAAGTCAGAAGATATAAAATGCCAAACCAAAATCTTCCAGGCTTCATCTCCAAAAATAGCACGAATAATCCATTTTGCACAAAGAGCAAGGCCTTGTTTCTTAGTGGAAAGTAAGCCAAGACCACTAGATTCTTTTGGGAGACAATAAAAATCCCAAGCAACTCTGTGAAAGAAATAATGATCAGAACCAAAAGCCCAAAGAAAATCCCTGAGCAATCTTTCCAGCTTCTGATGCGAAGCTTTGGAGGGAGCCCAACAAGAAGAATAATAAACATGGGTAGCCACAAGAACCTTCGAGTAAATCTACAATTTTCTAGCAAGGGAGAGAGGTTTTGTGATCCAATAATTGAGCTTCTTGTTAATCTTAGCGAACACAGCATTCCAAAGTTCCACAAGCAAAGCCTAGAAAGCAAAAGGAATGCCAAGAAAGTGAAAAATCTCCCCATATCTAACCCATTTCCAATCAAACTGGCAGAGCCAAGGTGGAGCTGGAAAGAATGACTAGTGGAAGCAAAGCGTTTTATGCCATTGAATGGCAGATCCAGAGGCTTGATAAAAGGTGTCCAGGCAACTTAAAGCGTTGTTGATGTTTTCTTCATCCTCTAAAAGAGTGAGAAAGGAATCATTTGCAAAGTGACCATTGACTAACTGGGAGGATGATTTAGGTAAGGAAATGCCACAAACCAGTCCAGAATATATAGAATGAGCTAGCAAATAACCAAAACCTTTAGCAGCAAGGACATAAAGCGTTGGAGCCAAAGGGCAACCTTGCCTGATTGAACAAAAAAGGCCAAAAGCCTCTAATTGCACATTATTGATGCTAATGCAAGCATTAGCATCTCCAAAGAGCATCTCCACGGACTGTAAGAAATTGGGACCAAAACCTAGAGCTTGGAGCATAGCCAAGATGAAGGGCTATTCAATGCGATCATAGGCTTTAGCAAAATCTATCTTTACATAGATAGCCTTCTGATTGGACTTACAAACCCATTCCATGCCTTCCTAGATAGCAATAATGTTGTCAAGAATATATCTAGACTTGATAAGCCAATTTTCTTAGGCCGCACAATTAAAGGCAACATGTGCCTGATTTTGAGAGAGAGTACCTTGACAATAATCTTATAAGACACATTGAAAAGGGTAATGGGCCTCCAATTGCAGATGTCCTCTAGATCACCGACTTTAGGTATGAATTTGATATTTCCTTTATTTATAATGGCTCCTAAGCTTTTAGAATGATAGGCTTCAAGATAAACTTTGTGCAGATCAGGACCTATATATTCCCAAAGGTGTTTGTAAAATTCACAGGGAAACAAATCACACCCAAGGTATTTGTCATCAACCATGGAGTAGAGCACCTCTTTAAGGTCTCAGAGGGAAAGAAGTTGCTCACAGAAAGCACGCTACTCAACTACTAGGTGGTTTGGAGTAATAGAGATACACTTTCTGAGAGCTACCTCCTAAGAAACTGAATTTCCCTATGAAGCAAACACATTCTCATAATGATAAACAAATGTTTGCAAGATGTCAGGGAGACTGGAAAGAACATCAGTTCCTTGTTTGATCTTTTTAATCCCAACATTGGTATGACGAGCTCGAAGAGCTTGAAAGAACTCCTTCGAGGTTTTATCGCCAACCTCTAACCAATGGAGACAGGCTTTGATTTGGGCTCCTCGAGTGACATAGTTATCAACAACTTGTTTGTCATGGCGAAGCTTGGCAAGCTGAATTTGCAAATCCACATCAAAGAGATTGAGGATGAGAGCCTCTAAGGCTTTTTTGAGAGCAAAAGTGTTGGCATCATATGACTATTTTCTGAATATTGAGAACTAACGGCCATAGATGCGCAGAAACCTAGCAGTTTTGGTAATGACATCATTCCGCCATTGAATCCATCCCTTTTGAGAATGTAGATGTGGTTCCAAATTCCAAGCACATAAGATATGTGAGATGGTGGAAGCATGCATCAGCACAGACGTGTTGAGGAAGAATTGAGACTTGGCCACTTTCAGAATAGTTCTTTGCCAAAAAATGACAAAATAAATGGGATAGTGGTCAGATAATGTCACATCTGGCAAGGGAATGACAGATCTCAATCCTCAGAAAAGGAGAACAAAGATTGTGTAGTAATCATAGCACAATCAAGACACTTTAAAATGTGGTCAGTGCCAGCTCAAAAGTTTGACCAAGTGTGCCAAACCCCACTATCCTGGTGGTGGTTGATATTGGGATCAAAAAGGCCCAATTTATTATGCATGTAGTACTAGGCTTCCCTTTCCCCAACTGTCTAGCGAAAGGGAAGAATTTTGTCTTTGTCAGAGGCCACTTCAACCATATTAAAGTCACCACACATGACCCAAGCGGCTAGAGGCAAATTGTCAGCCAACTAGGCCCACATCTGGGATC
This sequence comes from Cupressus sempervirens, assembly GCA_028749045.1. Classification (NCBI taxonomy): domain Eukaryota; kingdom Viridiplantae; phylum Streptophyta; class Pinopsida; order Cupressales; family Cupressaceae; genus Cupressus; species Cupressus sempervirens. Next base: position 215,310,025 of record CM053789.1, read on the forward strand.
TTTCCATAGCATCATTGGAAGCATAAACATTAATGACTCCAAAAGAATGATTGTTAATGGAAAGAAAAAGCCAAATAATTCTATGCATGGGGTCAGAATAGTGTGAAATAATAGCAGAATGAAGATGAGGTGACAAGAGAGTAACTACACCACCTTGGCCAGCTTCATGTTGAGAGGAAAACATAACACCATCCTACCAAATGATGCGGCATGCAAAAGAGAGCAAGAAATAAGAAATCTTAACTTCTTACAGATGGAGAAAATCTAAATTACCAAGTCTATGACGGGCATGTCAGACATAGTACTTTCTGGAGAGGTCTGTAAGACCTCGAACATTCCATGAAAGGAAATTCATGAAAATTCTTCCATATCATCCTCGTCCTCAAGAGAGGAGTAGCTATTTTGCAAGAAGGTAGAAACCTCGTTGAAGTTAGAAGGAAAACCTTTTGAACTTACAGCCTGTCATTTCACCTTTGGTATCTCTACACGTCCAGGAGGACTACGAGAACGTTGCGTCATTGGTGGTGCTATGGAAGAAGCAGCAAGAGGGGTATGAACCACAACCAAGGTAGAATCCCTAGCGGCCACCTTAATCCCCTATGTACCAGTAGCGTTCAAAACCTACGAAACCCCCAGAATAGGTGTTGTGGAAGCCACTTGCAACCCTACACTAGCTAGAATTGTCACTCCTATGGGGATAGGAGGAACCACGGTGACTGTTGCGTAGGACTATTTGGGGGGCAAGGGATTCAAGGTAACCTTACCCTTGTGCCCAATAGTAACCCATTTCCCTTTCATTGGTTTGGTAGGCACTTCTATAGGCATGGGCTTAACCCTAGGCGTAGCCAAAGGGAAATCCTTGATCTTGTGTTCTTCGGAATGGCACCTATAACAGGTGTTGGGGAGGTTCAAATAAAGCACCATCTGAGAGAAGGTGTGAGCCCCAATCTGGATTTCCATAAAATCCTTAAGATCCTTGGAAAGATCAACCTCTATGCAAACATGTCTCTATGGGCGTGCATTAAAAAAATTCTCAGACTCCTTTGTGACAACTTTGCGAAGGGATTTGGCAATGGACTCAATGAAAGGCTAGCATGGCAAGGGTAATTGATATATCATTCTTGCTAAGCTAAATTTTGATATCTTTTTCTCTATTTTCCTGATATATCATTCTTGCTAAGCTAAAATCTAATATCTTTTTCTCTATTTTCTCATTGAGAGAAATATTGCTTGCTTCAATATCTCGATGAATGATTTTCAAATGTGAATCTTCATGTAAACATAGAAGCGCATGAGTAACCCCATTTATGATCTTCAAACACTTTGGCCTATCAAGATTCTTGCTCTATTGTGGATCTATTTCCATGCATTCAAGTGAATCACTCTATATGAAACAATGTAATGTGGCATTCAATTGATTTGAATCATATGACTCTTTTTAAGTTAGGTTATAGAAGAAACTTACAAAACAACATTTTGTCAAGGCTCCTATTAGCCAAGATCCCATAAACAAGTAGATGTACTACACTATTTTTCAATCAATTACAACATTTGAAAAGAAATAAGAAATAGCAAGAGTTTAGTAGAGCTAGAGTCCTCTCTAATGAAAAGAGATGGAGAATGAACAACTATAAAAAATTTAGATCATGAAACTTATTATTAAATTTCTCTAATGGACATGATAAAAATCTCAGATTCTACGTAAATAAAAAATTACATAAAACCCTCAGGCTAGTGTAGTATTAGAATTGATGTGGAATGATAAACATTATAAAAATTGGAAATGCACAAGTTATAGTTCTAGGAAAAATTATAAGATATAGGTTGTATTTGAAAATGAAAGAAAACATATTCTTTAATGACATTTGTTTCTAATTTTGACCAAAGCTTCAAAAAAAGAACTGAAGACTAGTAACATGATGCGTAATTAAAAATCCAGTAGTAGATTAAATATAAATTTGATCAATAAAGATTATGACTCCAATGGGGAACACAAAAGACTCTCATCCTAATATATCATTCTTGCTAAGCTAAATTCTGATATCTTTTTCTCTATTTTCATGATATATCATTCTTGTTAAGCTAAAATCTAATATCTTTTTCTCTATTTTCTCATTGAGAGAAATATTGCTTGCTTCAATATCTCAATGAACGATTTGCAAATGTGAATCTTCATGTAAACATAGAAGCCCATGAGCGACCCCATTTATGATCTTCAAACGCTTTGGCCTGTCAAGATTCTTGCTCTATTGTGGATATATATCCATGCATTCAAGTGAATCACTCTATATGAAACAATGTAATGTGGCATTCAATTGATTTGAATCATATGACTCTTTTTAAGTTAGGTTATAGAAGAAACTTACAAAACAACATTTTCAAGGCTCTTATTAGCCAAGATCCCATAAACAAGTAGATGTACTAACCTTCTACACAACATCCAAGAATCTTTGCAAGGTTGTTGAATTTTAGCCACTAGCTTAACCTCATTTAGACATAGGTATTTTCCTTGCAATGATTGTATGAAGAGAATCTTTACCGCTATCCGTACTCCATTTGGCATTATACCCTAGTGGAAAAGAAAACACATAAATCTATAATAATTTCCACAACTTAGTAAAATTGCACCACACTACCAATATATTGTAAGTTCAAGATTTTAAAATTAAAAAAAAAGGACCACACATAAAAGCATCCCTAACATTGTAAACCTCCAATTTTTTAATACACTTATATACCAAATATTGCATCACCAAAATGCTTGTAGAGCTTTAATAAGCTTACACCCCCAAATACTTATACATCATCAAATAGCTACAAAATATTGCATCACTAATAATGTTATATGAAAACATAAAATGAGATTAATTATTTCATAAGCATTAAAAAATTATTGAAAGAGATTCTTGAATCTTTACTACTGATATACTAGAGAAAAATGAATGAACACAAAAAGTCATGCTAGTAGACCAATTACTAGACACTTGGAAACCTAGAAAAATGTAATTTTAGAATTGGTGTTCTTTGGTTTAAGGTCCCAACTGTCACTATTTAGGCTAAAATTCTAGACTCTACAAAAAAAAAAAAATTAGTATACCAACTATATGCAAGATTCACTTGCAAAAATCCTATATCAAATTGCTCAATGTCAACCAAACAAATAATCAAAGGCATGCCAAGGGGAATAAAAAATTTAAAGACTGCATATTTGAAACAGATTCTTTTTTTAGACTCACTAAGGATGAACAAGCTGACAAAATGACATTGTTTCTAATATGTCAACATAATGCAACCTACACACCTTGAGCATATGCTCCAAAGTTGGCTATGAAGAAGGATTAATTTGCAAGGTTAATGCTAAGATCAAAGCCCTTCAAAATGTGCAAATTATATTTTTGAATCTCTAGAAATCAGGGGAATAAACAACATTTATAATACTCTAGTTTTAACTCCAATTCAAAAAATCCTTGGAATTTAAGAGACTTTATAAATTAACACCTTTGAAATAATTGTATCGAGTCTTTCCAAAAACTAAGATTTGAACCATCAATATCGAGTAATGATGGGTCTATGATTATTCATAGTATGTGTTTCACAAAAGAAATTGACCCACCAACAACTATACATAAATGAGTTCTAAACATTAATTATAGTAGTGTGTTTAGGCCAACTACATCTATGATGGTAGAATATGAATACATATTAAAGCAATCTATATTTCAAACCTTGAGAATCAAAGTGACTGGGCTATAAGAATTATGAATATATCTAAAGGTGACTATGGTAAGTATTATGAATACATTTGCAAGTGACCCTTTATACTGATTTTGAGAATGTAGTCCAAAGCTTGATCCTCAAACTTTGAAAAGACAATCTATATTATCACGCGCCCTCTCATCTTAGAGGAAAATAAATCTAAAAAATAAACATGATTGGACTCAACAATTAGCCAAATTTTAATTTACTTGTAAATCCCAAACTATAGTAAAACCATGATTGTGAACAGAAGCACAAAACAAACACTATCCCCACTCGTTACATAGAGAAGGGTAGGGATTCTTATAGTTCCTCCCATGAACCAGAGAATTAGGTTCTAGTCAAATTCGTGATCAAAAGAAAGTAAAAGCATATTTGAGAAGGTAATGTGGTAGATAATCTATTGTGACTTCTACTAGATAACCAGTAAATATTTGAGTAGTTATATAGAATTAAAAAATAGAGTATTGATAATCATTTTTATTTATAGGTAAAACATACAGATCATTTATCAAAATCAAAATAAAATAAAATAGTCTGAATTTCATACCCATACCGTATTATTTCACTCATATATATTGTAATCTGATATGTAAAACTATTTATTGAAAAATCAAAATAAAACACTATAGCAGGTGAAAGACTGCATAAGTGACTATGTCCAAATTAATTGTATATTTAATTTTCCTGTCCAAAATAAGGAAAACATGGTTGGTCAAGGTTAGTGTTATATACAGAATCAAATTCTCCCTATCCAAGTTTGTTATCTTCGTTGATATTTTGTAGGTTAGAGATTATCTGTTGATTATGATTGATCGTTGAGTCAACCTCTCTATCAAGATTCCCTAAATAATTAAAACAATGGGAAAATTTACTATTTAGTATCTCAGAACATTAAATATTTATATTTTAGGACTAAAATTCAATGACACTAAAGAAAACAAATATTGATTGTGTCCTAATACCCTTCCTATCATGGAATTTTGTCAATGAAAATAGCTTTTGACAATTTTGCAAACTTGAATTTTCTTCCAATCGCAAATAGGCATAACAGTAACATCACCAACATGCTGCCAACAATTCCTAAAATTATAGCTATTTTGGTTTGAGGTTTTTCTGCATAGTAGAATTGAAGGATATCAAAGAACGATTTATAATGAAGTAACAAATAATGAATTATTTTGCCTCTTTTTTTCCAATGACTTAGCTTTGCAATTTGGGTGGTGTCCATTGAATTGAAAGTGTCCTCTTTAATTTTAATTCTTGTGGCATCCATTTAAGTGTCCAGAAGTCATTTTTTTTGGTAAAATTACAAACGTAGTCTGCGATTTTGTAACATCCATTGAAGTTCCCTAGAGGCCTTTTTTGGTGAGTCCTGCAAGAAGACCACTTTGACCCTTCCATCAATGGGAAGGGGCGCATTGCGAATCCTATCTAATGAGAAAAAATCACAACCCAGAATATGAGAACAAAAAATATTAGATTCAGAAAAACCATGAATATTACATTTTGAACTAAGCACACACGCGCGCGCGCGCGCGCGCGCGCATCAATCACTCTCTCACTCTATCCTATCCCCTACTCTCCCTCTATCATACCCTCCCTCTCTCTTTCCATGAATCACTCTCTCACTCTATCTCACTCTCTCCATAATATCCCCCTTCTCTCTCTCTCTCTCTCTCTCTCTCTCTCTCTCTCTCTCTCTCTCTCTCTCTCTCCAACCTATCCTCTCGCCCTCTTCCTATCCTTGACTCTCTTTCTCTCCATCATATCCCCTCTTTCTTCCTAACCCCTTCTCTCTCTATCCTATCTAGTTTTCTCTCACACTATCTCTCTATCTTATCCCCTCTCTCTCCTCCTATCCCCTACTCTCTTTCTCTCCATTATATCCCGTCGTGCTCTCTATCATATACCTTTCTCTCTCACTTTCTCTCCATCCTACCCCCTCGAGCTCTCTTCCTATCCCCTACTCTCTTTCTCTCTATCCTATCCCCTTGAGATCTCCATCCTATCCACTCCTTCTTCCTATCTATATGGAATATCCTCTCTCTCTCTCTCTCTCTCCCTCCCCCCCCCCCCCACTAGATATTTCCCATCCCCTCTCTATATTCCTATCCCATGCTAGATCACTCTCCATCCCATTATTACTTCTCTTTGTCTTCCCATATCCATGATCCTATACTCTATCTCTTTGTCTATTAGTCAAGCTCTCTCTACATCCTATCCACGCTCTATCTTCTTATCTGGACATCCTACTTGAAATCTCTCTTCCTATCTCCATTCTCTCCCCCCACCTTTCTCTCCATCCCATCCACTATCTATTTACATCTCTTTATCTCCCCATCCTATCCTCTCTCTCCAACTCTCTCTACATCTTATCTAGTCTAGCTCTCTCTCTCTCTCTCTCTCTCTCTCTCTCTCTCTCTCTCTCTCTCTCTCTCTCTCTCTCTCTCTCTCTCCTCTATCATAGATACATGTGCTCTATCTCTCTCTTTCACTCCATTTGTTCCTCTCCATAATATTCTCTCTCTACGTCTCTTTATACTATTCATTTTCTACCTTTATCTTCCTATCACCTTCTCTGCATCCCTCCCTCTAGTTTGGCTATGTAAAATATCCTTAGTAGCATGTACATCCTATTATTTATATAGTGCATATACACTATAGTATGTATGTTGTTCATAATGAATTCAAAATCACCAAGCCTAAGGCTTGGATTTGCATTTGAGATCCAACCCAAAGGTTTGATAGTTTAATACTAGTCTCAAATGTTATTTCCAACAAGCATTAAAATAAATAAAAAACATGTTTTTTCTTGTGTGATCTCCATCTAGTTTGACCGTGCTTGAATATGGATAAAATCAAGTTACATGATATTGTAGATCTATGTGTTAGCTATGTAACCATATAATTCATTTTGAATTTAGACTATTTTAAGCCTTTCAACTATAAGGTTTTTTCAATATATGTCCATTTTCTCTCTAAAACCAACGTGTAGTATTTGGGGGTTATATTTTAGTTCCTTTGTCCAATTTTGTGACAAGTTAGTTTTTTATAAACTAGACTCCATTCTACACACTTTTTAAAAAAAAATGATTTTTGATTTGTTCTCGATGATTTGTAGGGGGGGCACACAAATTTGGGATGTGTTCACTTTTAAAATTCATAACACACACACACACACACACACACACACACACACACACACACACACACACACACACACACACACACACACATTTTTAAAATACCCAAAAATTAAGGGATGAACTACATGGTGTTAGCTAAGTTCTAACTGAGGTGATTAAAGAATTTCCAAAAAAAAATTTAAGATTTTAGGGGGACCACACTTCGCACTATGTTATGTTTTTACTGAAAAAATAATACCACTTTTTGTTGCCCCCTTTTTTGATGGCCTTAAACTCGACCATTTTAAAAATAAATTAGTAGTTTGGAAACTAGATTCAGAGGACTACAACATTCGTTCTAGTCATATCTTGAAATTTTTACTTTAACTATCTTCAAATTCTCATCAAAGTTTAGAGATTGATGATTTCAACAAAAAAGTGGCATCTTATACCCTCGTTTTGGTACCACAACTTTGTGTAATTACCCCCCACACAGTAGCTTTTAGTCTTATGGTCTTCTTCGGAGGTCTTCCAATTTTAGAATATGAACCAACATTCGCTTTAACAAAACCTCTTGATTTCCTCTTCACTGTGTTTCGTCCTTCCTCCGGGTCTGTCACGAATTGATTTGAAGCTAACAATACTCCAAGTTCTGGTGAATGGGGGAGAGTGCCTCACAACATATTGGGAGTGATACCATCAAGGAGCCAATAGGATCACCCTAGGATACCCTGTCAAACCCACTTTCAGTAGCATGGTTCAAATTTCTCCCTTTGAACATCCTTAGGGGTTTACATACCTTGAGCAGGCTCTGAAATTCACAAATCAAATCTACCTATAATATCCAAGTAGGGCACCCCCACACCCACCAAGATAGAGGTCTGATTTGGATCCATAGACTTCATCCCCAATTTCACCAAGGGGGTCCCCAAGATATCTGCCAATCCCTCTTTGGGGATTTCTCCTTCCTCTAGACTACCCTTAACATTTTTTTTCACCTCCTTAACTGGTGAAGACACCATCTTGGAAAGATCCTCCGCAAACTTGGATATTCCTCCACCCCCGAACCCTTTGAATCCTTTAGTCGAGTTTCAATCTTTGTGGTTTCTAAGCTCCCTTCGTGGTTAGAGAGTGCACTATTTGAGCCTTCCCCTTGGGTAAAGGAGGATACAAGTATCACTTTATCTTTCCCCTTTTGTTTCTCCTCTCTACCTTGATTCTTGGTGCAATTGGTGATAATATGACCATAAGAATCACATTGTTGGCAATAGAACACCACATTCTCATATGAAATGGGTTGAGACCAGTTTCTCCCCTTGGATTTCAAGCTTACCATGGTAGGGAGGGCTTTATTGATGGCTACATTCACACAGAACCTAGCGTAGACAAGTCAAATCTTGTTGGTCGTAACATTGTTAGTTCTGATCAAGTGTCCAAATGAGTCCCTAGTCCATTTGAAGACCTTATCATCCCAAAAATCTAGGGGAATCCCATATAGAGGAATCCACACTAGGGCCATACGGAGAAGGTCTCTAGCTAGGTTGAACTAGGCTTCATTTTGTCAATGTCAACAAGTGTTTGTCGAAGTACCAAGATCCCTCTAGGACAGACCCTTTATCCTCCTTTGAGGCGAAGCTAAATAAGAATAGACTCCCTGACATTGCAAATACACAGATACATCCTTTGAGTTTCTATCTCATGGCAAACCATTTCTTGACCATCTTAATAGAAGAACGAAAAGCTTCAAAACATCCTACCAAATCTTGGGTAAACTCAAATCTAGTAGGCTTATCTTCGTTCCCTCCTTGCCCTAGGAAATCTTAGGCAACATTTCCAAAGGCACATCGCACCTTTTCCCTAGTAACACATTTTTCCATCCTAGTTTGGGGATCACCACCTTGCTTCAATCAACCTCTCAGGTTTTCAGAGGAGCATAGCTCCCAAGAAAAGCCAAATCTTCTAGTAGCTCAGAGGGCCCAGGATGAACATTGTGGACACTGGAGCAAAGAGGGGGGTCGAGAGCTGCAGAGTGCAGCACCATAACAAGATTCAAATTTGGGCAGTCTTGCGATTGATTTGGGGGAGGAGGGGACTTGTGACTGATTCGGGGGAAGAGGGGAGTGGCCCTCCCCAAAATCGCAAACCAGTAGCGAGAGTTGCAGAGCAGTTTGAGCAGGAGTTGCAGAGCTAGTAAATCAGAGTTGGTCTTCTATGTTAACATTTGGTATCGTCATGATTTTTTTATGAGTGGTTGTGATTGGTAATAATAATGAAAGGAAAGAGCAATTCCCTATAAAATAATTTCCATCCAATCTATTATCCATTTATTGTAGAGAAATGGTATATTCTTGTAAATATGGTTGAAGCAAGCTATGTTAAGTGTTGTGAGGGTTGTAACAAGATACTTTGTGAGACTACTTCACAAGTGGTGGTGCATATGTTGACTGGGAATATCTTTTGGCAGTTAGCTTTGGTTATTAATCAGATTCTTGATTTGTGCACCTCTTTGGATTCTGTTACTCTCACTCATATCCTTAGGGAGTGGAATGATGTAGTGGAATGACTTGCTAAATGGTCTCCTAATCACATGCAAAATTGGAATATTGTTGATAAGGGTCAACTACCTCTAGGTTTAGATCATCATTTTGACCACTTGGTGGACCTTGATAGGGTTGTTTGATATCTATATTTCTTTTGGTTTGAATAAATTTTAGCCCCTCTTTTATTTAAATTGTCGTGAAGGTAGGAATGCTTACTAAAATATAGTTGTGGTAATTACTTGCCACACTATTACAATATTCAATTAGCACTAGTGTGTAGGAGCTCTCTTTTGTGTGTAAGATATAACCAAAATTTGGGCATTGGTGTTTTAAACTCTTGCAAAGACAGGTAAATTTCACACATGCTAGACAATTATAGTACCATGGTGAGAAATCAATGAGTGCAACATGACATCTACAATAGCATCAGTTTCTACTTTTCTATATTAGATTCTCATAAGAACACCAGAAAGTCAACTAATTATAGAAAAAAATGAGTGCATATCACAAACAATAGCTCTTCCATTACAATTCGAGAGAAATTACCATATTTTTAAAAATATACTTTTAGCTCAAGTAAAAAACTCAATTATAGATTAAACATCTTATTTTATTTCATACATAGAATCAAAATTACAATTCAAACAAGAGAAAATTATAGTTCCAATGTTTTATATAATTCCCATGATTATATATTGCAAAAAAACCTAACACTGACATAAATGCTCTTCAATATTCTTTGTGGCGAACTTCATAATACCGAAATGGCCACGCACACGAGATTGGATGGCATGTAACAGTTTAAATGAAGTGCAAAAGAAGAATAAACATACAAGACATATTTGAAAATAGAGTATTATGAAGGTATTTTAGTTTTGATTCAGTATCAATATAGCAATATCAATTTGCTATAAGCGCCCATAAATCACGAAATGCCTGCATAAATCTGAGCTCTTTTCCCATCACAAGCAATCCTTTCTCCACTTCACCTTGGCCGGAATATGAATTTATAGTGTAATTCTCAATTGCATGATACCTTGAACGCTGTGTGAAGAGCCCTATCCAGAACCATCTACCCTCCTCCACCTCCGCTGAAAACATTTGACTATTCGCGGAAGATATTTGCAATATCATATTTGCTGTCATACTCGGAGCAGTACAATTTATAACAAAACATACAATAACAGCATCCTCACTGGGCAGTCGCTCCTGAACCAATTTTGCTTGAGACCTTATGCTTTTGTTAGTGAATGAGTCAACAACATAGAGGGTCGGAAAAGAGAAAGAGTTTACAAGAGATGCTGCATTAGAGACTGCCCGCGTACATACTAATATTTCTCCAGGCCATTTCTGCAAATCCTGTGCACGTCAACATTTAGCAGGATTTACCCATCAACATTCAGCCATACACAAATATGACGAAATTAAATAGAAATCAAAATTCTTAGAAGTCATCTTTAGAAGGAAATTGAGCTTAGAAAAATAAAACAATTTTGAATCTATTTCGTATTTTTAGCTTAGAAATCAAATCTTAATGTGTGATGTTTAAGCTCACAGCCATTATTACCTGCATGCTTTGAATGCAACCCTCAACACCCGATCTTCTGTTTGCTCTGAGTTCTACACACTTCAATTTTTGGAGGGGCTCTAAGCTTTCTATACCCTGTTCTTCCCACCTGGTATCTGCTCTTAATTTTTCTAATGCTCTGCAATATTCCAGACCTTGTATTTTCTTGACTTCGTAGCATTTCCTGAAAACAAATTCTTGGAGAGAAGCTGAGTGTTCAAAACTGGGTAGCACATCCATTTCGGGACACGCTTCTATTTTCAGCTTTTGAATGTTTACCAGGCCGGCAATACCCCTAATGTCCTTCAATGTTTTACAATTTATTACATCTAATTCCTTGAGTGTCGTTGGTAGAACTTCTATCTCCCTGAGATTGTGATTATGTGCAATTTGAAGAGTTTCAAGGCCAGGACAACAGTCTTGAGAGATAGAAATCTTGTACACTTTTATTGATGATAGGTAGAGACACTTAAGTTGACACAAAGAATAACTAGATGGCCCTGTCCCGAGATTCAACTCTCTCATCAAGGAGTTGTCTATAGCCACTGTATGCAGATTACTCAGTTGCCTCACTGATATTGGTAAAGACTCTACTCCTGAAAAGATTATGTAGAAATGCTCTAAGAGATTAAGACAACCCACTGAGTCTGGTAAACTCTGCAGCTTGGGGCAATTCTCAATACGAAGATCAGTCAAAGACGACAAGCCTTCCAGAGAGTCAGGCAAGCTTGTCAAACGCTCACTCCCTATCTCCATTACTCTCAACTTGCCTAATAGACCAATGTCCATAGGCATCTCTCTTAACCTAGTACAGCCACGTAAGTCAAGAGTTCTCAAGGACTCCTGATTTGTGATGTCAAAAGGCAGCATTTCCAATTGCTTGCACCCAGAAAGGTTCACATACTGGAGCTTTCTCATGCTTTCCAGCATGTCTGATCTTAAGTTGAGTTTATCACATTGGTTTAGATCAAGATGTTCCAGGAATGCCAGGTCCTTAAAAGAGTGTGGCAATGTACTCAATTTCTGGCATCCCTCTAAACTTAGATGCCGCAGACTTATCAAATTGCCGAAGCTGGCAGGAAGCCATGACAGCTTACACCAAATTATTTGGAGATGCTCTAGCCATCTTAGAAGGCAAAATTCTTTTGGGAACTCCGCCAAGGACCTGGCACTGGTAATGACGACTTGTTTCAAATGAATGAGACAACCTATTGAATCTGGAAATCTCTTTAACTTGGAACACCCAAAAATTATCAATCCTCTTAACTGCACTGGAGCCTGCGGAAAAAACTCAGTGAGATGTACAGAATCATAAAATTACAACTATATTGCAATAAATATTTAAAACAGGTTAAAAGGAAGACGCTTACATCACTGGCTGTCTCCCATAGCTCTTCTAGTTCACTATGTCCAAACTCACTAAGTTCTAATATCCTCAAATTATCCAATGAACGAAATGAGCGAAGATTTCTCTGCCTAATGTCAGTGCACCGAAGCCACAACAAGTCTCTTGATACATCAGCAATCATATGATTAGAATAATTTCCTGTGAGCTGAAGAATTTTCAGTCCAAGCGAAGATGCCGCGAGACTATAAGGTCCTCTGTTTGTGTCAACCACGACCTCCCCAGCCAGTGAACATCGAGGAAACTCCTCAAACCCATTATAGGATCTACCTGCAGATGCTATTCCTCGAATGCGAATACTCTTCATTCAAAAATATACAAAATTATTTTAAAATCTTAGAAAAGAATTTATGATTTCTGAAATAAGGTAACAAATAAAATGCATTAGAAGAATGTTGTATAACGGAGGTTCAGCTAACAAATTAATCTTACCTGTATTTGATTAGGAATTTTAATAATCTGTTGTGGAAACCAAAGTCGGTATGGTGACTGTTGATTTGCAACTTCTCTTCCTAAATCTCTTAAGTGGTCATGCATTCTTATGCGCTCACCATCATCATCCAGTTCAATAAGACACTTATTGAAAAGTCGTTCCCAACTGTCTAGATCATTCCACCTTGATCCATCCCAAACATTAACAACCATATTTTTCTCCTCTCCAATGAAAAAACATGCAATATCTAAAAATATTTCTTTTTCTTGAACATCTAGAGCATCGTAACTTACTTTTAATCTTCCTGTAATATTTTTAGGTAATATTCTAGAGATCTTATCTAATTGATGCTTCCAATAATCTCTGTTAGAATTGCCATACAAGTGTGCTCCAAAAATCTTTAAAGACAATTGTAATCCATGACAAACTTTTAGAAAACTCCTTACTAAAGCTTCAAACCCTTGACATGGTGACGCCTGTAAGAAAGCATGCCAACAAAAAAGTTGTTCAGCATAATGCAGATCCAATGCTTTCATTTTATAAACCATGGAAATGCCGCAGGCTCTAAGCACTTCAAGTTCCCTTGTGGTGACTACAACCAAGCTACCCCATCCAAGACTCTCCTTATTAGGCAAAAGTGCATCCAGCTGATCCGCATGGTCCACATCATCCACCACAATCAATACTCGAACAGATTTTAATCGGCTAGCAATCATACTTTTACCCACTTCTATATTATCAACTCGTACATCTCTTAGACCCGTGAGGCCCTGCAACAGTTGTTTCTGCTTGTTATGCAATTCACCTTTAGCAGCAGCTTCTCTGACATCAAATACAAAACTACAACTTTCCATGGCTTTGTATTTGTTGTTATAAAAATGTTTAGCAAGAGTGGTTTTGCCGGAGCCACCCATGCCCCATAATCCTACAATTTGTACACGATGATTGTATTCTGCATGAGATTGGATTGTTGCCCTTTCAAAGTCATTTAAAGCTTCATCTAAACCGACTGGGTGTTTGGCGACCACAAATGGCACATTTTTCACATCTTTCAAAACACAATTAACAATATTCTTGAGCACCCCCATCTCGTCTCTAACCATGTATAACAGCAGCGAAACCAAACACAACAACAAACATGCTTTAAACACTAACCTCAGTGTAACTCGAAAAATAAGAGATTATAAAATTGAAACAAAAAGGGAATAAAATTTGTAAGGAAAGGTGAGATGCTTGGGACTCACTCCTCGGTATCCACAACGTGACCGCGAATATTGGAAACATGGTAGAGTGCATCCTTCCACTCCCGAAGCTTTTCTGGCGTATGCCTACGTTTCTCTTCGTGCCAGGAAAATGCATCAGCAAAGACTCCACTCGCATATCGGACATCGTCAGGTTGAATATGGTAGAAAACGGGTACAATCGGGGTGCTGGTTCTGAGCATAAACGAAAGCTCTGCCAAACACCATGGGGATTCGGCATAACCCTTTGAAAATATGGCTAAATGGAGGGAAGCACTGCGCATTGCTTCTTCTAATTCTTTAGGTAAAGAATCACCCAATTCAAGCTCTTCTGAGTCGAGAAAAACCCTTAAGCCCATGCCATCTAGGGTATTGTAGAGAGTGATTGCGAGCGTCTTTTTTACATCGGGGCCACGATGATTAATAAATACATCGTATGGAAGCTTTTTTGTACCAGAAGACAATGGATATGGTGCCATGCCGTGGAAAGCGTTTGTAAGCTCATTCTGTACTGATTGACTAGCTGGGGTGGATGAAGGTGCCACGGAATTGGACTGATCTAAATGCGTAGGAAAGAAGCTAGAAAACCAAGCAAAGCAGGATGAAAACAGGCTTACCACTGAATAACTGGCAGAAGCACATGAAGCGGCAGGAACAGCTTGAGAAGCATCTGTTTCATCGTTCTGTGGCTGACGGCCATTGTTAAAACCTGAAGTAGATGCCATGGAATTCGTTTGAGCTTCCGCAGAAAGTGAGAGCTAACGATAATCAGGGTTCTTGTTAAGGAACTGGATTGCAAAGTATCCGTAAGAGGAAATGAATGGCTAAGAGCTATTCCACAAGGCCAACAAATACCATTACGAAAATTCTATAAGGACAACAAATACCATTACGAAAATTCTACGTATTTCGACATTATGTCATACAGCATAATTATCGGAAGCGCGTGGCTCAGAATTCTGAAAGGTAGACCCACCTTGTACGCAAAAGCATGGGGTGTTGTTAAAGACTACAGTGCAACTATCAACTATTACTGTGCGCCCCTCCCCAGCCTCTCCCAAAAAAAAACTCACGTTGACTTAGATAAATTTGATTTGGCATTCAAATTGAAACGTTGCAAATAATGTTAAAGAAAGTCTTTAAATTTGGTGGACCCCCACCTCCTTCCCCTAAATTCTTTAATTCCTTTCTCATGCGTACCTTTTAGCTGACATGGGCCTGCAACTTTGGGGAAAGCACCCTTGCCTCGATAACCACCCATTGCCTTGGAAAACGCAGGTTCTACAGATGGAAGAGGGGCTAGGGTAATAGGTGCAGGTGGAGGGGTGGGGTAGGATATTTGTTATGGGTATATTTTTTATTTGATGTTATTTAGGCTTTAAAAATGTTTTTTTGGTAACTTCGTACTATGTGCTCTAAAAGAAGTTAATATAAAGTTTTACAAAGTTTGCCAAAAAAAAATTTTAGTTAAAGATAATAATTTAACAACAATTATAACATAGCAGAAGTAATTAACATTCATCTAAATACATATTATAAAACATATTACAAATCTTAAGAGTCCCACGATGTTTAATTACATTTAAGTTTAGTTAATAATAAATCTAATATATAATAAATCCACATCAAATAATAATATATCAGTATGAATCTATTTAAATAATATACAATTATATATGATGCCATTTGGCAATAAATAGAATGCACAATCATCCATTGTACAGGTCATAGGGTATGAAAGGTTGAAATAATAAATATCATTAAATATAAGAACAAATAGAAAGGAACATCTGCACAAACACATCAAGTAGCGACATCTTACGATCGGATCTCAATGGTATAAGAAAAAGCACTACCACCTGACCTCATGGAACCTAAATGGCCCACTCTCATTGCATTGAGGAGATAGTCTCAAGTCTCAAACAAGATAACAAACTCAAAAGTCAAAAACCAACATCTAGGTTCAAGGAATCACCTGAAAGCAAACTATCTCAAAGGGTACCAAGACACAAGTATCAACTAATCCCAAGGGCAACACAGACACGTAAGAAATCTACTACGCAAATGGGCAAGTGTCATCACACGAACCAACTCTAAGATTACCCAGCTAGTCTTTTAATCCTCCAGCCCTCTACTAACTCTATGTGGCACTAGTATCCTTCCGTACTGACAAAGCATACTAACAAGTCATCTCTAAGGTTACTTGGCTAGTCTTTTAATCCTTTGGCCCTTTAGTGACTTTCTATGGTACCAATATCTTGTTAATTCATTTTAAACCCATTTAATGAAATGTTATCACTTATTAAATAACCTACAATGGGTTACCCTAGTAGCCACTTTGTGTAATATCTCCATTTTGGAGGTAATTTGATTTAATTAATTTAATTAATTAAGTTATTCAAAATAATGAATATTTTATGAGGATGACTAGTTAATTATTTTAATTAAATAAATAAGTGGTATTAAGTTAATTATTTATAAAGTTATAAATAAATAAATATTAAAAGGTAACTTTATATTTAATTAATTTAATAAAGTGACTTAAATAAAATAATATATCATAAAGTCACTTAATAAAAATAAAATAATTTATGGAAGCTTCTAGATTTTGGGCCAACCTCTTAAGGAAAAAGTATAAATAAACATCATGGGCCTCATTCTCATCATCCAGAAATTGATGATTGTTTGATGTGATTATTTGGTGCAGAAGCCAGCTAGGGTTCCAGCCATTGGAGGATCTTTGGGGATGAAAACCATTATTGGTTATGCAATTTTGAGGCTATGAGATACCAAATGAATTATTGCTGACTGTGGGCTTTACTTTAGAAGTCCAATCTTGTGCTTCACAGTGAAGATTATTTGAGTACAATAGTTGATGTATTATTGTACTTGCAACAGCTGATGTATTGTTGCATTTGTTGGAGAAGTTACTTCAACAGCTGATGTATTGCTAAGATTGATTATGTTATTGAGCAGGATCATTACAGACCTTCATAATCTATTGTCATGGAGGTTGATCAACCTATGTGAGTCTCATGTTTTTGCTCATACCTTTCGATTGAGGAGGCCAATCATTCTGGGTATTGTTGCATTCAATTCCTATCGTCAAGACAATCCTTTTAGGGGCAAATTGGAAGGTGTTTGGTGTTGTAATTAATTATCTAAACTTTTGTCAGGCAAGAACAGGGGCGACAACTTGAGTATTTCAATTTGAGCTTGGAAGGTGCTTATCATATTGAATTTTTATTGTTTCGTCATCAACAACATTGGGTGTCATCATTACCAGGTTCTTCTTGCATTCACTACTTCTAAGTAGTTTGCATTATCATCATAGGCATTTTAATTGCTACTATAAGTGAATACTCAAAAAATCAAATTTGGCACTATTGTCAAACAATTGCAAGCCAAGAATCTTGGCCAATTCATAGCATCATTGTAGTAGACATTTTATTGCAAAGAATGAGATATAAGTTGTTGGTCACCTACTATTGTAATTGAATATGTTATTGCCATTTATCATCAACTTATTAGTTTGCATGCCAATTGGTTGTAGGTTCTCTTTTTTTGGCATAAATAATGTTATAATTATGCATACCAAATGTTTATTAAAAAACCACTTGGTTGTAAGTGCATAAATGTCATCTTAGGTTGCATCCAAAGTGTTTGTCATAATTACTAGTTGTTGTAGCTACATATTGCAAGTAGTTTTAGTCACATATATGCATTGAATATTGTCAAAATAAGTTGCATATTCATGTTAGGTCATTATTTAGTCAATTTAGAGTCATTTGTAAATATTCTCATTGATGCTAATTGAAGAAAAGAATCATTAAAGCAAACTAAAATGTTATATCAGTCATATGACCCTTGTATGTGAAGTGTTTGAAAAAATTCTTCGAGCCTTCAATTAGTAATTTAAGGTCAGATTTGAGCAGGGTCATTACAGTGGTGTCAGAGCTCTGATCTTGCCATCCTGTGGGAATTGATTTCATTATTTGTATGGGATTATTATCAGAGTGATCAGTATTTCTATTTCCCAGCCATGGATAGATATAGGAGGTCAAGTTTGAGAAGTCAACACAGTAGTAGAGGAAAGAGAACAAAGTTAGATGCTTTGGTGGAAAGTGTCAAGAAATTAAGATTGCATCAGTAGCAACTTGTAGAGAGATTATCAGATTTGGCTATAGTTGATAGGGCAATGAGATATTTTACTTCTACTTTTAATAGGCTAACATAGGGTTTGCAGAGGAGAAGACTTGAGTTTTCTCCATCTGCTAATTGTGATGCTAATGTACCATTACCTAGTTCAACACCTACTATTACCATCCATAGTACTGATGATAGTTTTGTTGCCCTAGACTAAATGGATGTTTTTGTGCCACTGAAGGATAGTAGTGTCGAGCATCATCGAGTTGAGGCTCCCAGAGCAGTTACTGTGGGTTCTATAGAGGCAGTTGATGTTGTAGTCATCTCTAATCATTCAGATTCTTCTTCGAAGGGAATTTTCATTGGGGATGTGTATGTTAGCTTTAGTAGCATGGCTCTAGTTCAGGAGGCAGTGGCTTCCTCAAATAGGCCTGAGGCTTCTATGGAGTCTCCCAGTGGTGTACTTGGTGATCAGATTATTACAGAGGGGACACTTGATTTCAGTTTCTGCTCTAGCATTGTTGGTTTACAGGTTGACAATGAGTCATGTGTACAGTGATCTGTGTCTACAGTTGAGATTCCTGCAGGTGATCTGAGAGTTGTCAGTATGGACACATCTAAGGACACTTGTGAGGATTTTGTGAGTTGCATTGGTGACGATGCCCCTTATATGATATTGAGTGATGACTGCAAGGAGAGTTTGAGCTCTGACAGTTTTGATATTTATGAAAGTAGTCACAGTATGGGTTCGGTACAGAAGACAGTGTTATATTCATGTGTTGAGGATGTGAGCATGGAGATTTCTAGTGACGACACTCAAGATGGGAGTGTTATAGATGTTTTGTCTAATGACATTCCATGCTATAGTATAGCTTATCCACAACTTGATGTCGAGCTATGTATGTGGTCAGAGTCGGTAGAGGAGATGCAGTTAGAGGATATATACACTAGCATTCTAGATTCATCTGTTGCTATGAGTGAGGATGATGAGTGTTGTAATATATTTGGATTTTTATTTCTGACTTTGGACATAGATTTAGCATTGACAGTTGGTGTAGATGGTTTCCTTGATTTAGTGCTATCGGAACCCATAGATGAGGATGAGGTAGAGTTTAAGTGGGAGGAGTTTGTTTTAGCCAGGGCTACCTTGTCAGTTGAGGGAGTTACTTTGTCAGTGACCCCTGATGATATTTGTCAGGATCTAGACTCTTAGTTAGTTGCAGAGGATGAGGGAGCTAGAGATTGTGATGATGAGATAGTTTCAGCAGCAACTTCTTCGGAGTTAGATGAGGATGAGTCTGATGCTAGTGTTCAGAGCTTGGATGTGTACTCAGATGTAAGTACACTGAGCATTGGTGATCTTGAGGGGAGTTCATTTGATTCAACTTTCTCTCATAGTGTGGACAGCGTATTCGAGACGGTTCATAGGAGGCCTATAGTGCAGAGTCACCATGTGAGCGGCCAATTGAGAGTTGGCGAGAGAGATATCACTACTGCTCTTGAGCATTTTGATACCGCTCATCAATTGTTGGCTGTTATTGGTTGGGGTGCTTCTATGACAGATGAGTCCAGCAGTCACTAATACATTAGGGGTCAATTTGTGATGCCAATTTGTGACGGCGAGAAAATGTTATGTTTTGTTGGCTTTTTTTTTTTTCAATTATAGCCCGACAATGTCGCACTTGCGACATCAGGCAATGTAAGTGTCACAATTGCGACATTGTCGGGCTATAATTGAAAAAAAAAACCCGTGTTGGTCATTTGGTGAGTTTTCTTTTGCAGCATATCAAGTCGCATTATATGCCATTTCAAACATTGAAAACCTAAACTTTGAGGTGCATTGCGAGACACTTCATTCCAACTTCTTCCGCATTAAAAAACCCTCAAACTTACCTACAAAACTAGGGGCCGTCGCGTATGTTATATGCATTTGGAGAAGGGTACATGCACCGATGTTTTGCGTTATATTCATTTGGAGAAGGGTATATTATCAGGCTTTGTAGGTGAGAAATGTCCACAACTTAGCAATTTGTGTGGGTGGAAGTTTTATTGCTAAATGGTAAATTAGTTTTATTGCTAAATGATAGTGCATCAAACTTGTGGAGGAGTTCCTTACCAAATAGATAGCACATTAAACTTGAATTGTTGCATTTTTAAAATTACCCATCATTGCATATCCTAATTAGGGTTTATACCAGAAATTGAGTTTAGAACACAAAATAGAAAGAGTGATTGTGCTACTAACCATAGCATGACACTCAAAGCCACTGAAATTCGAAGAAAAGCCCATAGATCATGAAAAGCAAGCCAGGAGAACCCTTTCCAAGCCTCTTGGCAAAAGTAAACTATATACAAAAGCTGACTAATATCGATAATATACCATGATATG
Source organism: Cupressus sempervirens (assembly GCA_028749045.1). Classification (NCBI taxonomy): domain Eukaryota; kingdom Viridiplantae; phylum Streptophyta; class Pinopsida; order Cupressales; family Cupressaceae; genus Cupressus; species Cupressus sempervirens. Next base: position 215,330,630 of record CM053789.1, read on the forward strand.
TTTGATGTAATAGCTACTCTAGCTAACCCTATACCCACTTGGAAGATTAATAACCAGCTCAGAAATGCATGAAACATCAACACCGCCAAGGAAATCCAAGCCATTACCATGACTTTTCTCTATGCTTGAAGAAACTTTTGCATTAGGAAACCTAATGCATAGGCAGACAGTTTTGGTAGCATCCAAAGTGCATATTCTCCTAATAGATTTGCTATATTCTCCTCTTGCCATAGTAGCTTTAGGATTGGAGTTGTAAAGATGTAAATAGAACTCAAGAGCACTGATGCAACCAGTAGTATTAAACATGAACGTTGCAAATACACTCCAAGCATTTGATGTTTTCCTGCTCCAACTGCCTGATCATAGAGGGTTTATTTATTTAGAGAACAAAAAATTGTAAACCTGAAACAATGTTTACAAGCTCAAATTAATCTTTATAACCATTAACTTGGTGAGTGAACTTTTTGGGTTGGGTTAGGTGTTTGAGGACCTTGGAAACCATAGTAGAACCCTCATGAAGTTGAGTCCTTGTATTTGTATATGTGAGCCATTAGTAGCCCTAAGGAACATTGTCAGTTTGGATTGCAATTTGATCTTTTGGCAAGACTGCCTAATAGTTGATAAAGAGCCCTTACCCATCTCTGCATCATTCCCCTCATCCTTAGTAGGGATGAATCTTCTAAATAGTACCACGTAGATTTTTTCAAGACAAAACATATGAAAAGATCAAATAAATTCCATCTAAATTAACCAAAGTAGATATATAAATCCTATTTTAACTATAAGTTTGCACATAATTATAGAAAAAGACTATATTCGTATCTCCTTCCTAAAGCCAATCAACCCTTACCTTCTACTTCCTAAAAATAGTTCTCATTACTTACTTAAGTTCTCAAACAACTTGAGACTCCTCTCTACTCAAATACTATGAAAAGACAAGATCTTGAATTTTTGTAAGTGACAACACACGATCTTGTGCCTACCTCTTCCTAGCATAAATATTACCAATATATGACCATTTCTTGATATGTCATTTAAACATATTGCAATTTCTTACTTCTATCATATGCTCATATGGCAGGCCTCCATCTCAGAACCACGAAGTAATGAAATGAAGCCACATTGGTTGGAACTTAAAAGGAGGATTCTTAGGAAGTACAACTCGAGTAGCATAAAACTTAATAGGCCAATTATCTAAACCCCTCCAATCAAGAACTTCAAAAATTGGATAATGTACCCAAGTTTGTTGTATTACTAATCTCTGACTACTATTTTCAATCTTCCTATCCTTTGATATTGATATTCCTATTTACTCACTATTTCCATGTCACTGTTATTCACATTCATTTTTTATAATTTATTCATAACATCAATCACTGTTTTGCATGTATATTCACCACTATCTTTCTCTCCGATGTCACTATTTTTTGCATTGCAGTAGTGCTATTTGGATGCATATCTGCTCACTGTTTCCTTACATTGTTTGATCACTATTTTTTCTCTTATACATATATTATTGTTGCTTTTATATGGCACACACATTGTCTCTACCCTTGGCCACCTCACTGCTCTTTGTTGTCTGATGGCCATCATAATCTTCTTACTATATTTCTAGGTCTACTTTGTGTAACCAAGAGCATCGTTTCATACAATCCCAAATATTGTATCTTCACCAAAAGTGTTGTACCATTATTAACAGAAAATGGTCTTTGGCATTAGTGCTTGGACCCCTTAGACAAGACAATAAATTGATGATCATTATATGGTGAATATCCTTCAAATAAAAGTTGTGAATGTATCCAAGGATAGTGAATTGCCTTGCAAACACTCTAAATACCTTTAACAAAAAGGTGAAATTATCTCTCTTTCTGCCTCTCATCATATGAGTCACACTCTCTAATATTTATCATAGTTTTGATCTTCTTCTTCATTGAAATTAATTGCGATCATGATGTTTTAATGTCATTAAATCTACTCATATCATTGTTGATAGCTCTTTTGTAACCTCTAATGATGATGCTCCTCTAGACAATGGTAAATGTAATCTTGTCATGTCTTATCATCTCTGAGTTTCTATACTAGTCCATCTCACTGTCTCGTTGTCACTGTTATGGATTCCATTTGATGACATATTTGTTTTGTTATTTTCAACATTTACCATTGTTCTTGATCTATGCTCACTGAACATACATATAAAAGTGTGTCAACATTTCTTCATCACTGTCCTTTAATGTCGTATTTCTTTATCACTGTCCTTTAACATTGTTCCTTGATAACAGTGACTGATTTTGATGACTTCTAATTGATCTGTGCTCAAGATATCTCCAATTCCTTCTCACTATTTTTAGTCTTTTACAGCACTTGTGTTTATCTTTGAATGAGCACCATTTAATGACTTGGCTCTTGTCCATTAATTTTCTTTTTACTATCTTAATTACATGATTCTTGACTACTGCTATCCTTTAATTTGTTGATCACTATTTTGCACTAGAATTCTCGTTCTTTGGGCTTTCCTTTTAGATTTCAGTATTCGTCTTGTCAACAAAAATGTTCTTGTCTTATTTTATGTAATGCTTTGCTCTTAGACAAACTTGTATCTTTGTCTCTAAGACACATGCCTTCCATTATCTCTTTCTTACTGCTATAATATTCATGAGACCTTATGCTCTGTTGAACATCCTTTTGACTGAGTTGTCATGACCATCACTTTTTTTTAAAAATTCTATAGTGGTAAATATCATTTAGGACCTAATATTCATGTAAAATCCCTCTGAGTCACAATATTTTCCATGGATGTCTAGATCAACTTAATCATCCTACATTTGATGTAAGGTGCCATTCTTACCCAACTACCAATAGTAAGTTTACCAAAATCATAAAGATTTGCTTTACAAGCAATGCAGCCTAGATAGATCTTCATTTATATAATGAAAGTTAATAAAAATGGAAAACTGTTATAAGAACTCCTATACTAGAAACATTTGTGTAAAAATGTATTTTATCTGCTTCATATCTTCTCTAACAACTATCGCATTCTTTCGATGTTTTCATCAATACCCTTGATATTGTCCTCATTTCTTAGTTTCTTTCCTTTTGTCACGACTCTTCATAATGCTGCTCCTAACTGCTCTTATCATCTTCAAGATTTTTGTAATATAAAAGAACTTGCTTGTCATAGCAGTGACATTTATTGAGCATCATTGTCCTTTATTGATATCTCACTGTCTAAGAGATGTGTACTATCTTAAAGCACTGTTGATATCATTGTTACATCAAATATCACTGTTCCATTGAATATCACTGTTATCTATCACATTTTTTTCATTCTGAACATCAACACTAGAATGTACCCCTTGAGACTCGAGTTCTTTAGAAGTAGAAGCATTAGCATCAGCTCCACAATTAACAACCCTTCTTCTTGCTGCTTCACAATATCATCACTCTGAGATAGGATCTCAATTGATGATTGAACTATGGTTGGAGATTCCTACTTTTCCACCAGGTGCATCTCAACCTCTTCAGTTATATCTTGTTGCACGGGAGTTTCAAAATTTTTAATTATTTTTTCACTAGAATCAACCTTACCTAACTGGCATTCATCTTCCTCAAGTGGTTCATTCGTTTCCTTTGGTTTTTCTAAAGACTTTGGTTTCTCTACTTCACCATGTTCCTCACTAGCACTTGGAGGAATGGTTGGCATATCAGCGGCTACAGAGTTGGAGGCCTCTTCAATCATGGCTCTCTCATCTAATTGAGCCTTAGCAGAAATATCACCAAGTGATGAAGCACATATATATGAAAGACCATTCAATATCATTCTTCAAAAAAAGCATAACCTTAATTTACATTGAAATTAACTGTAATAAAATTAGAACAAAAGTGAATATAACAGATTTGAGAGCATTTGGCATCCCCAGATTTTCATAACAGAAAATGAATTGTCTCTTAACATATGAGCATAACTCTCCTATACTAAACGATAATTGTGTGGTTTATTTTATTTAATAAGTATAATTATGGAGAGGCAAAATTGATAAAATTTTCTGGGAAAAATTTGCTAAAAGTCTTAGATGATACTCATCAATGGCAAGTTAAAGCAATGTAAAGTTCTTCTTTTCCTGCAACACATATAACAACAATGTAAACTTATCTTGAAACTTCTTCTTTTCCTGCAACACATATAACAACAATTATAAGTGCTTGCAAGGTATATACTTATGAATAAATATTACATCCTGATTTAAATGTATGAAAACAATTTTCATTCCTTTTAAGCTTCATTCATCTCAAGGTGCAATTCACAAACTCAAGAATAGTGGCTTTTGTTCTTTAGGATACCTTTAGGGGAAGAGTATGTGAATGCCCCCTCATGTTTCGAGTCCAGTTTAGAGGAGATGGCTATTTACACTGCTAAGGTTTGTTGAATCTAATTCTGAATAATATTGCTTGCTATTGTATCATCACAGAAACGAAAGAAATGATTTAAGAGTTAAAAGAACAAAATGGATTTTTTGAAAAGGCTTTAGAAACTTTCAAGCAAATACTATTGCTAATGATTTATTGTTGCTCTATTTTGGTATTTGATGATTGTCCATGCTTAAAAATTTAATGTCATTATGGTTATATGAATGGATTCTTTGCCTTAGAACACTATCATCTTCAAAATCCCATATGAAATCTATATGACCATTTCATTTCTTCAATATGCCCTATGGATGTCCCTATCTAACTTTATATCTTTTAATTGCATATAATAACTAATTTATGTGCTTTTTCATGACCATGTTTGACTCATATAATTGTGATCTCTCTAGCACTATGATGTCATTTAATATGTCTTGCTAAAACTTGTAAATTTTTTTCCTTTTGCCATGTCATGTAATATGTCTTGCCTTGTAGCTTATATGTTTTGAAATTGCCGTTAGGCCTTGTAGCTTGTATAATTTGATTGTTGGAGAGCTTCTACATCTAAGCAAGAAGGCTTTTCCATGGGTTATAGCCACGTGCTCGGGTATGAAAATTGTATATTTTTTAATCTAATGTATATTTTAACTAGACTTTTAGCTTATATGTTTTGAAATTGTTTTTAGGCCTTGTAGTTTGTATAATTTGATTGTTGGAGAGCTTCTACAACTAAGCAAGAAGGTCGTTGCATGAGTTATAGCCGCGTGCTTGGGTATGAAAATTGTATATTTTTTAATCTAATGTATATTTTAACTAGACTTTTAGCTTATATGTTTTGAAATTTCTTTTAGTGGCTTAATGTTGTAAGGTCTCTTGAAATAAGACCTTCAGGTGGTTGGTCAAAGTTTTACAAATAATCTTATCCACAAATTTGCCTAGAGCAATTGATTGAATGTTATAAAAGGTGATTGGGTTAAATGTCTTAGGAATAAAGTCAAAGAAAGTATTTTTAAAATATTAAAGTATTTAGCTAGGTCTAAGAAGATTTGTGTACTTTTGACAGTTTTTCTTAGTTTGTGAAAGTTTTAGACCGAAGTTTTCATAGCCTGATTTTTGCTTCTTGCAAAGAATGATCATGTCAGATAATATAAGTGAAGAACAAAACAGGGAGACAATCGCTAGATTGTGGTTTAACTTGAAAAGAAAAGGTGATGGAAAATGTTATTGCCCTTGCAAAATTTGTAAGGGCTTAAATCGTAGAAGACTGCTAATCAAAACAATTAAGAGACATTGTAGGGAGAATGGTCACATTGAAGGGGGGCATGACTACCATCCACTGGTAAGTCGTTCATTATATCATTTTAACAATTTATATACATATGAAATCACTTGATGATGAGTTGATGATCATGGTTTCTTTATGTTAATCAATTTTATATAGGTTGATCTCCCCAGGGAAGTACATGATATGAACCACAACAATCCGAAGAATATGGTTTTTGAAGTGGAGGAACATGGAGGTGCAAATATCCAAGGTGAAGATAATGATCCCATGGAAGATGACGATCATGCACCATAAAACACAATTGAAGATGAAAGTATAAATACATTGATCCATGATACATTTAGTCCAAGTGTATCTGATCATGATGATGATGATAGCCTCGATGTACCTCTACTTGAGAAGGCATACGAGCCCCTATACAAAGACTCCTAAACAACTCTTCTCTCTGTTGTATTGTTGTTGTTGAACTTCAAGGTTATGAATGGTTTATCCAACATAACAATGTCACGTATGTTAAGGTATGTCATATATGTCTTTATAGTTAAAAAAGGGTGAATAATGTACCACTAATATTGTTTATATTAACAACTTATATTTTTGTTGTAGATTGATAGGCAAGTTTCTATTACAATCATCAAATATTCTACCTCGCTCATATCGAGAATTATCTGCTGTTATGAAAGATATTGGAATGGAGTATCAAGCAATACATGCTTGTCCCAATGATCATATTATATATTATAAAGAACATGAATTTGCAACACAATGTCATGTATGTCATACGAGTAGATATCGAATAGATCGACTGACAAAAAAGGTACCTCAAAAGGTTCTTCGTTACATCCCCATTATTCCACGGATGCGACAATTATTCAAGTGTAGTAGCTTGGCTCAATTTATGGATTATCATGCACGCAATAGAAGTCGAGATGAGATTATTCGAATCCCTGTAGATGGTTCGGCATTTATGCACATAGAGAAAAATTGGTAACACTTCAAAGAAGAACCTCGTAATCTCAGGCTTTCATTGGTAGCGGACGGTGTCAATCCATTTGGAGAGATGAGATCTGTTTACTTGGTGTGGCCTGTTTTTGTTATTAACAATAACATTCCTTCGTGGATGTCAATAAAGAGGGAGCGCATTATGTTGGCAATGATTGTTTCAGGTATCTTATCATTTGATAGTTATTAATTTACATGTACTTACAAATCTTGCAGTAAAATAGTCACAATAATTATGTAATGTTACTGTTCATTCAAGTAGGTAAATATCAAGTTAAAGATATGAATGTATATATTGAGCCTCTTATCAACGAGTTGGTGGAGTTATGGAACGGTGTCACTATGTATTATGTGTCTAGACCAATAGGACAAAGACAATTTCAATTCCATGCAATACTTGCATGGACAATACATGATGCCCCAGGGCTAACACATTTTTGTGGTATGTTATAGTGAATTCAAGTTGTGCACGATAATTCTAATTATAAAAATAAACATATTTAATAATCCAATTATATCATTATCTTGTAGGTCTTCAAACAAAGGAAAAATTTGCATGTTCAGTTTGTGGTCCAAAGATGAAATCTTGTCATTCAAAAAGTTTAGGAAAGCAAGTGTTTGATGAGTGTAGACACTTCCTCCATAGGAATCATAAGTATTGAAGTATGGAAAAACATCTTTCCAATGGGAAAGAAGAGACTACATCAAAGCCACGAAGAATGACACCTCGCCTATGGAAGTTGGAATATAATAGAATTAATCATCAAGGTAATATCGTTCCACCTAATGGTTTATGTTTGTAATTTATATATTTCTATTGTGATTTTTATTTACTATTTGTGTAATTGATGATTGTGAAGGTCGTCAAGGCAATACTGACAACCTTCCAAAGGGACTAAAAAGCTATACCAGACAATTTAGCAGGTTGCCCTACTACAAGCACTTACAAATTGTGCATTTGTTTGATTCTATGCATATTGGAAAGAATATAACAGAGACATTGTGAAATATATTGGATGGAAGTCATGACAAAGAAAAAATTGTCAAAATTTGTAATGACATTCATGAATCCAATCATGCATTGAAGAATTTCATTCACTCAAATAGCAATAGAGATCAGATTAATATGAGTGTCCTTCCTTGGTTATTAACGGAGCAGCAAAGTGATGCCATAAAAGAAGTCATACAAAAAATTTGATTTCCCACAGGATTTGCTGTGAACATAAACAATCTCATATATAAAAAAAGTGAATTTGGGCCAGGGCTCAAAATGCATGATTGGCATACTTTCATCAAGGTAAGTTATATTCTTCTGTATTTACAATATATTCATAAACTATGTGTATTGTTCATTATGTTATGTTAGAAAACAATAAAATGATTGGTTTATAATTACTGCAGTACGTGCTTCCTCTATCTCTCCCAGAGCGCTTCAACAATAACATTAAAAAAGTGATATACGATCTTGGAAAATACATGAGGTAAGCAGTAATATCTGTTCAATTTGTTGTATATATTTATTATATTCGTGATTTTCTTTTCTTGCTATTTAATCTATTGTATATTATTTTGTAAAGTCTCGTATCTATATATTTTTTGTGACTTGAATCTCTTAATGTAGGTGGTTGTCATCTAAAGAAATCCATAAAGAAGATATAAACTATCGGAAGAGAAGAATTCCTCATTTACTGTGTGAAATACAAAAGTGTCTACCTCCAAATTTTTTCAATGCATAGGAACACTACCTCATACACCTAGTTGAGGAGATTGAATTTTGTGGACCTGTACACACTAGGTCAATGTGGATGGTTGAGAGGCACTTGAAATCTTTGAAGGCTTTGGTTCGACAAAGAGCACATCCTGAGGGTTCTATGGTAGAGGGATATATGGTATACCATACTATGGTGTACATTACTGAATATCTTCCTAAGTTTGCATCAAATATCCGTGTAGATCACATTTGGGATCTCGAGCCTTTTAAAAAATTAGAAGGGGAGTACTTGATGGGGAAAGGTACATTGAGGAAAGTGAGAGGTAATAAATTATAAGATGTTATTATAATAAATTATTTCTTAATCTTCAAAATAAATCATGTGATATTGATTGAATGTTACATTTTATTAATGGTTGAAAGAATGAATGAATGTTAGATGTTAACAGGGAATGTAGAGTGATGTTAGGGGGAAGGGGGGTGGGGCCAAATGAGCTTCCACCTTCACGTGGTTGGCCCTATTTAGTAGAGAATATTAAACTATTCTTGAAACAAAGTGAAGCTCAATAAGATACTAAATATTTCTCTATTTTGTCCTATGTTTAGACTGTTGTCCTATGCATCTAAGGCTTCATGCTTTGAACTGTCATGAAGTTCTAAACTTGTAGCTTTTTTATTGCATCCTTGGATCTCAGCACTGTCTTGGGATTGTGTTATCACCAATGATACGATTATCATAATTAACTAGGGAAACCCTTGATCAACACTATCTTGGGACTGTGTTATCTGAATATGCCGCTGCTTGGAAGAGGTTATTTTAAGCAAAGGGAATTAAGATTTGATCATATTAGTGATGCTAACACAACACAACACACACTCCGACCCCAAACAATATGATTTTGACTTGGAGCTATGGATTGGTGAGGCCACAAATGGGGGACCTCATCCACAATTAACAAAGTTAAGGCTCAACCCCGAGAGCAAATTGGCACAAGCCTACAATGACGATGGCCTAGTGGCTGTTTAAACCTTGTTGGCCCCTACACCATCACCACCACCACTTAACCAACATACTTAGTGGTGAACCTCACTTTTGATATTACTAAGCAGTAAAGGAGGTATCACTATTAATACTTGTCAATTTCCTATCCATATTTTACCGATCCTTCATTTGAATCCATGTATAGTGCAGGGGCACCCAAGAAAAAATGAACCTACAGGGTACACCAGGAGCTATGTAGGAGATAATGAAGGTACAAGGGAAATAAATGCTTAATGGAGACCTATTGAGTTATTTGATGATGAATCATGGCTATTAAAGCCATTAAATGTAATAAATGTCACAAAGTTGACAAAATTTAAGGTATTGCCAAGAATAGGCAAATTGGCACAAATAGGGAGTCAATATGATGTAAGGGGTCACTTGAAGTCCTAGGGTGTCCTAGGAAGAGTTATGGGCGGATTGTAGTGTTTACATGATGTAATAGGCTATTAAAGCCCCTAAATGATGTAAAATGCACTCAAAGTGCAAGATCTTGTAAAATTGCCAACATTGGCAACATAAGCCAACTTAGGCTTGAATGGGGTTAGTTAAGGTTATAGGTGTGTGAAGAGTGTTTTAAAAGGTCTTTTAGAATCACTTAGGAATGACATTATAGTTTTCATAAGTCTTTAGCTGAGAAAAGGTCACAAAAGATAATCAAAGGTAATGATGTTTAAAAAGTTATAAAAACTGTCTATTTGCTGTCATAAGATAGTTAGAAGAGCAGTTGGCATCCAAGGGGGCTTTAGTTCAGTTTTATGAGTTAGTTAGATGGGAAAACGTTTAGAAAAGAAATTTCTTTATAAGACACAAGGGCAGAAGTTGAAGAGAGGTTTATGTAACAAAGAAAATAAATAAATCAAAGAAATCTACTATTCACTGTCACAGTGACAGTTTCCTAATTGCAAGATTCAACTTGGTAATCCAATAAAGTTCTTTCTATTCAAGATTTATTATTGTTTCTCCTTGAAAATATTTTCATGATTTGTTAACTCTTGGCAAGGACTTTGTAAGTTATTTTTTTTTAAAAAAAACTATCTTTGAAATCTCTGCTGTCACAAGGAACGTGATTGATTGCCACAGTTTTGTAGTCATTAATTGAGACAAGCCTCTCCCACTTTTTGTGAATGGATTGTAACTTGTGGGAGAGGACTTAAGTGTATGAATATGTTGTTTTTATGATTTTAATGCAGGAGGATGCAGGTGACAGTGAACAAAGAAAAGAACAACAGGGTGATTGTTGTACCAAACAATGAAGGTGCATTTGCAAGTTACCACATGGTGAATATGAGCAAATGGAGGTTGGAATGGATAAATTTGTGTTGAAAACATTTTAGGGAGTATGTTTAAAGGTTTTTGAGCCAATAGAAAGGTTTTATGAGTTGATTTAGGGTCTTTTCTAGGAAGCCCTAGGCTAGAAACCCTTAAAGGGAGGGTTTGATGAAAAGGTGTCTAGAAATGCATGGAGGGTCAAAAAAATTGTGGAATCCTATCATTTATTAGATGCCTTAATATTGTTTCAAGGTTTGGAGAGTTTGTTGTGTGTGCAAAGCATAGTTGCTTTGTTAGGCAAGGGCTAATTATGCCTAATTGTTGTACTGATAGCTATAGAAAGGTGCAACAATCACATGTTGAGAAACTGATATTTGCAAGGTTTGAAGAAAACCATAAAGGGTATTTGAAAAGGTGACTAAGTCACTAGGTTGTTTGGGGAGTTAGAGAGAAAAGTGCAATTTGCTGTACAACAGGGCTACTAGATAGGCCTAGAAGGGCTAAAGTAGGAAATGGTGAAAGATGGGTTGTTGGAAGCTGGTGAAGAGTTGAAGCATGGTAGATAGGCCATTATAAGATGGTCTAAGGTGTTAGGGTCAGTGAGAGATGCCTGAATTGGATTTTGGTATGATGGAGGTGCTAGGTACACTAGGTTACCTAGAAGGAAATTGATACAATAAGAGATTGTGGTAACGAGGTAGGAAGTGAATTTGTGGGTATGGTGTGTGGAAGAGATCCACTAAGTTAGGGACTTCTTATTGATCCTTGAGTTGAATTCTAGTTCCTTGAGTGGATTCCAAGACGTTGTTGAATCCTCAAGTTGAATAGGGTTCCTTAAGGGGATATTAGAAGGCTTTGCATCAATGTAACTTCCAATCCTCGATTTGAAGATTCTTTAGTTAGTTTGTGTCCACTTTCTTTAAAACTGGTAATAAAACCATTTTTAGAGGAATACAATTCTTACATGGATCTATTGATAAGAACTCTTTTAAAACTGTTGAAAGAACACAAGAAACTATAGTTTCTATTGACTCATCTGTGCTATGTGCATCATGAAGTTAAAAATTGCAATGTTGTACAAAGAAGCTTCTCAGATATGGAATATTTACATAGAGGTATGAAAATTACTTAAAAGTTAAAGATGTTTAGGTGGCCAATGTCACATAAATTACATTCTCTCGTATGAATATATTCATTAAAATGTACTGCCCTCTCTTATATCTTGTCTCTTATAAGGCTGAATTGGCCATGTGTGAGGATGGTTTCAACATATGTGTTTTGACAAGTTTTTTGATGGAATTACATGGACAGGGTGATCCCACGTTACAAAATCCAGTACTTTATGACAATGGGGTGACTTACATGTTCATTCAGCATAACAATATCTACCTTATGGCAGCATCAAGACAGAACTCTAATGTAGCTAGCTTACTATTATTTTTACATCGAGTTGTGGATGTAAGTTCAACAATCTACACTTCTCATTCACAATTTATTTCTTGTCTGAGGCTCTATTTTCAATTATTAAATGGAACACTACATTTAGGGAACTTACTAAACCTGTAAAGCTAGGGATTCTAGTGTATGCATATAATTCTTTTATTTGTAGCTATTGCATGCATATTTAGGTGTTATTACAGTAATCAAGAGTTGTTAATGTTCCTCTTTGTTTTCTGCTATGATTAGTGTGTTGCAATAATTTATTCACATGTCAACTTTAGGTTCAGTTTTGGATTTTCATGTGTGTTATTTCTGCAGGTATTCAAGCACTATTTTGAAGAGCTAGAAGAAGAGTCTTTGAGAGACAATTTTGTCGTTGTTGTGAGTGTACACATCTATTTTTAATCTGAGCCACAGAGGGTCAAGGGTTTAGAATTCCTTGTAATGAACTATTTGAGAATATTTTATCATTAACTTAAAATTTAAAATATGTGTATATCATTTCACCACTTTTATTTCCCATTGTGCAGTATGAACTACTAGATGAAATAATGGATTTTGGGTACCCTCAATATACAGAGGAAAATATTCTTAGTGAATTCATCAAAATGGCTAATTACAAGATGGAAGTCACTCAGCGACCTCCAATGGCTGTTACAAATGCAGTTTCCTAGCGAAGTGAAGGAATACAATACAAAAAAAATGAGGTTGAAGGCTAATCCAGATTTAACATTGTGCTTTGCTTGAATATGGCAATTGATATTTAACTAATTTTGTGCTTTTAATTTGTTATTAAAGGTGTCTTTGGATGTAGTAGAAAGTGTAAATATTCTTATGAGTAGCAATGGGCAAATAGTGCGATCTAATGTGGTTGGAGCGCTGAAGATGAGAGCGTACTTGAGGTAGTTTTTTCCTACCCCATGCATAATCTTATTATTGAGTTCTTTTAGAAATAAAACTAATAGACTACAGAGAGGAAACATGGAACTGTTTCCCATAATCTCTGCTAAGTTGAAACACTGTAAACTCCAACTAGGTTCATGGAGAACATTATAATGTTACTACACACCTATTTTCTTAAATATGTACCCTACTTGTGGAACGCCTTGAAATAGGACAAACCCCATTTTCTAAGCTGAAAGGCCCATGTATGCTTATACATAGCTAAATGAATATGCATATATTATGAGAATGGGATTGGCGCATGAGAGTTCAGATAATAAACATCTTGTGTTTATTTTTACGTGGTAGAATTATGAATTACCATCAGACAAAGAATCTACAAATTGTCCAACTTTTATAAGTACAAATATTATGTTCATATTCATTGTTAAGATTTAATACATAACAATTTTTTGGTCACGAGACAACCAACTTCATTGCTGGATACTTGCATTTCAACAGATTACATGCTTCGGCGAGAATAAAACAAATATAGAAGAATAATGAACTCTGGTGGATGATTGAACAGAGTCCAATTTCTTAGAGAGTTTAGATTATAATTGAACAGAATAAAAGTCAAATTATAATGACCAAATGTTGAAGTTTAGATTATGCTGCATTGGGTCCCATACCCAAACCAAGTCCAATTCGTATAGTTTGTAGGCCTTCCCTAGGTCTGTAATAGATGTATCTGGAATAATTTGGTCAGGACACTCGTGCCCTTGCCATATCAAGGCTGAAGCTAGATCCCCATAGCCGATCTTGGAAATAAAACAGTATGAAAATTACAAAAAAAGAATAAAATACTGATATGTATATATCTTTAGACATTCTATATAATTATTGAGTGTTGGAAGTAGTTTGACCACTAATGATTTCTTTGTTTTATACATATGCCATAAGTATTAAACCTTTATAACTTTTGATTTAATATTTAGCATTGAATTATTGATTGTTTTTCATGGTTAATTTAGCTTGTTTTATGCAAAATGTGGTTGTTTCTAATTTTTATTTATTTATAATGTACTTTTAGCATGACTGCTAAAATGTTACATAGCTAGCTGTTAATGACAAGTGTATTTTGATTCACTTTTTTTCAGCAGAATGCCAGAATGCAAACTTGGACTCAATGACGGCGTGCTACTAGAAGCTCAAGGCAAAGCGTCAAAGGGTAAAGCAATTGATTTAGATGACATCAAGTTTTATCAGTATGCAATCAAGCTCATTTTCTTATTCAATTCCTTAAACAATCAATTTTATCTTATATTAAAGTGCTTGCAAATTCCTTTGATGTTGTACTTGGTCCTTTTTTTTCCCTTGAAAAGGCATATGTTAATTTCTATTCCTTCTGTCAGGTGCGTTTATCTTGCTCGTTTTGAAAATGATAGAACTATATCCTTCATACCTCATGATGGGACTTTTGATCTTATGAACTACCAACTTAGCACACAGGTTTGTTCATATATTCAAGAGAATGCAGTTGTTGTCAAATCTTTGAAGTTCTGTTATGAAGGATATCCTTCTAAAGTAGGTTTCATATCATATTTTTTTATTACTTTGCAGGTAAAGCCATTGATATGGGTTGAATCTCAAGTAGAAAAGCATTCAAGAAGCTGGGTAGAATATTTGGTGAGAGCACACAACCAATACAAAGATCGCAGGTTTCAAATTATCTCTCTAGCTTATGTATGCCTATTTTAGATCTGATTTATTTGTTGTTTAGATAGATCTTTCTAACATGTTAGCTTTAGGGAATGGTTTAAGTATGACTGATATTTCTGTGTATTTGCTAATTTGTCTCATGGTTTTCTTTAACTTTGTAGTATGCCAACAAATGTTGAAATTGAATTGCCAGTACCAGCGAATGCATCTACACCTCATGTACGCACATCAATGGGTACTTCTGCATACTCCCCAGAGAGGGATGCTTTGCTTTGGAAAATAAAATCATTTCTTGGTGGAAAGGTGTCTTGCAGCTTTCATTGGTTTTCTTGTTCAAAGATGGTTAATAGTACCATGGTTTTGGACCCTGATGTTTTAGTTTCTTGATTGACTTATTATGTGGGTTTTGATTCATGAATACATATTGAGGGCTGAATTTAGCCTTTCTAGCATAACTGCTGAAGAAGCAACCACAGAAAAGTGGGCACCTATTCGTGTCAAATTTGAGATACCATATTTTACTCTATCAGGAATTCAGGTCATTTCTTAACTCTAGTTTACAAATGTAGATTATTGCATTTGTGAGTATCATTAGCTCATTACCATGATTTATAACTTATTTGAAATTTGAGTTGTTTCAGGTCATTTTGGACTGAATCCATAAAAGTCATCACAATGTTGGACCCTTTTGTGTGTTCACTTCTATATTTCTGATGAGAACAAGCTCATTGCTTATATTTATATTGGCCTCAGTGAAAATCATTATGCTTTTTAAATATTTAGCTCCACAAATAAATTGATGCATTGAATAAATGGTTGAGAATTTACATTTTGTTCATTTAGATTTAGGCTGCTACTTTATAACAACTTTCTTTTGTTGCAATTCTTTACTGCAAGTCAGGTATCTGAAAATCATTGAAAAGAGTGGATATCAAGCATTGCCATGGGTGAGGTACATTACAACGGCAGGTGAATATGAACTAAGAATGATCTAGACTAGTGATAACTGAGAAATGTTGTAAACAAGAGAGAATGTGGTATTTGATCATTCTGATGGCTTATTAAGTTGTTTTCAGTTTCTAAATGAAGGATCAAGTAAAAGGATGTTATTTGACTATCCGCCTAACAGTTGTGTCTTGTTAAAAACCCATCACAAATTTGGTTTTGTTGTGTTCATTATTCTTTCTTTTATATATTTTGATTGCTTTCAACCATAGTTTCTCGATCTCACCTAATTTACTCTTTAAGGGAAAAAAAATCTTTGGAATGAACTTTGCTTCAACACTGGGTGGGAGGATATAGAGATTAGTTACAGTCGATTGTTTCAGCCACTGATCATATGAATTGAGGTCAACCAATAACCTTCTCTCCCCCTTCTCTAAATATATGTATTGTGATATCATATTATGATTTGAACAATTGCTTAAAAGATAACATATTCTAATTATTTCATGCAAGCAAAGAAAGTGTACAATCAGGCAATTTATTTTAAGAAGACTCTCAAATGTCAAAGTGAACCGATGTCTTAGCTGGAATGCATTGCAACCTCTGCAGTAAGTACATAAAATTATTTTAATTCCTTTTGCCATGACTCAGGTTTTTTTTACAGATGAATTTTAATGGTGGTTGTAATTTACTATTCATTTGATATGTGGAAAGTGATATAAATTTAATAGAAGTATTTGTGTGATAATTTTAGGTAAGTGCAACAATCAAAGTGAAAGCTTCTATCATAGCAGTATTTACAACATCTGGACGAATTGCAAAGTAATTATTTTCTTATTCTACATTATATATTCCTTGGACATTTGAAACTATCAAATTTGGGAAATTGGTGATAAGTTATAATTTGGTTTCATTTTTGCCACTATTAGGGTTTGGTTATCATAATCATTAGCTCATAATTCAGGCAATTTCGTCAATTCTAGATTTATCTGTTGCCATGCCAATGTGAATTTGATTTTCTGATATACAGATAACACATCTACGAATTTTGATTCTCAGCACGATATTTATGTTTTATTTGCCCCAGGTTGATTGCTAAGTACATGCCTACTATGCTAGTAATTTCTATTGTCATCCCAAGATTGACAACAAATCAACTGAGATGGGGCTTTACAGGTGCATTTCAGGTATGCTATACATATTATTAAAAAAGAAAGTTGTTCTATTTTTCTTCTACCTGAGTGACATGGATTAAAAATCAAAGTAGCTTTATTATTTTGTGTAAGTTTTTGTTCAAATCATTCAAGTAATGTTAATTAAATAAAAAATGATGAGATCAATACGCACATCTCAGAAAATTATGATGTTGCTTTACAAGCATTAATATCCAGAGATATTTTTGATCCAATTACATATATCGATGTATTCAATCTAATGCCACATCATTACAATCTTTCTTCATAATATTTGTTTTCATTGAACCTTCTCAATTTTATTGGCTTTTGCTTCCATGGTTTCACTACTTCTATATTTGTATTTGTATAATTGGTTTCACTACATGATATTGTAGTGCAAGAAATATATATTGCACATTCCTAGTCCACCATAGCTAGAAAAGTGTGTGCATGTTCAAGAGATTGTTTCTATCATAGTTTATCCTTATAAGAAAGCTTTTGAAAAGAGAAATGTAAGGAATCAATTTTAGCAAAATTGTCAATACTCAATGATTTAAGCAACATAAGTATGACATATTAAGGCCTGAGAAGGAGTGAGGCAAAGGGAGGAGACAAGGGAGGTGAAGCTTCCAGCTACGTCATTCTCAACTACCTCCAACATCAAACAAAATCAAACCTCTTAAACCCTACGTAACTTCATTTGGTCACATCTTATATTTGAGCAGGATGGTGTCTTATTGGTGCTCCTTCCATTATTTCATGATATATTATTATCAGGCCATCCAATTGGCTATAGGACAAAGATGATTCTTGAACAATCGAATTAGCAATACGGTCGATCTGCATTGCATTTAGACACTTGGTTTGAGGTTCATCTCATCAATTCCCATTCATCACAAGATCTTTATCTGATTAGACCTCGATAGAAAACATTGAGATTTCTTGAGCCCCAAGTCAAAATCATGCAGGCTTCAATCTCCACATATCATAAAGCCTGTATATAGAGCTGAGCATTCTCACACCATCTGAGAGCTGATGCAAGTGAAGCTTCCAGCTACGGGATGCTCAACTCTATATACAGGCTTTATGATATGTGGAGATTGAAGCCTACACTATTTGGGCTTGGGGCTCAGGAAATCTCAATGTTTCATATCGAGGTTTAATCAAATAAAGATCTTGTGATGAATGGGAATCGATGAGATGAACCTCAAACCAAGTGTCTAAATGCAATGTAGATCGACCATATTGCTAATTTGATTGTTCAGGAATCATCTTTGTCCTATAGCCGATTGGATGGCCTGATAATAATATCTCATGAAATAATTGAGGGAGCACCAATAAGACACCATCCTGCTCAAATATAAGATGTGACCAAATGAAGTTACATAGGGTTTAAGAGGTCTGATTTTGTTTCACATAGCTAGAAGCCAACAATTTTTTTTTATATGTTTTACTCCGCCACCGTTGTAATTGCAACGGGAGAGCAGTAGTAGCGATGCCATGTTTTGTTGCATCTCGTCGCAATTGCAACACAAAAAATGATGAATGGTGATGGGGTTGTTGTAAAGGCAACGTGCCCTTCCATCGCAATTCAACTGTCGCTGTCACAATTGCAACACAAAAAGAAATTATTGTGATGGGGTTGTTGTTGGAGTCGCTACAGGTGGACACCCCAACTGCCATCGCAAAAACCTTGGAGGCGTCGCTATTGCGACGAATACCCCATGAATTGCGATGAGGTTGGTGTCACAAGAAAGGGGTTGGATTGTGATAGCTATGCATCGTAATTGCGACAGAATAGGGTAGACGTCATATTTTGTGACTAAAAAATAATGGCGTCTATTACTATTGCAGTGGGCTGTCATAATTGTGACACATAGCCGTTGCAAATTGATGCCAAATGTATTAGTGGGTGGTTACCTTTCTTTGGCAAAGGTTCATGCCTTGTGTGAAGCTATCAGGGTTTTGAGACAAGATTCCTTACAGTTGGTAGCTGACCGTGATCACTTGGTTGAGTGGGGGAGTACACCCTATGAGGCACTCTTGGATCGTGAGGAGGAGGTGAGTGAGCTTACCCAGGAGCTCACAATGACTACTGAGGCTTTGGAGGACACACATCGAGATCTACAGGAGTTGCAATTTCAGTTAGAGGAGGTGATTGTGGAGTTGGAGCATTTGCAGTCTACACTAGCCCCAGACCCAGTTCATTTGTATATTGAGGTGGTTGGTGGTGAGTACGCTCCTGCAGTTGTTACTCAAAAACATCTTGTTGGAGCTGACAGACATGTTCAAGATTTGGGAGTACCTTTTCCTGATGAGTTTGGGATACCAGTGGAGTCGAGTCTCTAGATTGATTCTTCTCACACAGATGACAGTGTGGTGCAGTTGGTTGTGCCACCTTTACAGAGGGATCAATTGTGGTATGCTATCATGTCCCCTTTTCAAATAATTAAAAATAATAATCTTTTCTAAGGCAGGCAGGCCCAAAAAGGTGAAGTTTCAGAAAAAGGGGATAATCTTTGGAAGCTAATGGACTAATAAATGAAAATTATTATTA
This sequence comes from Cupressus sempervirens, assembly GCA_028749045.1. Lineage (NCBI taxonomy): Eukaryota > Viridiplantae > Streptophyta > Pinopsida > Cupressales > Cupressaceae > Cupressus > Cupressus sempervirens. The sequence goes on from CM053789.1 coordinate 215,350,067, forward strand.
AAATATGTTTTATTAACACCTCTTGGACGTGAGTTAGGGTTATTCCCTCTTTTAAGGGGTTTGGAGGCATTTTGGGCTCATTCCATAACTTGATTTTGCTCATTTCTTTGTTGTTCTTCAGAGGCTGCCAAACTTGTGGAGAAGGAGACCCAAGAACGAGAGTTTGCAGGTTTCCAGGAAGGCTAAGGACAGGAGTTTGAAGCCATTCCATGTGCATGCTCATACAGAGTTTGTCTTTGTGCTGAACAGTGCAAATTTATGGATTTTTGGGCTGTTATGCTGCTAAAATTTCTATAAAAATGTCCACTTTTAGATTTATTCATAATATGTGAAGCTGTGAAGTTTTTGGCACTATTTCGAGCATACTCGATTTGGGGTTTATTGAGAAATTGGAGGATATTTGAAATATTGGTTGTTTGATTTTAAAGATCTGATTAGAGGCTTGAAATATCATATAAAATCAGTAAAGGGAAATTTTAGTGGTATCAGAGCTATGATCTTGCCAGCCTGAGGGTTTGTAGAAGTTTGCATGTTAGTTTTGACAACTACGCAAATCTTGCATGTTGCTTCTAGTCAGCTGCATGTCAAAATTTATGGTTGCATGCTATTTCTAATCATTTGCATGTTAGTTCTTAGTGAATTTGGTGGTTGCATGTTGCTTCTAATCAGCTGCATGTTAAAATCTATGGTTGCATGCTACTTCTTATCATTTGCATGTTAGTTCTTGGTGTTTGAAGAAGTTATAACCTATTGGAGTTACACTCTACTTTATCCAGAATGGACAGGTATCCAGAGTTAGAACAGTAGAAAGGATGGTTATTTAGACATTCAAGATAAACTTAGGAAAATAAGCTATGACATGTCTGAAAAGTTGGTTGAGCACCACTGTATGATGAATGACATGTTGTCCGACCCAGCTAAGGTGGATAAGTTTACTGGATTTCTATTTGGCAGATTTTCTCACAGGGCAGATGACACAATTATCAAGAACTTGCATGTGGAGTTTGAGAAACTAGCTTATAGCTAGGCAGAGGTCTCGAATTCTACTCTGCCACAGGAGGTAGTGGGTTTAGATGATGATTATGAGGATGTGTTTGTGCATGATGGTGAGATACCTGGTAGAGATGAGCAGACATTAAGCATTCATGACTTTGTTGAGAAAGAGTACCAGGCACAGTTAGATGCTTCATCACATTAGGTTGAGGCAGGTAGTGCTTCACATGATTTGTCTAGCTAGCTGAAGGTGAACAAAGATAGTATTGTGACTTCAGTATCTCATCATGACAGGATGCGAGATATGATAGAGGATCACATTCAAATGATTTAGTTACAAGGTAGAAATAAGGGAGTTTAGACAAAGTCTTCTTGTGATGACTTACAAGTGATTAGGGAAGGAATGGGAACGATGAAGTTGAGTTATTTAAATCTTCTATCAGATCGTGGCCATCTTCTTAGCCTTGTTGGAGACTATTCATATGCCTTGAGGAGGAAGGAGGAGGAAGTTGATAGGCTTTCTCACGAGCTGGAGGACACTCGAGCTTCTTTGGTGAATACTCCATTGGCATTACAAGACTGGGAGAGACATGGGGATAAGCATGGCATGGAATTGAGTTTAGTTTCATCTTGCACTCCTGATACTTAGCTTTCTGTGAACGGTAGATCATATGTGGTCATTGATAATGTTGCGAGTTCATCTTGCATTCACATCCAAGATATAGGGACAATGTCAGACAGGTATGTGGAATTAGTTGGTATTGGTCATATTACTCAGGTGAGGAGTTTTCTTGAGTTACCAGCTGATTATAGTTTACGAATATGGACTCGAGATTGTTATATTGGCATTTGGGATTCAGTCGACTGGAGATCTTTAACACTTTTTGGTAGCAGTGATTGTTTGGGTGCTATCATGGATTTGATTAGCAGATTGCACAGTGTTGTCTTTTCTTGTGCTAGGAGCTTATCCAATGTTGGTATTAGTTTTTATACACTGGTGTTGGGCTTTGTTCATATATCCAGTTGACCATTTTCACTGGAATGTGTTGACGATCTTTCATATTTGGCAGTGTGTACAGATGAGTCTCATGATCATATTGGCATTGATGACATCCAGGAGGATGCAGTGGGTAGTTTTGAAGACTTAGTTTCCTTGGTGGTTTCTTTTGGTACAGAGGAGTTGGATAGTAGTGCTACAATTTTTGATACTCCATATGTTGATATGAGCTTTGGAGTTGATTCGCATGATATGGATGGTAATACTCAAGAGACCAGTAACCTTGAGGATACTCCTTTAGATAGTGCGTCAGAGGAGGTTTGTAGGATACAATCTAGCCAGTGCCATCATGTGTCTAGTCAGTTGAGAGTTAGTGAGTGAGACATTGGTATTGCTTGCCAACATTTTGATGTTGTTCATCAATTGTTAGCAGTTTATGGATGGGGTTCTCCTACTAGTGATGAGCAGGGAGGCAGTTATCTTTCCTTGACAGAGTTCCACTCTTTATGGGAGGCTTTTCGGATTCTGAGACATGATTATATATAGTTGGTAGCTAATAGAGATTATCTTATGGAGCGGGGCAGTACAACATATGATGCATTCTTGGCCAAGGAAGATGAGGTGAGTGAGCTTACTCAGCAACTTGAGGTGACCTGAGATTCTTGAGAGTACACAGTTGGCTTTCAAGGAGTCATAGTTTCATTTGGTTAAGGTGACCATGGAGTTAGAGCAACTACAGTCTTTACCAGATTCTGTATAGTCACAAGCTGTGGTGTTTGGTGATTTGAGGATGTCCGTGGTCGAGATTGTCAAAGACAGTGGAGATGGGGATGCATCCATCCTTGATACTAACATTGGCATATCGGGTTCATCCCCACTAAAGTCAGGTTCAGTTGAGTTGGGTGCTACAACAGATTGTTGTGGTATGCCTGATAGGGTGGTGACCTCTAGTACTAATGGCATGAAGACTAGAGATGTTGTATCAAAGACCATCTGTGATGTTGGTGAGCTGATAGTTGGCATGGTTCTTTCTAGTAATACTACTCCCTTGGCGATGTCTTCAGAGGTAGTAGTCAGTTCCAACTTGGTTAGTGATCGATTCCAGTTAGTTACGTCTAGATTGCAGTCTAAGCCACTGACTAAGATTGGCACATTCTATCGACATTACATTATGAGGTATGCTCATCAATTCACCTTTGATGACCATGTTGATGAGATGATGATACAGATATGTACTTTGGTTCCTAGTGCTTATCATCAGTTATGGGATAGTTTGATGCCTCGGGATGAGAGTTGTGATAGGCACAACATGGTGATAGGTTCTATAGTTGAAAGCTTGATAATACATGACTTAGAGCAGGAGTTTTGGAGTGATGCTTCAATAGGTGTTGTTATTGATTCTACTCCTTTGGCTATGACATCTCCTGACTTAGCTGGTGATCAGTCACAGTGGGATGTATCACTTGTTCATGGTGAGTTGTTGACTGAGGTTGGTTTTTTTTATCAACATTATATTGAAGGGTATGTACATCAGTTAGCATTTGATCCTTGTGTTGAGGAGTTGATGGCAGACAAATTTGGTTTGGGTTCCATTTCTTGTTGTTTATCTTGTGATGGCTTTTCACCATCAGGGATGCATGGGAGTTATGGTTATGAGATAGTGGCTAGAGATCTACAGAGTTGTGTTGACTGCAGGAGTTGTATAGTGTGTGGATTCTCCATACTTGGTACAGTTTCATTCGGGAGCATTCACCATTGTTGCAAAGTTGGATTGTACATTTCGTATAGGCCAGTGGGATGCGTTGGTAGTATTTACTATGTTGGCAGTTTGATTTGCCCACTTTACTTGGGTTTTGATGTTCTAAGAGTTTGTGTCTCATGGGTTTCTGACTATGGAAGTTGTGACTTTGGATTTTGGTTGAGCAGTAATTGTCATTTTGATTATGGATTCCTCTTGGTTGTATTGGAGAGGATATTGCAGGAGCTTGTGTTAATTGACAATAGTATAGTTCATGACTATATTTGGGATCCAGGTGGATTGATTGGTTTATTGTTCAGCCATTGCTTGAGGACAAGCAATATTTGGAAGGGAGGACTTGTCATGTCCCCTTTTCAAATAATTAAAAATAATAATCTTTTCTAAGGCAGGCAGGCCCAAAAAGGTGAAGTTTCGAAAAAAGGGGATAATCTTTGGAAGCTAATGGACTAATAAATGAAAATTATTATTAAAATATGTTTTATTAACACCTCTTGGATATGAGTTAGGGTTATGCCCTCTTTTAAGGGGTTTGGAGGCATTTTGGGCTCATTCCATAACTTGATTTTGCTAATTTCTTTGTTGTTCTTCAGAGGCTGCCAAACCTGTGGAGAAGGAGACCCAAGAATGGGAGTTTGTAGGTTTCCAGGAAGGCTAAGGACGAGAGTTTGAAGCCATTCCATGTGCATGCTCATATAGAGTTTTCCTTTGTGTTGAATAGTGTAGATTTGTGGATTTTCGGGCTGTTATGCTGCTGAAATTTTATAAAAATATCCACTTTCAGATTTATTCATAATATGTGAAGCTGTGAAGTTTTTGGCACTATTTTGGGCATACTCGATTTAGGGTTTATTGAGAAATTGGTGGATCTTTGAATTATTGGTTGTTTGATTTTAAAGATCTAATTAGAGGCTTGAAATATCATATAAAATTAGTAAAGGGACATTTCATATGCAGGGGAGTATGTTGATGCTTCCTCGTACAATTTTTACTGCACTAAACCATTCATGGAGTATTTGCTGGATAGTGTAGGTGTTCATCTGGACTCGTATAACGTGTTAGAAGGTGTTCTCATCCGAGGTACTAGTGTTATTCATAGATTGGTTGGGAAGATCATAGTGATCCTTTCTACTATGCTACCTCACAGGGATTTTGAGGTGGGGTTTGTTGAGTGGATTGCACAGGGTCCTATCCAGCCTATAGCCACTTGGAGTCAGAGATTGGAGCCATCTATTGATTCCTAGTTTAGTGATGGTGAGCTAGTAGTGGAGTTTGGGGGTTCCTACCAGCATTATACATGGGGTATGCTCATCATTTTTCTTTTGACCCAGAGATAGAAGATTTGATTTCACAGAGGTGCAGATTGGCTCCAGTTTCTTACCATCCATTATGGGATGGATTGGCACCATCTTTTGCAGATGGAATTGGTAGTTGCAAGTTACACAACCTGCAGTATCAACACACCCAGAACAGTTTATCAGAGATTGGATTTGGTGGCAGTGACTCAGGTACCTATGGTTGTTGTCATATCCACAGTGTAGTTGGGTGCGAGTGTCAGTTAGATAGGGACTTGAGTTTTGACAGAGTCGATGTTTTAGTTGGCTTGAGTTTTGCAGAGTGGTTTCTTCTATCGACATCTACAGTTGATCTTCAAATGATTTTGTCAGTGATGTCAGTTGTTTGGGTGTTAAGTGTAGTTTCTCAGTTGCTGATTTTTGTACAGTTGATGCTGATGATTTCTTCATAGGAGCTATTTGGTGATGATTGGGACATTACACAGGTCTTCACTTGGGATCCAGGTGGAGGAGAATGGTACTTGCTGCCGAGATTGCTTGGGGACAAGCAATTTTAGAAGGGGCAAACTATAATGTCCCAATTTTGGAGGTAATTTGATTTAATTAGTTTAATTAATTAAGTTGTTAAAAATAATGAATATTTAATGAGGATGACTAATTAATTATTTTAATTAAATAAATAAGTGGTATTAAGTTAATTATTTATAAAGTTATCAAATAAATAAATATTAAAAGGTAACTTTATATTTAATTAATTTAATAAAGTGACTTAAATAAAATAATTTTTGGAAGCTTCTAGATTTTGGGCCAACCTCTTGAGGAAAAAGTATAAATAGACATCATGGGCCGCATTCTCATCATCTACAAATTGATGATTGTTTGATGTGATTATTTGGTGGAGAAGCTAGCTAGGGTTTCAGCCATTGGAGGATCTTTTAGGATGAAAACCCTCATTGGTTACGCAATTTTGAGGCTTTGAGATACTAGTTGAATTATTGCTAATTGTGGGCTTTACTTCAAAAGTCCAATCTTGTGCTTCACGGTGGAGATTATTTGAGTACAATAGTTGATGTATTATTGTACTTGCAATAGCTGATGTATTGTTGCATTTGATAGAGAAGTTACTTTAGTAGCTGATGTATTGCTGAGATTGATTGTGTTATTAAGAAGGATCATTACATACCTTCATAATTTTTTGTCATGGAGGTTGATCAGCCTATGTGAGTCTCATGTTTTTGCTCATACCTTTTGATTGAGGAGGCCAATCATTCTAGGTATTGTTGCATTCAATTCCTATCATCGAGACAATCATTTTAGGGGCAGATTGGAAGGTGTTTGGTGTTGTAATTAATTATCTAAACTTTTGTTAGGGAGAACTGGGGCAACAACTTGAGTATTTCAATTTGAGCTTGGAAGGTGCCTATCATATTGGATTTTTATTGTTTCGTCATCAACAACATTGGGCATCATCATTACCATGTTCTTCTTGCATTCACTAAGTAGTTTGCATTGTCATCATAGGCATTTTAATTGCTGCTATAAGTGAATACTCAGAAAATCAAATTTGGCACTATTGTCAAACAATTGTAAGCCAAGAGTCTTGACCAATTCATAGCATCATTGTAGTAGACATTTTATTGCAAAGAAGGAGATATAAGTTGTTGGTCAACTACTATTGTAATTGAATATGTTATTGTCATTTATGATCAATTTATTAGTTTGCATGCCAATTATTTGTCAAAATGTCAATTGGCTGTAGGTTCTCTTTTTTGGCATAAATAATGTTATAATTATACATACCAAATGTTTGTTAAAATACCACTTGGCTATAAGTGCATAAATGTCATCTTAGGTTGCATCCAAAGTGTTTGTCATAATTATTAGTTGTTGTAGCTACATATTGCAAGTAGTTTCAGTCACATATATGCATTGAATATTATCAAAATAAGTTGCATATTCATGTTAGGTCATTGTTTAGTCAATTTAGAATCATTTGTAAACATTCTCATTGATGCTAATTGAAGAAAAGAGTCATTAAAACAAACTGAAATGTTATATCAGTCATATGACCCTTGTATGTGAAGTGTTTGATGAAATTGTTCAAGCCTTCAATCAACATTTTAAAGTCAAATTTGAGCACGTTCATTACACTTTGGGCCCTAGCCTCCATTGCAAGCCACTTCCCAACATGACATATAGATAACCTACCCTAAGCTCAGTAAAATTAAAAGATCACAAAAGATCACATATCGTACATTAGTTCTTAAATAAGCAACTGACAAGTATTGAAAAACACTGATCATAATCATGGATTCCACCAATACGATCATCCTAACATGATTGATCCCAAAATCAAGTATACATAAACCAATCTATGTCATAACATAAAATCATGAAGAACAAATCATACAAACACCTCAGTCCTATAAAAGTGATTGGAAAGCAATCCAAATACAATTGATCAAAGACCCAAAGGTTATATCAAATACTTCATACCATTCACCTTAGTTTCACACAAGAACACTGGAAAACAATAGCAATCAATAGATCAAAACACCTCATAGAGCATACCAGACACATTACCATGGTTAAGTATCTATCAAGATCAAAACATCATCATGACATCACAACATAGAACTCCCAAACCTCTGGTAATACAACATGATTTGGTCAAAGCTAATTCAACCCAACACCCAACAGTAAAATCACACGTCATAAAAAAAGTACATAATAAAATTATCTCCATAATCATTAGGTTTGAAAACATAAAAGTTCAAGTTTCACTTATAAGTTTTTCTTTGAAGTTTTCATTTTCGTTTTCCAGTATTATAGTTGATAAGGTTTTCAAAACTCAAAGATTCGACATACAAAGTCGGGTTTCAGTTTTCTTTTCATTTTAAGTCACAGATTCACTAAATTTTTTATTACAATCAGAGTTCAATTTCTATCTTTACAAAGTATAATAATTATTAAAGTTTTCGAATCATAAAATTACCCTAGTGATAAAAATCATTTTCATTATTATTATTATTTTAAATAGATAATTGAGTAAACCCGAAACTACCAAATAACCAATCATAGTTTACAATCCAAAATTATTTTAATAATAATTTAATTAAAACCATTAATTAAATATTATTATAATTGAAATTGATAATCATAAAATTATTAATAAATAATAATTATTTGTTTATCAATAAATAACTTATATCAATTTATTAATAATATAAATATTAGTCTAATAATAATAATGAATAATTTTATTATATTAAACAACATTTATTATTTAATTCTTAAGAAAATCTAATAACTTTAAAATATTTAATAATTTTAATTAATATATTAATTAAATTATTTTAAAGAAAAATATTTTAGATAATTTTTTTAAAAATAATTAAGAAAACTTACCACTAACATGCTTAAAGCCCATGCGATTGTTTTATACAACCACATGGTGTCATTGGTAGCTGCAGATTGCTCAACAACCGTGGTCTACCTTTGGCAGTCACTGGTGTCAATGGTGGAGTAGGAGAAAGGGGGGTGGGGAGTGGTGGCCCTCACCCACCCATAATAAATTTTTATTTTTTTAATATATTTTTTTATATAAACTTTTAAAAACAAACAACCCCATAAATTTTTTTAATATATTTAATAATATAATTACATGGTAATTATTAATTACTATGTAATAATTACCATGTAATTATATTTTTATTATTATATTTTTAAAAATAAATTTTCCAATACAAATCATATATAGAAATCCGAACCAACCAGTCAAATTTTGTAAAACAAAATTTGTGTTCTTTTCAAAAAAATCAAAACCGGATTCAACATCCAATTACAAAATAAAGTTTTCAATTTTGTTTGATTTCTTATTCAAACCCTACCTATAATAAAATATAATTCTCTAAAATATGCAAAGCGAGGTTTTCAACTAAATCCATCCATAGAAATTATCATGAAACAAAGAGCAATAAAACATAAACGAGGCTTTTCTAATTTTTCAAGTATAAACAAATATTTCTCAATCAAAAACAATAAACTCGCATACAAAGGTTTCAATCCCTGAAGAATTATGAAAGCAAGAAACACAATAGACATCGAGAAGACAGAAGATTGAAGAATGAAAACCACAATACAAATAAATCACGAGATCCTACCTGGATCTGATGCTAAGATGAACCACAAAAAGCATGCAAACAAAACCCTTTCTCCAAAAATTTCCTTTCTCCAAATTGCTCCTCTTTGGTTAATGAAAGATTAACTCTAAATTACTGATAAGGAGTTCTCCCCTAATTTTGGGGCATTGATTGTGCGATCCTCCAAGGGAACTCTTGATCACAATCTTTTAACTCTTTATTTACTTATCTTTTACGTTTTCATGCATGCTTTTTGCAATATAAAATATCTTTATTAAATTAATTTGCTTTTTCTTTTTAACTAATTTATTATATTTTGATCTCATGCATAAACTTTATGCAATTTAATTAAAATAAACTTTATTAAATAATTGCTTACTCTCTTAATTTAATTTATTATATTTTAATTTCATGCATACGCTTTATGCAATTTAATTTAAAATAAACTTTATTAACTTATGTTTTCTCTCTCTTATCAAATCATGAGACACTTTAATAATACATTTATTAATTCAACTAACAATATTATTTAGAGTTTATTAATTAAAATAAAACTCCTAAATAAATTATTATTAAATTAAATAAATAAATAAAACTAAAATTAGAACTATAACTTTATCTTTAAATTGAATTATTTTATTTAAATAAATTCACAGGACGTTTTTAATAATATATCTATTAACTTAATTAATAATATTATTTAGAGTTTATTTAAAATTAAACTCTTAAATAATTATCATTAAATTAAATAAATATAAATACGTCAAAAATATAACTTTAATCAAATCTTTAAATTTAATTCTTTTATTTAATTAATTCCTAATTTAATTAAATATGACTAAATATCCAATTACTTTATAAAATTTCTATTAAATTAAATCATTAAATTATCTTTTAATTTGATCTAATTATAATAGAAAATCATCACATACCCACAAAACAAAAAATGACAATTTTTTGGTTTGCATCTCTTACTCTTCATCCTGATGATGGATCGTGTAGTGTGATTTGAAATGTTGATGGTAAAAATCTTAACACAATCATATCCAGAAATAAATCACTCAATACAATGGATTGTGAAAATCTGATATCTTTAACTTAACTGAAGATAGAACAGAATCAAACTCAAGGATTAGAATCATGAATTCATGTCACTTGACAAATTCGGAAAGGTGAAACTAACTCAAATACTTGTCCTATTTTCTAAGACAATTTGCTTAGGGTCCGTTTGTTTGCTAGAATTAACTTGGGAAAGGGAAATGGGAATAGGAAAATTGGAATAAATCTATTCCAATTTTGGCCCAAAATGAGAATAAATCGAATTCCAAGTATTTTTTGGAATTAGATTTATTCTTGCATTGGACCAAAATTGGAATAGATTTATTCCAATTTTTCTATTCCTGTTTCCCTATTCCAGGTTAATTCCAGCAAACAAATAGGCCCTTAGGGTTTAAGATTTGGACTCAAGAGTTATCTCCCCACTTATACCATTGGAATACTGCAATATGGTATGCTCATCCTGGCTATTTAGGGAAGTCGATACCTGATACCTGCAATCTGCATAAAATCTACACATGTACAAACACAATATTATAAACTAAATAGGTAGTGGCAGGAAGTGGTTAGATCTTGACTAGCAAGTAACTACGACTTCCTTCCTCAACCACATTAGAAATGTCAAACATAAAGAAAACATACACGCACACCATACACATGCAAGTATGGGGTAAGTATCCATAGAAACCGCATAAAAATCATTCGTCTAACAAACATCATTCAATAACTGAAATAACTAGCACTAAGTAACTCAACATATATATATATATATATATATATATATATATATATATATATATATATAGATATCAACTGAATATGAAATACAACTAATCTAATTTAGTAACCAAGCACCGATAATCATAAATATAAACAAAAAACTGACCTAAAAGAATCTGACACTACAACAAAAAAGTCAAGTAGGGGTAGGCATTACATTTTTTTTTATGTTGGTGATTAGATTGGTAATATTCAAAATTTGATTAGTTAGTGGTGCATGTAGTAGGTATTAATTAATGTGTCATTTAGTAGCATAAATGAATATGTTTAATTTAGGAAATACGTAGGTTAGTCTAAAGTTGTTAGTGTTTAGTAGTAGCAATTAAACATAGTACATTATGTCATTAATTATATCAAATGTTGATTATTGATGAGCTTGCAATTTGACAAGTGAAATTATTTTTTAAAATGTGCTATTTTATATGTTTTAGTATTAGTGTTTCTAGATTAAGTGTTTAATTAGTTATTAGGTAAGTTCAGGAATTAATAAGTAATTTTAGTTAGCACTCTTCAAATTGTTCTTTTGTTAGTTATATTTTTATTATGATTCTTTTAATTAGATTAGTTTTTCTTCATAAGATTATTTTGTTAGTAAGTATAATTATTTTAGATAGTAAATAAACTAGCTTAGTAAGTAAGTGATTGGTAAATGAATAGTAGTGGGTTCAAGGTTACTTGTGGATTAAATTGTTTAGATGATATTAGTATTTATTTTAATGTTGTGAATAATAGTTTGTGTTTAGTATTTAATGTAAGTATTTTATATAAAATACATTTTGATTTATAATATGATCTCATTAATTAGTAACTATTATCTAATAGAAATTTTATTTTTGAATGTGTTTAAAATCGTGGCTTTATATAAACTCCATTGGGCCCCCTACACATGTATTTCACATGAACCTTAAACTATTCTCTTATAATTTAAAATAATTACATCATAAGTATATTTTATATTTAATATAATAATTAAACTATTGTTGAAATTTAAACAATAGATACATTAAATCTTATTATCATATATTCCTATAGCAATGACATCTATGGATTATCAAACTTATCCAAGGATGTCTTCTCAAATGACTTGTGCACCATAGTGATGTGTTAAGTGAATTTGATGTTATCAGTAAATCTAGGAAACAAAATTGAGATTCTTAAATATATAGTAGCCTCATCATTAGACTATCACTTGGGTTGTAAATGTTATTTGGAAACCTTTAACCTAAACACATTGTAACCTAGTCGTGCGATCTTGAAACTTGTAAACATTCATTTAGTCACTAACCTTCTACAACTCTTTCAATATTTGTGTGTGTGCAACTTAGTTATAACCTGTTAAAAAAATAAATAGTTGGTGTGTTTTTGCCCTAATTTTTTAGCATAACATTTTGGTGTCAGAGCCTAGGTTAGTAACACTTGGGCAATAATGGTTCCATGATTAAGTATAGGAGTTTAAATGTTACTATGAAAAGTAGGGATTTTCTTGTAGAATTTTAAAAAGTTAATGTATTCTTTTTAAACTGAGACATTGATGAATAAACCTCAGTAAAACTTGAAAATTGGTATTAACGATTGTAAATGGTCAACCATAACAGATAACCCAGTCTTAATGACTTGAAACAAAGGGTTAGAATATTTTATTTGTATTAAGGTAAATTGTGATCTCATATTGTATTCAAAAATTACATTGAACTTTATCACCTTGGGGAAAACTAAGTTAAGAACCCTAAAACACTTTTCAATTATGTGACTAGAAATGAGTAACTAACCTAGTAATCAGAGAGAAAATATTTAGCATCACCTTTACTAGAAGCCAGAATATGTCTAACCATGTCATGCATAAAAGTATTGTATTTTGTATCAAGTATGTAAGTGATCAAGTAGACTAGTATTGATGTAAACATTTCAATGTAAATAAAGGAAACCTATGCCCTTCGTAATTTAGTTTTGTTCCTTAGGATTAAAATTTTGTATAGATAAAAATAAATGATGAGTGAATAAGACTGTAACACTTTAAAATGTATTGTTCCAGTAATCCTCAGAAAGAAAACAAAAGCTCAATTGAAATCTACAAGTAACCTTTAGAAACCTCGAATGATGGGGTTATAATTACGAGAAGCTAATTCAACAAGTGAGTTAGTTAGAAACACACAATGAATTGGAGATTCTCAGTTCTACTATGAGTAATAGAACCCTAAATCGCGTAATATATCTATCTAAATATGATGGTAAGAACATAACTAAATGGTGAGAAGTATGTAACATAAGTGTTGGACTAGTGAGATAGAAAATGCAAACTTCTAAGTTAGGGTTATGTGCATCTATTTATGTTATCATGCTTATTGTATAAGCATGCATGATACTAAATTACAACTATCAAGTATATACTCTTAGATCCTAGTATTGAATTTTTGGATCAATTATAACCCTACAATATAGAGGAAGTAAAGTCATGATGAGATTACCAACCTAATATGAAATAAAGGGTCATGTTTCAAAATTAAGTTCGATAAGAGGATTACAAGCCACGAGGCATGATGAGAAAGGTGATGATGACCTATACCTTTGGTGAGGAGATAGTTGTAAGAGTGGATAAGTAAACATTAACAACATCCTAATAATGGTTTTATACCTACCTAGTTGCAAACCTACAACCTAAGGATGAATTCATAAGTCTTTTATGACTAAGAGATATGAAATATGGATTACTGATAAGTGCAACAACATTCAATGCATTCTCTGATGATAATTAGAATTTGTGTAAACAATGAAGTAATACAGGACAAGGATATATATGTATACATGTTGCTACCAAATTTGGTGAGATTGATAGCACAACTTCAATTGGTTTATTGTGGTGAATTTGACCTAAGAAAGATTGTGGGTATATGCCCTAGTATGTAATTATAGTGAATTGAGGATAAGGGATTGGTAGTATAACTACAACTTAGATTACAACTCTATTATCACTGATGTCCCCACATGTTTAGATTCTTTGAAAGGAAACCCATGTAACAACAAGAGGATGGAAGGAAACTCATTTTAGTATCCTCACATTTGCACTATTATGTGTGTTCTAATCTGGAAAAACCCCTTAATGTAGTAAACCCTAAACCGTTGGGGAATATCAATAAACATAGCTATATAGTTAGTATGTGGATCAATCATAATTTGAGAAATATGGTCTTTAGACCACCATCTAATTTCAATACAAGATCCCTGCAATGTATTTGGAAGACTTAAGATTTCTCCTTTCCCTCAGTGACCCTAGTATGATCACATTATGTCAGCAATGTAAATCTTGTAAGCAATTGGATTTATTTCCTTATTTGTATAATTTGAAATTTTAGTAGTTTAATATTCTTTTCTTCTTGCCTACAATGTGATTTGGGGTTGTTGAGCCAATTTTATTATTGATGATTCTATTTTGACTCTAAGACATGCTTTATTTCTTGATTAAAAGTGTACTATTGTGGTCACTCTTGATTTCTTTTGTTTCATACTTTTGTGTTGAATATTTCATTTTTTATTATTGAATTTATAAAATTTGAGGCACCTTCTTGTGAATTTTGTTGGCAAAGTGACATATGATAGGCCTACCAAAGGGATTCCTAACAATCAAGTGGATGTATAGAATTAGGGTATGGGGTTATATTTGGTGAAAGTATTTGTGCCCTGCGCTCTCCTAGGACTTCTAAAATAGGAATATCTATTGACTATTTTGAGTAATGGATTGCACACCAACATAAAACTAGTTAAGGTTATGAGTTAACCTAATGGACTTTTAGATGCAAAAGGTGCATGTGTAGTGATGGACGTATTTGTTGTCCTACCAAAGATGCAGTGTGCAATGGAGCTCTAGAGTAAAAGTGATTAATCATTGATAAAGATCCAAGTTATATTTTAAGTCAACCCTATTTGAGGGAGTCTCATACAACTATTACCTCATTGAGTGAGTATAGGGAAATTCAGAACAACTTATGGTATTATTATTATTATGAGAGACTCTGTAAGTATATTCATAGCAATTTAGAATATTATTTATATGTGACTTGCATGTTTTAAGAAGTGTTCAACCTTGGGAAACGTACCCATGTTGGAGTTATGGGTTAAACTTTACTTTTAGTAAGGGGAATCAGGTAAATATGTTACTATCTTTGAGTGTATATGTGAATTATAAATCATTCTTTTTGTATTGGACTAAATCCTTGAATAATTCTAGACAAGGTCTAGCATGGGATGAACATCTTAGTTTGTGTGACTTCCAGGAGGAAGTCAAACGCTAGTGGGGGAGGATATAAGACCCCTCCTCATATGTACTTATTTAAATATGAATTTATCCATTAAATCCTTTATAGGATATTTGAAGGGATATATGAACATGGTAATGTGACGTTATTGTCATGGTTATGTCTTGAAACTATGTAGAGGACATTATGATAATTTAGACTATCTTACATATAATGATTTGATGATTGTTGCAATAATATAACTTAATACTTAGCCTCTTATAAATCATTGAAAATATAAAGACAAAGTTCATCAACTCACTAGAAGTGCTCTTAAGTAGCTTGATTTTAAATATTATAATCACATTACGATGTATTAAGGTTGTTAGGGTATAATGAACAAGAGGTTATACGTTCATGTTTTGTTACTTCGTGATTCAAGACTTACTATTTATGTTCAACTATTTAAATATTATTTGTACTAACAATGATAAGAGGTGTTTCACCTTATGATGATGGCATTAATTATGGTACCTTTGTAGTGCCTCTCACATTTGACTTTTATAAGTCGTCCTGATGGATGCAACCTTGATGATCTTTTGTTGTGATGGGATCATGATTGTGACCCTGAGTGGTCTACACCATTGAGGTGTTTGGGTTTATGTTTCTGTATTAGTTGCTTTGTTTATGCTTTTGACTGATCTTTGAGATTATGATGTGATTTTTGGTTCACTGAGGTTTGTGCCAGTGGTTACCAGGATCGATGTGGTATCATGAGGTTGTTCCGTGATTACCCTGAGATGTGTGCAGAGATTGCACTATGTTCTTTTACCATGCTACACTGGACTAGGTTCCTGTAGCAGTCGTTAGTCATGTTTATGACTGTGTTTGCTTATGTGTTTTTAATGCCCTTTTAATGCAGAGTAATCAATCATTATTAAATGCTTAAGTAATTAGAATGGATTGTTCTTGTTGGATTATTTGGTTATGTGCTGCGGACACTTACCTTGTTTTATTTTGATCAGAGAGATATCTATTCTTATGTGATGTTTTACATTTGAGATGACCTGAGGGTCAAATGTTACTCCTTGATTCCAGTATCATAGATATTAGACTACTATGTTGTTCAGTTAATCATATTGCATGATGATGCCATTTTGAGATGACAGTGTGTTTTATGTTGATATCTAGTTATCTAGTATTTGGACATACCTCTGATTTTGTTATGTGATGGATTTAATGCTATGGTTATTTACTTCATTCCTGTGTTGCTATGCCTTTTGCGAATGTGAGTGATGTAAATAGAGTATTTTTAATATAATTAAATAAATGGTTAAATTAGGTGATTTAATGCATTTATTGCTTTGGCTATGTTATTATATGCAATTGCACTTGATCGTGTTGTTTAGTATGCAGGATGTATATCCCTGGCAGTGGCACATGGAGTTAGTGATTCGGCCTTTCATATGTTACCAATGTCGTCCTTATATGGTTGATGTATCCTTTATTAAAATGTTTAATTTAAACCTTTCGGTGATTATTAAATCCGAACTCATTTGCATTATGTGATTAGACCAATAAGCGTGTCCGTGCATTTAGAGGTTCGCATTGTCGTGAAAGTTATTAAGGAGATTTATGTGTTTTTGGGTTTTCGGACTTTTTAATTGATTTATTTTAATTTTTGGCAGCTTTTCCATAGATGAATTCCTATTTATAGGAATAGCCTATTTTCATTTGGGTCGATTCGGAGTTTAACTAGATTGGCTGGTTAAATGCCCTAATCGATTATTCACCCGAAAAGTGAATAAATATCCAAAGAGGAATTTAATTCCTCACTTCTCACTTTCAAATTGGAAAGTTGGAGAGTAAAACCCAAAATCCTCTTCATGAGGATTTACTGTTTTGTTCATTGTGGGAGCTACAGGCGTGGGATCGTCGCGAGGTTGGGCTCATTGGATCCAGCTCGAGGAAACCTTGGATTGCTGCAATTTTTAGCTACTTCTGCGAGATATTTATTTATGGTTCAGATTCCTGTTTTGCCCTTTCGGTTGTGAGGTAGGGCTTTCCTGTTTTATTGTTTCTACTTCGTTTCTGCTTCTGTTTTTGGTAGCTGTTTGTTTAGAGGCTGAGAACTAGTGTTCCCCTCCATTTCTGTATGTTAGTTCTACCCGGTTGGGCGAGTATGAACATTTCCCTATTTTTTGGGATGAGGGTTTGGGATTTTATGCCGTTATGCTGGCTGTTTTTGCATACAGTGTCCGATTCCATTTATTTTTGGATTTTTTGGGTTTTTGAACCCAAAGGCCAAATGGGTTTTAATTTTGAAGTTTTCCAAATTTTTGGAGTTTTTACCTCATTTTGCGTGCCGCCTTGTTTTCTCAAATTTTCTTGGCACAATGTGGGTTGTGGACCTTGATGATCCGGTTGGATATCGGTCAGACCACTATTGCACTTTTATGTTGTATTGGGATGCGTGTTGCATCCGGACTCCCGACCTTGTGTTTGGTTGAGTGATTTGTTACCTGTTATGGTTTCTTTTGGATCTTTGCTTTTGTTTCGTGAACGCTAAGATTCGTGTAGAATCCATACTCTCGGATTGAGGCTGGTTGAGTGAGTTCATGATGTTTGGTCTTGTTACATCATTGGGATTCATGTAGAATCCATACTCTCGGATTGAGGCCGGTTGAGTGATTTCATGATGTATGATTTAATTGGCTTTGGGATTCATGTAGAATCTGTCCTTCCCGTGTTGCTTTCAGTTGGGTGTTTTCTTTGCATTGTGCTCTCATTTTTGTCCTTGTGTTATGATCTTTGTGATGGTGGTGCGCCACACACGAGTACGTGTGCGTACATTTGTTGGGTGACTTGCGAGGCCTAATCTTCTGTGGATTTTCCAAAAGTTATGATCATTGGGGTTGGGATGGGAGTATGCATGCCCACGAGCACTTGTCGTAGGATGAGCATGGGTAGGGTAGGGTAGCATATGGAGGGGGCTTCTATCTCGCAGCTCGATGATCATGGCGTCATGGGTTGGCAGAGGAAGCTTTATATGAGTGATAATTAAATAAAATGTGTGACTGGTAATAAAACTTAAGATAATAAAATGGTACTTTTGTGTATTGGCCTTCCGTTGAGGTAGTTGAGCTACACTGTGTATTGGCCTTCTGTTGAGGGAGTTGACCTACACAGATCTGAGCTTGGGCTTTTCGATGCCAAGTGACTCTCCATGATGTTAGTCCCTACTTAGCAGCCTTTTGAGTGTTTGACCAGGACCTGTACTCCTTGCATTGTCTTAGGTTCTTGGTTGCAGCCATCATACTATCTGGCGTGAGTGTTAGCCTTGGATGTTGTGCTTTATGTGTGTTTGTGGTTGGATCTTTATCTCCATCAGCATGGCGGGTGTAGACCTATGGGTGCCATGTGGTTGGGAGGCGTAGCTACCTTCACCACTGCTAGGGATCGGTGTACAGAGACGATCTTTTGTCCTAGTGCGACTGTTGCTAGATGTCTTCACTTGGTACTTTGAGTTTTGGAGTATGCTTTCTTGTGATTTATGCTTTCATTGGGATGCTTGTATATCATGTTTAGATGATGTTATTTTATTTGGCACATTCCCTTATTATGATGTTTACCATATGATTAGATGATGTGATTTTCTTTAGTAGTATATCTGTTGCTTACTGCTATTTAGCATGTGATAGGTGATGTTATCTACTGTAGGATTATCTTATGCGTTATCACTAGCATGTTAGATTTTTTTATGCTATTATTATGCATGTTTTAGTAGTGACATCCCTATTACGACAGTACTGACAATTTGGTCGATGGCTTGGGATGTTACGCATGGGGGAAGGCTAGGATCCACGATGGTCTTATGATGCTATTGACGGTTGGGAGGAATTGCATACTTAGTTTGGTTGTTTTGTTCTTGAGATGTATTTATGTACATTGCGATGTTGCTTTTGTTCTCTGCGATGTTTTTTTATTCAGTGTGTTCTTTGCTGCTATAGTTTAGATGGATGGATGTTCTCCTTTCTGTGTTGTTCTTGCACTCGAGTGTTCATTCCTCGAGCCTTTGTGGATTCGGTACTCCCTGGTGTGGAGGTTCTTTGCTCTAATTTTGGTCCTTTTTTCTTCTGGGAGTGTTTTCGTGTTTCTATGGGCGACATTTGTTCAGCATGGTGCGACACTTTAAAAAATATTGCACGCCCATGCAAACTATGTTGTATGACACTGTAAAGTATCACACACCTTTTTGAGAAATGTCGTACGACACTGGAAGAGTGTCGCATGCCTTCTTGAGAAATGTCGTACGATGCTGAAAAGTGTCGCATGCCTTCTTGAGAAATGTCGTACAACACTGGAAGAGTGTCACATGCCTTAAGGAGAAGTATCGCCCTCCCTTAGTAAACAGTGTTGCATGATTTTTGTGAAAAACCTGCACGTGCCATCAGTGGGAACTTTTCTTCATGATCCGATCTTTTTGAGAGTGGTTTTGGATACCCTTTTGGCGTTCTTCGACCATATGTTGTTGCATTTTGAATTTTGTCAGTTTTTGTTTTAGCCTCTTGGGGTTTAAAATATATCATTTAAGTATAAGTTGACGTATACTTAAGATATATTTTAATATATGCGACAAATCATTTGAGATAGGTTTCAGACCTCTCAGAGATAAGTTATGGATTCTAGGAAATTTCAGGGCTTCAGAAATCCAGACTTAGCCAATTTTCGGGGCTTCAGGATTTCAGGCTTAGCCAAATTTCGGGATTCAACATTTTACCCCTGCTTGATGTTTTGTTGATGAGTGGTCATTTCTTGTGCCCTCATCTTGTTGTGGTGGTTTTTGGCTTTTGTTTGGGTGTGTCAGTTGGGTAGTGGCGTTCGGAGATTCGTTGGTTGTCGGGATTGTGTTGAAGTCTTCTGTTGCGATCTTTGTGATCCCTGTATGATGTTGTCTTGTGCATTCATACTCGTAAAAAAAAAAAATTATCTTGGCTTGATTTGAATCCTTGTTTCCAAGGATCTTTGGGCGGGGCATTACAACCTTGATTATTAGGATATATGCATTCAGATACTTCAATATGCTTAATTGATGATGTTTATGATGTTTTGGGCATATGTATGCATTACAATGATTATTTCAATATTTTAATTCAAAATTATGATTATGTTAAGATGATTCAATTATGAGATTAATGATGATTAATTATGTGTGTAGAAATGAGAAAGGTTATTTAAATGAAAGTTTTAATATATTTTGATCAATGTGATTACACAAATTTGGTTTAAATATATGAATGCGATGTTATTGAACTATTGATATTCAAATTGAGAGTATGTAGGATAATTAACGATGGAATTAATCAAAGACTCAATAATTGACCCTATGTGCAAACTGTAAGACTAAGGTTGAATCCAATAAAGTGATTTGAACCTCGTTGTCTAGTGTTTAATTTGTATTATAAGCTGAATGTATGTGTATCATTTTGTAATTTGCGACATGTCAAATGTTAAGTAAAAGTAAATCTTATGGTGTCACTTAACACTTGTTATATGCATATATGTGTCGACATGTCAACTTAGGATTACCAGAGTAACTCATTACTCTAAGATTGGTTAGTTAGTAACCTAAATTAGTTCCCCTTAATTAGGGTTTAGTGGAAAGGTTACATCCTTAGGATTTTTGAAGATAAAATATTTCAAGCCACTTGTATAGGTCTTAAATTGATCCTAGAAGCCAAAATTAATTTAATTCAAGTGCCCAAATGGTATGTGTTTGGGTTGGGAACCTTTCTATAACTTCCTAGCAACATTTATGACCCCTAAAATATCTCAATTTCCCTTTTGTACGAAAATGGATCACCTCCATGAGGTTACCCAAGTTTTCACTCTTTCAAAATGTTGTCTTGACAATAGGGGCAAGTGGGAAGACCAGGGGAGGCTTAAAGTCAAGATTAGAGTTATTTTTATTTTGGGTAGATAAGTTTAGAGGCTATTTAGAGTCCCTTGGAAGATTGATGGTTGCTCACCCATTCTCTACAATTTGAGAAGTCAAGTTTGGAATTGTAGGAAGGAGAGGATTTAGCTTATCCCAAAATTCATTCTTGTCGTAACATTTGTGAAGGTAGGTTCTTCATTGTCATGGTTATGTTCTTTGATCATTGCTTGTATGTGTTAAATTCTTGCATATTGTAGTATGTGTATTTGTATCATGTGAGGGATGGGTATTGTGGGTTTTGCTTGCTTCCTTTTCATGTTTGTGTTCTTTGTTTTGTTGGGGAAACTATGAAGGGAGTGTTGGCATTACTCACCCTCGGATAGGGAAAAAATGGACATGTACGGGAGAAGGGCTTAGTTGGATCCCAGGTTAGTGCAGAGTCTCTTCTCATGTTGAGGAGAGAAAAGAAGCAAGGTGTTCAAGGGCCTTTGCTTGTCAATGCATAACTAATTTTATTTTGGGGAAATAAGGAGAGAAAGCAATGAAAGTTTATGTGATTTGGTAGCCTTGGAAGAGGCATATGATTTATGTTCTTGATTGACATCTCCTACCTAGAAAAATCAACCTTCTCCCTAATCATAGGTTTATTATAAAATTTGTTTTGCATACCTTGGACGGGAATTATATGTTGAGTCATGTCATTTTGATTGGTCTTTGGATGCCACCCAGTTAGTTATTGGTTCTCTTAGTTCGGTGGATAGCCTTTTGGGGCCTAGGATGGAAGGTGAGCACTCCATGGTTGCTCTTTGTGTTTTGAAATTTTTTTGGATGGGTTCTCATGATTGAGAAATCTTGGTTTTCTTGGAGAATTAATGGTGTGCTTGAGTCATTGTGTTAGAGACTCCTTCTTTGATTGTTCATCATCTTGTTGCATTGTTGCATCCTTGAAATGAAAGGAATGTTTGTAGTGTTGTTGCAATATGTTGGATTGATTAAAGATATAATTGAATATCCAAGTGAGAGGAAATGATAGTTCATTATGAGAAGAAAGTAGGATTGAATTGATGAAATATTCCAATAGTTATTTTTCATTGTATACATAAATCTCAAGTTGAAATGACAGATACATTTTTTTTGAATTATTGAGTTATAACTTGGTGGGAATCCAATTCTTTTGCAATTTTTAGTAGAGTAGTAAAAAAATGACATATTATTTTTATTATGTAGGAGATCCTTTTTATAACATATTAAATAATCCTACTATTTAATACATTTGTAGATTCATATTAGTTGAAGGAAACTAATCACATTCAATATTCATTCATAAAAAAGAAAAAGAAACTTAATCACATTGATCCTATAAACAACATAGGATTGCTAACTTGATTAATTAATTCCTTTGAAATATTATGTATAATCAACCTGATAATATTTATTATGCTATCCTAATACCTATATAATCTCTAAACCAATAGTTAAATGTAAATGGTTTCATAGGGAAGAAATAAAAGCTCCTAATATGCATATGTCCCATACTTTATATGAGAGAGTATATTTCCTCTCTGAAAAATGTATGAGCAAATATAGATCTCTATATGAAAAAAAAAATTAAGAGAATATTCTCTCAAATATTCCCTATTTCAAATTTAATATAGTTATTAAAAGTCAAAAGAGGGACATAACTATTTTAGTCAATAAACCCTCTTCTAAAAATCATCATCACAATAAAAGTATTATGCCTTTTAAATTATATCCAAGTGGGAGATGGAATGTGACCCATGTGAGGCCCTCACCCCATCTTTCTAGCCTCTACCCAAAAGAAAAAAACTCATGTTGAGTTAGACCAATTTGATTTGACATTCAAATTAAAACATTGCAAACAATGTTAAACAAAGTCTTGAAATTTTGTCGACCCCACCTCCTCCCCCTAAACTCTTTAACTCCTTCCACACTCCCCAATCCCTTTCCCATGTGTAGCTTTTTGTTGACATGTGCCTATAACTTTGAGAAAAGTAGGCACCAACTACGATGCAACATATTTGCACCAGCCGATATGTGTGCCATGTATGACATGCGATGCTTCCATCGAAAAACAATATGTGTGTATAGTAGTGTCTTGACACACTCCACTTCATACCAATGCATTTGATATCATTTTTATAACTTTTAAACAATCACACTTTTTGAAATGTTTCTAATTAATTTATATATTTAAAAAAAATCATTATCTTTTTTTATAAAAGCAAGGGGGTTTTGTTCCTAGTCAAGAAACAATTGAGGGAGCTATAATAGCCCATGAGACCCTTCATTTCATCAAAGAACATAACATTGCACACTTTGTTGCCAAATTAGATATGATGAAGGCTTAGGATAAACTAAATTGGTCTTTTCTTCTTCTAGTCCTTCATCAATTTGGTTTTTCCTCTAGGTGGTGTAATGGATTAAAGCTTGAATTTTAGGTGCACATTTTTCTATTCTCATTAATGGCGCACTAGCAAGTTTCTTTGCCTCTTCCCAAGGAGTTTGTCAAGGTGACCCTATTTATCCATTCTTGTTTATAATTATGGTAGAGGCCTTTAGCAGACTTATTAACTCTTTTAATCAAAAAGGGTTGTGGAAAGGTATCAATATTGTGGGTACATCTTTGTCCATAAGCCATTCTCTTTTTGTTGATGATACTTTACTCTTTAGATCATCTACATATCAAGAAGCACAAAGTATGAAGAAAGCCATTGACATATATATATATATATATATATATACAAGTTTTAAGTCAATGTATAAATGCAACTAAATCTAAAATTTATGTTTTTAATACATCTCAATTGGTTGCTCAAAGAATAATCCATCTTCTTGGCTTTCCTCGTGATCATTTGCCTTCTACTTATCTTGGTGTTCCCTCTTTTAGGCGATTAAACAAACCCTCTTATTGGAAATCTGTGTTTGATCGTATCAAAAGTAGAATTAGTGCTTGGAAGGTTCACTAGTTATCCCTCTCAAGTAGAATTTTGCTTATCAAAACTGTTCTTTCTGCCATTCCTAATTATTACTTCTCCATTCTACAAGCCCCCAAAGGTATCATCTCTCAAATTGAAAATTTAATTTGCACCTTTCTTTGGTCATATTATATGAATGGTCAGAAGAAAATACCTCTAATTTCTATTCATGTCATGTCAACCTCTTATAGAACAAGAGGTGTCAGACTTCCTAACATTACCAATAGGAATAGGGCTTTTGGTGCTAAACTTGTTTGAAAAATGTATGAAAAATCTTTTGCCGAATGGTGTCACCTTTTACAAGAGAAATATTTAGATAACTTGGAACCTTACAGAGTTCTTATTGTGCTAGGCCCACCAAAGGGGTCTGTCATTTGTGATTTCATGATGGCTTCTCAAGAAATTATTACTTTATTCATATCATGGCAAGTGAACAATGGGGATAGTGTCAATTTTTGGTTTGATTCATGGAATGGGTTCCCCCCCCTTGCCACTATTGATTCTTTAAAGGATTTCTCAAACATAGTGATTCAAACTTGGGGGACATATTTTTCTAATTATGTCTCAGCTATTCATAGATTCACAGGGCTAGTCATTTGGCAAGATCCCCCGATTCTTCCTATATCCCACAATCAGGCTACTTCTTTCAAACAAGTACTAGCTAAAAGGAATGTTTTTATGTCTAATCAACTAGATTTCCTTTTTTGGGTTCTAGCTAAAGATGGTAAATACTCTATTAAACTAGGATACTTAGCTCTCCAACACAACTAGTTTAATTAGACCACATATCATGATTTCAAATTCTGTAAAAATAGCTCAAAATTGCCAAAAGCAAGATGCTTTGCATGGCTTGCATTAAAGAATCAATTTTTAACTAGTGATCATCTTCATAGATTGAACATTTCTGATCCCTTTAACTACGTGCTATGTTTGCAAGTTATAGAAACAACAGATCACCTCCTCTTAAACTTCCCTTTTGCCCAAGATTATTGGCATTTTGTCCTTAATAAGCTTAATCTCCATATTCCATTACCTAATTCTCTATGGGATTTATTCCAAGCATGGCCAATCTTATACTCTGAATCAATGTTTTCATGTCTTTGGAAGTGCATCCTTGCATCTGTAGTATGAGCAATTTGGTGGAAAAGAAACAAGAGAATTTTTAGATAGACGTCATCTCCAATTCATCAATTTTTGGAAGGATTAGAGAGATCAATTGTTGAGCTTGTTAATTTTTTAGTAAGTAAATATAAGGGTAATCATGTTGTTTCTCCTTGGGATGGCTATGTTATTCATCGATGGAAGGGTTTACTTTTTCCTCATCTTCCTACTCCATTGTGTCCATCCAAGATTCCTCTTATCCGAGCACAAACCAAGTGGATTCCTCCAAGTGAGGGTTATTTCAAACTCAATTTTGATGGGGCCTCTAGAGGAAATCTAGGCAACTCTGGCTATGGCATAGTCATTAAAGATTTTAAAGGTCATGTGATTGCAACAAAATCATCTTCCCTCCCTAAGTGTACGAATAACAAAGTTGAGGCCTTGGCCTTACTTTTTGGTTCTGAACTTGCAAAATCACTTTCTATATCTAAGTTACATGTTAAAGGGGATTCATGCATTATTATTAATACCTATATTAAATGTCATGTATATAATTGGTCCATTCAGTATATATTACATCAAGTATGGTCTCTTCTTGATTCAATCTTTGAATGTTACATCATGCATACTTATAGAGAAGGCAATCTTTTAGTTGATTGTCTGGCTACTTTGGGTACTAACATGGTTTATATTAACTCTTTACTTTTTCCACTTAACCTCCTTGATCTCCCCAACTTGGCTAATATTATGACAAAAGAACATGTTTAGAAGTTGAGTTCTTCTCATATTTTATTTGATATTAATTGATGACTTCTCTATGATTTCACATGCTTTTTCTTTTATGGATCTCACTTGTTCTTTTGAGATATTATATGCAGGCCAGGGTCTTGGATTGCACTTGCATCAGATGGGTTTCTAATATCATGGTCTCAATTGGAGTTTTGGATGAAGATTAGTGATGGTAATTTTTATGACAGTTTTTGGCTGGGCTCTTGTTTGTGTCTCTAGCACCAAATAATGAATTGTATTCATATGAGTTTTGGGCTCTTTATAATCACTATATTTTTTATTTGGGAATCTTTAGGACAATATTCATTAGTGTTGATAGATACTCTCTCTTGATGTAGTATTTCTTCTTTTGCATCTTTTTTTGTATCAGGCAATAGCCAGAGTTTTTCTTTTCTAGTTCTTTTCTCTGGGACCTATTTTGAACCAGTTATTATTAATATAAATATAATGTTTCACCAAAAAAATAAAAAAAAATAAAAAATAGATTGCTCTAAATATTATTAAAATTTAATATCTTATAATATTTAATTAGATTTAAATTTATCTTAGAATATTAGATAAATTTAAGTATTCATGTTTTATTTAACTTGTATTATTTAAATTTAATAGTTTTAATATCAACAAAATTATAGTCCATGAGTGAAAATGATGAGTAGAGCATAAACTACCCAATGAATTTTTTGAATCATCTGCCAAAAGGAAAACGATCACACGAACAACAACGGATTGCAATTAAACCAAAAAACCCTAAGGAAGCTTTTACTTCCAAGGCATACGTAGCAACAAAACCTTCTCTAAATATTTGTAACTCCAATAAGAAAAGGAATCAGCCATGGAGATTTGTAAACTATGCTTCGCCCCCAAAACTCAAACCATCCTACAAATTTTTGATAGAAATCTCAAACCAATTCAAGGTCCTCAGTTGGCAAAATGAGTGGGAATTCCCTAGAACAATACAAAAGAGCCAAAATCATTCAAGGGCTACTCCAACTTATTCATCACATCCTCCAGTTAGAAGAGGAGATGAAACTAATTATATCATGGATATGGAGGGTAGCAAGCAATTGAAGGCTCATTTTTAGTGACCTCAGTCCCACGCCCTTTAGAAGATCAATAGTAATCTACAGAACAGTGATCATTTAGCTTCCATTTTATCCCCTAGGCTTTCATTCCCCCGCCCCATTATTTTTACCACAGATAGCTTGGATGCCCAAATTAGGTTTTTTAATCTTACTAAATATTTAGGCAACAAGAAGTTTAATTTGTCTCCACAACAAATAGGGCTCCTACTCGATAAAACTATGGATCACTCTTTCAAGTCCCAACCATGATAGCAAAATCCCTCAGTTTTGTTATCCCCCAGTGGTATACCCAACTTCTATATTCTGCCCCATCATAGATCTTGTGTTGCTAGCCCAGTAGGTGTCAATCACCCTAATCTCAGAGCCCCACCTCCTAAGCACTTCCCCAATTCAAGTGATAAGACTATCATCATTAGCAACTAAGCAAGTGAAGAACGATGGCAAGAGTGTCAAAAAGTGGGTATTTGTGCATACTGGAATGTTCCAAAATGTGATATGCTCAACTTCAATAATTGGTTACATGATTATTGTAAGAACCAAGTAAGTATCTCTAACCATTCTAGTAGATTGGTATATTTATAATGCAATGATGAATATGTTAAAAATGATTTCCTTTATGTCTCTACTTGTTTTTTCAAAGGTTATGTTGTAAAAATATTTAAATGGCTTCTAGATTGTAGTGAGGAGATGTTAGACTTTGTGATCCCAACCTAGTTTAACATCCAATCCCTACCTTTGGAACTCCTTCATTTGGATATTATTAAGAAAATAGGGGCATCCCTAGGTAAATTGATAGGCTTGGAATCCTCCTTTGAGTTCTATAATAATATCAAACTACTACTTAAATGTAAAGTTAATAACTTGGAAGCTGACCAGGTTAATGTGATTACTAACAAAGCAACATATAGACTAAGACTACATAAATATGAAGGCAAAATATCATAAACCATTAGATTAGATAATGATAGAAAAATCACATTCAAAACACTACAACTAACTGTGGATCTTAAAAAGTATCAAAGGGTTTCTTTTCACAGGAAGGATTCATCTCAAAATCATCAGGACACTCCAAAAAATATGGATCAAATCCAAGAATAGGGGACATTAAGTACTAAAGAACCTACAAGGGGTCATTCATTATTAGAGCCTAGTCATAACCTCCCTTCAAATACCAAGGAAACACAAAAGAAAGAGATAGGGGAAAAGAAAAAGAACAAGATATCCAATAGACAACACATAAATATAGGAAAATCTACAACATCAGGAACCAGTAAAGGAAAAGTGGATGAATCATATATTGGGAAAAGCAAAGGTGTAAGTCCTCTTTCAAAACAACAAAATTTTGGTGAGAACCAATGTACCAAAGTATGTAGCACAGATGGTAGAAACAACCAAAAAGAAAGGGTTACTATGAAACTATATGAATCTACAATTAACAAAAGAAAAGTCAGGAAAACTTTAGGGGAAACCAAGAAGAACAAGAAAAGAAGTGCTTCAATCGAAGAGGAAGAATCATCAGAGAAACTGGAGAGATAGCTACTTAAGAAAACACTGAGTTATGGATTTAGCAACATAGAAGAAATAGAAAATACTCTGCTATTTAGAGGGGCAAAACTAGAAAGTGTGATGACTAAGAAGATAGATGAGGCTCTAGGGTCTCCCCAGAATTAGACAATAAAAAATGGGAAAGATTCAAGAATTGCCAATAAAGAATCAATCAGTAGGTATTCCAAATTTTGGCAAATGCCACCGACCAAATCAGATCCAACTGCTCTCTTTGGCAGTAGTTATAAGGATAAGAGTAGTGAGCAAACTAAAATAGAAAGACCCCTAACACAAGACTTTCAAGAATTTTTACATAGACTTGGTTAGGGAGGAAGATCTGGATGGCTTGTATCTAGACAAGAATGAAGTAGACAATCTGGAATCCTTAACTGAGGAATTAATTGAAGTCTTTAGCTTTGAAAACATCAATAAGAGAAATGAAGCATAGAAGGAGAGTTTGATCCAAAGAGTTTTAAAATTAGGAGGAGATAATTACACCTATGAAGATCTTAAAAGAGACCTATTAAATATAGAAGATAATAATAAAAAAGAGGAAACTCCACAGACAAACAATGCTCTTCCAATAATTATGCTAGACAAGGACTCTGAGGAAATTGAGATCAAGAGGTTAATTGCTATAGAAGACAAAGCCATAAAGGAGCACTGAAGCATTGCAGAGCAAATATTACAAGAGTTGGAAAGTGAAGATATGGATGATAAAGAAGGTAATCAATCTAAGATTACCATAAATGCACAGAAAAATATAGAATAGTTGGGCATACTAATGAATTCGAAAGGAGTTAAATCCCCTAATTATGGTAGTGTGAAATTTAAAAGAGGTAGGAAATCCCTCAAGCAACTCAGAGAAGCAAATAGTCAGGCCAGAGAGCAGCAAAAGATTAGCCAGGTATTCAACACTGGGAAGGGGAAGGTCCTTCCCAAGAAATCATGAAGACCACTACGTGGAATGCTAGGGGCTTAAATGCCCCTAGAAAAAAGATACTACTAAAACAAAATTTAAAACTATTTGAATCTGAAATCATTCTAATACATGAAACTAAGTTAAATAAGGAAGAAGGAACCAGGTTAGAAAAGAGGATAGGTAGCTAGAATATTAAATTACAGGAATCTAGAGGGGCTTCTAGAGGTTTAGGTTTCATTTAGAACCCTAGGAAAGTCAATTTATAAATTTTAATTTCCAATAATAACTAGTTAAGTAGCAGAGTCAAAATAGTAAATCTAATTTTTAGTTTATTCTGGTGAACATACATGGTGTAAGGAAACTTGCAATAAAGAATCTAACCATTTCCACATAACCCATAATAGATCTAAAATAAACATGAAATTAAAATCCACGTGCAAGAGAATAGACAACATACCCACAAAAATGTGACACAAGATATACCCTGGGAAACCCTCATTGAGGGAAAAACCCAGCCTCCAAAAGCATTCATCACCATGTATTATTCAGCAAAAACACCATTGCAATACAACCATGGAAGCCTTCATAACCATAGCCACCACTGAGCAATCCATTTGAATAAGCATGAATCCACACATCTTATGCCATGCTTCCAACCTTCACAAATGCTCCCTTAGCTAGCCTATCAAGCCTTGTCTCGCTTGACTCTTGCCTTTTTCCCTTCTCTTACCAATAACTACCCTTGTGGCTGCTTATATAGTAGCAAGTCCCACAAAACCACCAAGTGATATTACATAAACCATGTGCTACCTAACCCATTGACACCACATTTAGTATTGGGCATTTAATTCTTTTCTCCAATATTAAATAATTACATGAAATATCATCACAATTTTACAATACAACTCATCAAGTATATCCCATGGGAATCTTTCCATGTTGCACGTCCATCTACATACAACATTACATAATAAAATAAAATAATACAATATAACAATATTATGCAATGTGTGCAACACCCATTATGTCAAAAATCTCCCACTTGTTGTATACATTGCATAGGGTCAGTCCATAGACACATAAATGAACAAGGGAACAATCCCTCCTCGCACATCTACCATCATGGATCAAAGTACACAAAGTGCTCCATGCTGGTACCACTAACAAAATCAAAGTATCCAACATCTCAAACATGAATGATCTCACCTCCTATTGTGCCACTGCCACTAAACATACATAGAAGCCATCCAAAGAGAAAGCCACCCAACCTGTCGCATTAGAAGATCATAAAATCCTGTACCAACTAAAATGCCAAGCACAAAAACCTAATCCAAAGGTAATCACATGTATTTGTAGTTGTCAAAATATCCATAGCTATCCATACCGCCAAAGGTATATACCAAGTGAATCTCACATTATCAACATATCTAATCTATAACTTGCAATCACAAGCCTCAAGAGCAATATATGCCACACATATACCATAAAGCTCCCACTGCAAAAGATAATGTCAAATCTATAACCAGTCCACTCACAACATCTCAAAGAAGTGAATCCATGTAGTCTCAAGGACATCCACAATACATAAAATGATAATCTACAAGAACAACTCTCATAACAAGTCTCCAGTAGTCTCCCAAGCTCTCCATAACCAACAAAAGGAAAGAGATAAAGGAATAATCATGTCATCTCTCACATGACATACATGAGTACAAACCAGTGATCACAATCCCTAACCAATCTCAAATCCAATGTAAGTGAACCCCAACACCCAAGAAGATAACCAAGACCAAAGAGAAACCATACAAATCATAACCTGTATCATGTCCTTTTACACACACCTCTAGACGTAAACTATGCAAGTATGATATCCTCCATAAAACCCCAACCAAGAAGCCAAAAAAACACCCAAACCATACCATATAACTAATCATGGATGTAAACTTCTCACAAGAAGATCAAACTCATAAACCATTCCTAATCCAAGGAATATGCCCAATATAAAACCATCTCCCAAACTCAACCAGCATAACAACATATGCAAATGGAGATAACCAATGCTAAACCATATTTCAAATGAGCCCTCCAAAACTAACTCATGTACCATAGCTCAAGATCCATAACCATGAAAGACAAGCATAAATATAATGCACCTGAGAAAAACAATGGGCTATACCTCTCAAGTAGAAAACTACCGAGTAGACCAAGAGTGGGGAATGAGAATGCTCATAGGGATATCCAAGTCTCCAACCAAGACTCATTTAAGAACAATCTCCTCTCAAGTCCATATCAGGTGAATGCCCCTTGGACTTTCCTACTGAAACTATCAATTGTCCCAACAAATACATCTCTAATCCAAAAGAAATTAGCATCACCATTGTCTCTAAGTATCCATGAGCACCCGTAACCAATCAATCCATGCCAACTCCAAATACAACATATCAATATCATGAAGTATCCAGGTTATGATCAATGTACTCAATACCAAGAAACTAAACCAAGATCATTGTCAAAGTTCCAACCATGGCCTTAAGAACATAAACATGACAACATGATCTAAACCATCTCAATCATAGAGATAACATGCTCCATATGAACATACTATGACATGTCACAACTCTAAATGCATATCAAGAGTATACCGTGACATAATAATGAAAACCATCCTCACACCAAGAATAACATGTCAAATGAAAGCATGAACGACACCTTTACCGAGAACCCTATGAGTCCTCAAGATGCAACCATCTCCACACACCATGAAGATAACCAAGTGCACCATGCAAATGTCAAAGATGCTTCTACAGCGACAAGATCTAAACCAAACCTCCAACATTTGCAAATACTCAATAAATACATCAATGCCAAAAACTCACACTCAATTGTGGTACCAAGTCACCTGTGGCATCATAAAATCCATCTCCTACATGAAGATCCTCTAGGTCTACACTCACACAACCAAAGTGTTAGTACCAAGTGAAATCAAGATCTCCAAACTAAGAAAATGCAAACCAAACTAGGAACTAATCCTGCATTGTCACCTCATCACTATCACAAACTCCCACTAAAGCATGTATCCAAGATATCCATGACATCGTGGTGAAAACACCATTCTCTAACCATGAGAATCAACCAAGGCATTAAACCATTAAAGAACTCAAAGTGCACATCATGGGCTCCTCAAAAAGAAACCAAATAACCACGACCCTCAACCAAGAAGATATACCACCATAACTAAATTAGGAATTCAAGCTAATGAACATAAAGAATGTACTTGTATATCCAATCATGTAATGCCAAAATCCATGGCACCATGATCACATCCATGAACCAAGCATCTGACTCTTAATATGTCCAACTTGTTAGCATAAAATAGTCAACCATAATCCTCCATCATGACTGTACCTGGTAACAACATCTCATCCCTTCTATATGAAGAAAAATCAACAATTCATGTGACTTAGAGCATAGACAACCCAAATCCAAGCCACCAATCTGAATATGCATCAATAAATGAAAGGTTGATGGGCAAAGACAACCCATAACCAAGCTATAAATGCGACCTATAAGTATAAACCGCTTACAACACTACACAACTTGTAGACCCAACAAGTCATCATGCATATCCAAAATAAACACTGATAACCATATCATCATGAGACCAATATGAAATATGATCTGAGTATACAATGACATCAAATCTAAATCTCTAAAATATGCAATGCCATAAACTCACAATGTTACCATAGTCAATGCATACCATAAACTATTCAAATCAATAATTATCACCAAATAAACCATGCCAAACCTACACCAAATCTGAACCAATGTGTAGAGCTCTCCAAGAGCTTTCTATTGACTACTCGAAGTCCAAAATCCAATTCTGTATGCATAAGTTATGCCCTAATCTATGCTCAAAATAAAGAACATCTTATTTTTGGGCTCTTAAAACCTAACAAAATTTCAAAATCATAAATCAATCCTACACCAAGTTGTAGTGCTCTGAATTAGCTTTCCAATGCCTATAAGAAGTCTAAAATATGATAGTTTGAGAGAAAGTTATGGTCGTTTTACTAAGAGAATCTTTTTACCATTTTCACTGCGATTTTTCTTTTTTTTTGTGACAAAAATTTCGATGAGATTTAATTTGATGGCGATCATGGGCTGAAACTAAAAAATTCTTTCATTTTCTCCGAACATGGCCAAACTAGGGCATATTATTTATCAAAATTTATGGAAATGTTGACTTGGATCCAATGGTGAGGTTTGTTTTTGTCCAGGAGGTCATTTATGCAAGCTCCCCCCTAAAACCCCCATTTCAATGAAACATCCAAAAAATCCTTTTGTCAAAAAAATTTCACATGCCCAAAATTTACCAACATCCCATCATAACAGAAAACCCAAAACCCTCAGATCTACAATAAACAACTCATATATCTTGCCCTTTCTTTTATCCTCTCATCCATTCCCATGGATTTAATCTAGGGTTACAATAATAAAACCATAGCTTTGATACCACTTGTAAGGAAACTTCTAATAAAGAATATAACTATTTCCACATAACCCATAATAGATCTAAAATAAACATAGAATTAAAATCCACATGTAAGAGAATAGACAACATACCCACAAAAATGTGACACAAGATATACCCTAGGAAATCCTCATCGAGGGAAAAACCCAGTCTCCAAAATTATCCATCACCATGTATTATTCAACAAAAACACCATTGCAATACAACCATGGAAGCCTTCATAACCATATCCACCACCGAGCAATCCATGTGAACAAGCATGAATCCACACATCCCATGCCATGCTTCCAACCTTCACAAATGCTCCCTTGGCTAACCTATCAAGCCTTGTCCCACTTGACTCTTGCCTTTTTCCCTTCTCTTACCAATAACTACCCTTGTGGCTACTTATATAGTAGCAAGTCCCACAAAATCACCAAGTGATATTACATAAACCATGTGCTACCTAACCCATTGAACCCACATTTAATATTGGACGTTTAATTCTTCTCCCTAATATTAAATAATTACATGAAATATCATCACAATGTTACAATACAGCTCATCAAGTATATCCCATGGGAATTTTTCATGTTGCATGTCCATCTAGATACAACATTACATAATAAAATAAAATAATGCAGTATAACAATATTATGCAATGTGTGCAACAACCATTATCTCAACATATGGTCTATCCTACAATATAGACAAGAAACACTTATGGGATGAAATCACTTTATTTTTTAATAGCCACAAGGATGATCTAATCCTTTTAGGAGGAGACTTTAATACCATTTTAAATATAGATGAAAAAACTAGAGGTATTCAATGAGCCTCCCAAGCCTCTAAAGGCTTCAAACATTGGTATGATTCCAATAATCTGATTGATATCTCGATTAATAATGAGAATTATACTTGGAATAATAAAAGGAAGGATTTATTGTATATAGCTAAGAAGTTGGACAGGTTTCTCCTGAAAGGTGTATTAGGTGAAATTAATATCAACATGCACTCTTTAATCTTGCCTATAGCTGGATTTGATCATTTTCCAGTTAGAATGGTTTTATCTAAACCTTCTAAACCAACGAGAAACCCATTCAAGTGCAAAAAAATGTAGTTTTTGGACGCAAAATTCCTAGAATGCATAAAAGATTGGTAGAATCAAGGTGCCTTCAAAGGATCTAAAATGTATATCTTTGTCTCAAAAATGAAAATGCTAAAAGAAAACATTCTAAAATGGAATAAAGAGCATTTCAATAACATCTTTAAAGAAAAACTAGAAATCAAGGAGAGACTGAAAGAACTTAATTTAGAAGTAATCAAAAAGGGTATGAATAACAAGAGTTATCTATTGGAAAAAGAATTACTCGCTAAACAAGAAAACATTTTGGCTAAGGAAGAAGTTTTTTGGAGACAAAAGTCTAGAGAAAAATGGCTAGATGAAGGAGATCCGAACATAAAGTTCTTCCACAATTCCACCCTCCATAATAAAGCTAAAAGAAAAATAGTCAAGATTAAAGATCACCTGGGCACCATTACTGAGGATCTGGTTAAAATATCCAAAAATTTAGTTAACTACTTTCAAGATATATTGAATAATTATGTCTACTCCAATAAGACAACCCAATAAAAAATGCTTGAAGTCATTCGTAAAGTAGTCTTATTAGACGATAACAAACAACTAAATAAACCCATCACTTTGGAAGAAGTCAGATTGGTAGTATTCGATGTGAATCCTGAAAAATCTCTAGGTCCAGATGGTTTCCAAACATTTTTCTACTAGAAATGTTGGGATATCTTGGGTGAAGACCTCTAGAAAGCTATCAAAGCTTCTAGAAATGGTGGCTCATTGCTGTCTAAAATTAACCATACCTTTCTCACTCTGATTCCCAAAAAAGAGGACCTAGATAATCCAAGGGATTTTAGACCAATAGCCTTATGCAACACTATTTATAATTTTTTAGCAAATAGACTAAAAAGAATCCTTCCTAAAATTATTTCTGGAGAACAAATTGGGTTTGTTCCAAGAAGATCAATCCTAAATAGTATACTTATAATCCAAGAGACAATCCACTCAGCATATAAGAATAAAAGGGCAAGCATGTTCATGAAACTAGATGTCCAAAAAGCATATGACATGGTGGATTAGAGATCCATATGTAAAACCCTTGAAGCTTTTGGTTTTTCCTGCCAATGGATCAACCTCATTTATCAGTGTATCTCAACCACCAAGATCTTAGTCCTTGTAAACGATACTCCAGAAGGCTTCTTCAAAACATCGAGAAGGATTAGATAGGGAGACCCTCTTTCCCCATTCCTTTTTATCATTATCGTAGAAGCCTTCAGGAGAGCTATCACTGAAGCTTATAACAAAGGGGATATCAAGGGTATTACCGTTATAGATAACATTCCTAATATTACTTATCAAAAATTTGCAGATGATACTCTTCTGCCTAGCAAAAGTACTACTAAAGAGGCACTAACTATAAGGTCCATCATTTGATTATATATGGCAGCCTCGGGTCAAAAAGTGGATGCAACAAAATCTGAAATCTTCTTCACTAACACAAAACTAGAAATAGAAAAGTAGATTTGTCAAATCATGGGTTATAAGAAGCGTGAATTTACTTGTAAGTACCTAGGTATAGATTTAGAAAAAGTAAGCAAATCTAGTAAGGTTTGACAAAATATTTTGGATAGATTAGAATCCAAGTTAGGTGGCTAGGAGGATAAATGGCTCTCAAAAGTGAGTAAAATTGTCAAGATTAAATATGTTCTATCTGCCATCCCTATATATCCTTTATCATTTCTTCCACTTCCTAGGAACATCAATAAGAAGCTTGAAACATTTTTTAGAAACTTCTTTTGGAATAATGGTGAGGTCTCTAAAAGCATTCCACTTATAAGGTGGGAAAACATCTACAAACTAAAGGATTTTGAAGGTTTAGGTGTTAAAATTTTACTTTGGCAAAATGAAGCATTTGGGGCCAAACTAATATGGTGCCTTTTTATAAATAGAGATAGCAAATGGGCTAAGATTATATATTGTAAGTATCTTAATGCTATGGACCCCCTTTCCATATTTAGGATGAATACTCTCCCTAAAGGATCAGAGAGTTAGAATTTTATTGTTAGATGCAGAGCCCTCATCAACAAATACCTCACATGGGATATTGGTAAAGGAGATGAAGCTTTATTTTGGGAGGACTCATGGGATGGGCTACCTCCCATAGACAACTTGGAGATCCTTGTAGAGCTCAAAGAAAAGTTAATCACCCTATGGGGTCACAAAGTCAGTGATTATAAAACTAAGATCATAGCAAATGGTACTTCTTGTTGGGTTTGGAAATATTTGGATGATTTAGACTTGGAACCCTCGGCAAAAGAGAAATATGAAAAGATCATCAAAATAAGGAAAATCAAACAATTAGAGAGGAATGACAAACTAATTTAGGAGGCATCTAAAGATGGCAAGTATAGTGTTAAAAGTGGTTATAAAGCCCTCATTAACTCCAAAAAGTGGGATGAAATGGAACTTTCACTCAATCTATTTTAGGACCAATCATGTCTACCAAAGGCAAGGCTCTTTTTATGGTTGGCATACGAAAACAAGATACTTACAGTGGATAGATTCCACAAACTGGGTTATGAAGGTCCCCTCTAGATGTGTTTTATGTAGACAAATCAATGAAGATACTAATCACATCTTATATAGATGTCCTTACACCCAATGTTGTTGGGATTGGCTCAGACACATGTTGGGTTGGTACGCCACTTTGCCAAATTCTTTAGTTGATTTACTTAAAAGTTGGCCCACTAATATATGTAAAGATGTTTATAGTAGCATTTGGAATATTTGCCCATCCATCCCCATGTGGGAGGTATGGAAAGAAAGAAATAGAAGATTGTTTAGGGACCAAGAAATATAGCCAGAAGAGATTGTCAAAAAGGTAGAAGTAAGCATAGTCGAAACACTAAACTCTTATCTTAGGAAGACCCAAAAAGAAGAAGGATCATTATCAAACTGGGATGGCCTCATCAAGAAAAAGTGGACTAACCTCATTAATTCTCCAATCACCTACAAAAAGAAGAATAAAGAAGCAAGGGTAAATTGTAAATGGAAACCACCTCCTATTGGTTGGTGTAAATTAAATTTTGACAAAGCATCCAGAGGTAATCCGAGCTTAGCAAACATCACTTGAATCATTACAAATGAGTTAGGAAACTAAGTAGCTAAAAGGGCCAACTCTATTGATCCAACCACTAACAACTTAGCTAAGCTTGAAGCTTTGCAAGATGGGTTTCAACTCTGCCTAAAATTAGAACTACCCAAAATCATCATTGAGGGAGACTCCCAAATTGTATTAAATGCTATAAGGAAAAGAGCTATGCCCAATTGGGTTTTGAATTCAAAATTACAAGAGGTTCTTAATATTATGGATAGGTTTGAAGATACTTAGATTAACCACATCTATTGGGAAGGTAATAAGAAGGCAGACCTATTGGCGAATGAGGGGGCTAATGGAAAAACCTTCCTAGTTATCAGAGGTAGGTAATTTTACCTAAGTCTTGGACTACCTCTCCACCCCTTATTTAAACTATTATTCACTAACTCCTAACAGTACCAATGAGGCAATTTCTTTAATCTCTCCCTTAATTTTTTAGGGTTATTTCTCCACTTGTTAGGATCAGAGTTTTATTTGCTAGGTTATCTATTAATCTTTGTTCTCTTCTTTTTTCTATCCTCTATGTGTTCCTTCATTTTTCCTTGCTTTATTTTTGGGTATAATCATTTGCCTTTTTGAGCCCGTGTCTGGCATTTTCCCCTCTCTTTTCATGATTATTTTGCTGACTCTCTTCTCTAGTTTTCATCATTAGTAAGTCATTGGCTTCCCTCGTGCCTCTGCCCAAGTTGGTGTCATGTATGGATGATGTCACGACATCTAGGAGTTTCTCCGTCCTTTGCTAGTCCTTTCTATTTATTCCCTTGTTGTTACAATTTTTCTCTATATTGTGATCAATCTTAACTTTTTAGATGGACTCAAATATTAGTCTCTTTCACACCTCAAAGGTGAGGACAATGGCTCTCTAGGGCAATGTTAAACTGGAGAGATGGAGCAAATTTTGAAGCTGGTCAATGATATGACAAGGATAGTAGTTAGCTGAGCCATCAGTGAAGGCACTTTTAACTACAAGTACACATGGTAGACCAACAAAAACATCATTGGGACATTTATCAGTTGTTTGGCCAGAGCCAAGGTGGAACCGTGGGCCATGATCAAGCTTTGTTGTAATATTTTTGACCCAGTTTGGCGAAAGGGGCTGGAAGAAGTCATTAAAAGCATCAACGACAAGCTTTAGATTCCCCTCCTAGAAAGGTATATGGCTCATACTTTTGGCATCCCTGACTTGGATGTTGTATTTCATCACCCCTCACTAGTTATTCACGAGAGCCTGGCTTTCTACCAGGAATGGCCAACAATGGAGGTCAACATACAGTTCCTCCTCTGATGGAGAGGGATCATAGAGGATCATAGAAAAGAATGGATTATGAACTATCTCAACATTTTTAAAGCCTACATCCATCTTGGGGTGGTTCTGGATAACATAGAGGCTTTGAACTTTTGCACCCCGAACAGTCTAGAAGTCTAGCAGGTAGAAGCATGAGTTTGATTTCCTGCCTAACTTCCAGCTGGAGAAGCCCAATGACATATCAGAGATCATCATGGTCTATTGGAATTAGGTGGGTTCTCAAGTGCTATGCTAGCGTATTATCCCTAGTTTTGTTTCCTGTTAGGTTGGGTGTGGGTGTCCCCTATTTATGTCCCCTGTTCTCAACTCGGCAGTATGTTAGTTCTTGGTTTATATCTTGGTCTGGTTGTTTGGATTATTTTTCTTATGTTTTTAGAGGCATATGTCTGGTTTCTCTTCCTTTTCCTTCCATTTTGTACCCAGCCTGATATAGAGTATGGAAGGAATATAGTTATGGGTTTAAGTTCTCTGGTTGGATCCCATCTCTTCAATTAGATTGTATATAAGGTTTTATCCTCATCTTGGTCCTTTCAATATGTAATTATCCTACTTAATATATAAAGATGGTTACTATATTTGTGGTTCATTTTATCAATATATTGGTCTCTATCGATCTTTGATGCTTGTGAGGTTCTGCACTCTCCCACTGCATTGAACATATGTGCTATTTTTCAGCTAAACAGAGGTAATGAGTTCAAATTTTAGTAATTATTAATTGAATCAACATTAAGAATTTGAAAATCTTCATTATCCATTCGATTAAATCAAGTAGACTAGTTAGTCTAAATGCTACAACATTAATAGTTTTTAAAGTGGGAAGATCATCGCTTGAGGTAGTAATTAGGTCCATGACATTAATAAGATTAATAAGTGGTTTTGATTAGGCCTACATAGATAAGAACTAGTAATTAAATAAATTCAAGATATACAATCAAGTAACCCTATTAGATAATCAAACTCCCATTAGTAGAACAACTTTTATATTTATTGGGCCTTGGCTAAGGCACTCTGCATGGTAGCCTCTATGTGATATTGATCAGTATTAAATACTCTATGGTATTTAGCATGATAAATTAAAACCTACTTTTAGGAGGATTTCAATTATATTAGAATGTATCAAAAGAAAGCTACGCCTAAATTGTTAGGACTAAGAGTATTTCTAATCAATTATGGATATGTGTAGATTTCTCTATTTAATATGGTTGCAAAGCATGGCAATATCTAACCAGGGATGCCCTATTAATATTTTCTCTAAGAAGTACTAACAATTTCCTTTTAGCAGTCTACTATTTAGCAGATTAGATAGGTTTGTGAGATACAGTTAAATCAACAAAGAAGAGATGTGTAAAAAAATCCAATTCTTTGGCTAGAGGGACGCTCCCAGAATAGGAAAATAACTAGTTTGGACTTTTCAAAATAGTTTATGCAGATTAGGACTCATGTCCACACTATTGTAATTAATGCCTAGTGTAAAAACTAGGGAATGCCCCTTTTATTTTGTAATAATGAAGGACTCAAGTCCCAGGCAAGACTAGAGGTTTTCTTCTTTGTTCTTTCCTACTAGTGCCAGTTTGAATGGAGGTACTCTGTTGTATTTGTTTTATTAGATTAATATATCCAAAGGTTTCGACCATTTACTAATAATAAAAAAAGTAGTTTTAATATCAACTTGAAAATATTAATATTTCAAATATTTATAATTTATTTAAATTTAGAATAAAATTATATTAAGTCAATTGATTTCTAACATCATTTCAATTAAAACCTAACACTATTTGTACTTTTCAAAATAGTTTATGCAGATTAGGACTCATGTCCACACTATTGTAATTAATGCCTAGTGTAAAAACTAGGGAATGCCCCTTTTAGTAAATGGTCGAAACCTAACACTAGTTTGGACTTTTCAAAATAGTTTATGCAGATTAGGACTCATGTCCACACTATTGTAATTAATGCCTAGTGTAAAAACTAGGGAATGCCCCTTTTATTTTGTAATAATGAAGGACTCAAGTCCCAGGCAAGACTAGAGGTTTTCTTCTTTGTTCTTTCCTACTAGTGCC
Source organism: Cupressus sempervirens (assembly GCA_028749045.1). Taxonomy (NCBI): domain Eukaryota; kingdom Viridiplantae; phylum Streptophyta; class Pinopsida; order Cupressales; family Cupressaceae; genus Cupressus; species Cupressus sempervirens. The sequence goes on from CM053789.1 coordinate 215,391,796, forward strand.
AGTTTGAATGGAGGTACTCTGTTGTATTTGTTTTATTAGATTAATATATCCAAAGGTTTTGACCATTTACTAATAATAAAAAAAGTAGTTTTAATATCAACTTGAAAATATTAATATTTCAAATATTTATAATTTATTTAAATTTAGAATAAAATTATATTAAGTCAATTGATTTCTAACATCATTTCAATTAAAACCTAACACTATTTGTCTCTAAACTAATTTCAATCTTAACCTTGTGTGACATTAAATCTAACCCTAATATCACGATAAGCTAGAACTCTACTTCCACTAATCATTCTAATGGTCAATCTTTAAATTAAAACTTATTCTAACTCATTAGATTATAAAAATATTTTATTTCATTATTTATTTGAATAAGTTGTCAATATCTAAAATCATATAGTTTATATGATTTCAAATTATCATATTTATTTAATATATCTCTCTTATATTTGATTTTTTTATTTGTTCATTGTGATTTTTATACTTAATTTATTTTTATATAAAATTATATTTTTTAATTTTTAAAAATAAACATCTTCTAAAATATTTTAAATTAAACATTTAAATATATTAAAAAGAATGTAAAACAATAAAATCAAATAAATTATCATAAAACAACACTTATAAACCTTATAATAAAATACTTAAAAATCTATTTTTTAATGGATTATTTTTTCGGTATTGTATAAAATTTGAAAAATAGATTTTTAACTATTTTATAATAAGAATTTATAAACATTATTTGATGACCTTTAAGTTTTTATATTAAAATTTGACTTATCATTATTAATTTTACCTCCATTTATAACTTTTAATATTATATTTAATTAATAAACTTTCATATTTAGAATATTTAATTTCGATTTAAAGAAGATTTTTCAAAATTGAATATTAATTTTGTTTATCTTAAATATTTTTATTTAATTAATATTTTCAATGTTTAAATTATTATGTTCATTCTATGTTTTCTTAATTTTTATTATATATTTATCTTTTTATATAAAATTATACGTTTAAGTTTTTTAAAATTAATATATTTTCAATTAAACATTTAGTTACATTAGAATATTAAAAAAACAAAATGTCAAATTTTAATATACTAACTTAAAACTCATTAAATAATGTAAAATAAATTTATAAAAAATGTTAAGTTTAAGTAATACAGGTTTACAAAAATATAAATACTTAAATTAAAAAAATATTCCATAATAAATTTAAAATATAAATTAAATTTTAATAATATTAATAGGCTCTATATATTTAAAAATTTGTTTTTCAAAATGTCATCCAAGCTCAAAAGAAAGAAAGAAAAGAAAGAAAAAAACAAAACTACACTTCACTTAAAAGTAAAAAAATACAAATTAATTAAAAATCCTTCAGAAAGTTTGATGGTTTAAAAGTTAAAAATGATGGCACATTACATTCAACCGATATGAATCAGTGTGTGTCAGGAATCAGGATGCTATTGTATGCATCACATGTCATACATGGCATACCGGCTAGTGCAAATGTGTTGCACCGAAGCCAGTGTCAGGAAAGGGCAATGACTACAATGTAAACTATTTTAAGTAAGATGCATACATGCCCAATGCCACTTGTGATGTATCATGTACGCTCAACTTGCCCAACTTCAGCCAACTTCAATGGCACTACCCTGTCAGTCCTTTGCTGTGGGATCTAAAACCTATTGAGCTAG